>VSWD01000010.1:26170245-26562331 GCA_033119305.1 Pinctada imbricata | reverse complement strand
AAAAGATTATTCATAAACAATAAACTGGTTTATGTTACTATCTTTATTTGATGTTTATTGCCTGATATTTGTTATTATTTTCTGTGCCTCATACCATTTATGCATGCTTTATGTGTACTTATTTAAGCAGGATTCATATTTTAGTGGAACTTAACGCTGTTTAAACATGTTAAAGACAGTGCTATTTCAAGACTACCCTAAATCATTAAAGTCTTAACGATTGTATTGGGAAATTAGCCTATGTGCTAATTCATATAAATAACTCATATTAGTCGTATTCTTTGAGTATGTTGTGACCGCGTGAGATTGGAGGTGGGGGTCTGTAGGATGATGTCTGCATCACTGCTACTACTAGGTTCCTCTGTAGCCCCCACTCCATATAATGTAACATTCGGTCACTTGTCCTTCTCTTAACTCTACCTAGCTGTAACTTAGCTAGGTAGAAAGATCACTAAGTTTTCTACTGCATTTCTAAAGTTTATTACAACATATATACAGAACTATGTACAAATATATAAATCCAAATTGTATCTAAGTCATAGTTAGGTTGTATCTCCACCAGCCAGAATAATATTTTTACTTTTGATGTTGACTGTTAGTAAGTCTTGATAAGTCTCTTTTTGATTAAGAATGTTAATCCTATTTAATCTAAAATGCCAATGGCTCAAAGGCTTAACTTCAAACATAATTTGCTTAACAGATAATTACACTAATTGATGTGAGTTGATTGTCATGTCACCTGGCAGACAGAGCAATCAAACCCAAGCCTAATCTTTTGTATAAACAATTTCTCTGATCTAAATGTTGTTTTGGCCTAAAGCTGTTTTGTCAAATAAAAGGTGTAAATTGTAAAAAGAAAGATAAGATAATTGAATTCCTCAAAACCCAAAATGTGATTACAAGAATTTAAGACTTTGAAATACTAAATGAAAACTTTCTTAATAATATATAATAAATGATAAGAATTTATAATGAATTTTGAACATTAAGACTCTGCAAATTATCTATGCATAATTTGCACCCCCATATACTTTATATGCTGGTCATACATCCCCCTTGGCCACCTAATTTTACTCCTGTAAAATTTTTGAAGGATGTAGTTGGCTCAAATTATGTTCAATATCATGAGAAATTGAATGTATTATATCAATAAACAATTAAAATAGTCAAAGAATTAAAAAAGTTCATTATAATAATTATTGTCCAGCTTTCTATTTTGTTAAAGTTTATTGTCTCTTCATAACAGTCAGTTTCCGTTTTTCTGCTTTCGTCTTAAAATATCTTCTTTTTGGATTTTCCATGATATCCACCATAAATTATGTAATATTTCACAGTATTTTGCATCTGACACACCATGCATTGATTCCATTGTTGCACAGACATCTCCTCATGCTGCACATATTCACATATTTCCATTATTGATACATCTCACATGATTTTCTTTATCATTTCATATTTTCATCATCATTATATTCTGCACATCATTTTTCACATAATTATATTCTCATTCAAATATTTCACTTGTAATCACTTTAGATCTCCATTTTGGAATACATATAGTCTTCTTCATCACATCTTTAATTCACAAATCTTCTTTTATTCAATTCTTGATTACTCTTTGTGATTTTCTCAGGCTTTTCTTCCTCATTTGAGTACTTACACCATTCTCCCAACAAGACAACTCTTATATGCAATGACACCTTCCAACACCATCAATTACCAATCAACTAGCATCTTTATACTATTTTCAATTAGTAGAATTACACATAAAATCTATTTAGTTTATGAGTTTGAATGTCTGCTTTAAAAATTTCCTGTTAAAAACTTTATAATAAATGGGGAATCAGAAAGACAAGATTGACTTATTTAACTAAAAACATACCAGAGGCACTGTGCTGTTCACCAGCAGTTTAAGAACATAGTGTGTGTTCAGCTAGCACATGATTCACAAACACTCTAGTGCATTATACTAGTAGCAATGCTGACGAAACCAAATGTCAGATCTGTCTATCAAAAATATTTTGGAGGACCAATTTAGTTTGTTAAAAGAAACAATAGCCTTTTATTTTGTTTATGTTTGTAGAGGATTCATGACTATCAACTACAAAACTGCACTATTATAAATTGTTTATGGATGGGGTACCAATCATCCACAAAACTGCACTATTATACCATCAGCTATTATCACTTTCAAGATTTTTTTCTAAATGCACAAAATAAATAATTTGAATTCAAATGAAATGCTCAAAAATTGCCTAAAGGTTGACAAAAATTTTTGATAAAAAATACTTTAATCTTGATGAAGATTCCATGTTATCTACTTTTATAGAACGATACTAAATTGGATGATAGTAAGATGTACTAAATTAAGCATATTTGGCCTTGTATTAGATTATGAGAATTTTGCTTGGTGTTTAGACCCCTAATCACAATAATCAATGATTTGTGAAATGATTTTCCATTAAAATTCAAGATTCTAAGTCATACAAAAATATAGGCATTGATATCATTATAGACAGAAAAATTGACAAATTGATAGGGACAATAATGAACTTGTGTCGAATTTATTTAAAATTCATCTCAGGTTATCTGGTATGTCTCAAACTGTTCCATTTAGGAAAAGATAAGAAACTCAAACCCAGAAACATTTATACCTGATCTTAAGTTACTTGACCCAGTATTTGTCATGATTTATCATGATTCATCAAAACAATAATTTATGCATGTAAAATGGTGAAAAAATCCTAGCAAAAATTTAAATTCATAAATTGATCTTAAGAAACTTTTTGTGTTTTTTTTTTTTTTTTTTTCAGCTTCTCACAAAATTCTTAACACATTCATTATCTTTTTATATACAATGAGCAAAAACTCACAAAAATGTTTACTATGAAACAAACATATACAATGTATATACAAATTTCTGCAATTTGGATGACTCTGTACCCTTTTTGACCAAAGTAACAAAAAAATTTAACAGCTTCCTTTACAAGACTTATGGAAAATATTAATCCACCAAAACTTATAGAAATGAGATGTCTGTACATGTATATGTATGACAGACCTTAACACCCGATTTCAAACATTTCCACAGAAAACCAGAAATATATTCAATGGTGTCACTGCATACAGAAATTGTTTTGAAACAAGAAGAGTGTAGCACTCACCAAAGTCTGTAAGTAGGAAAGGCTCCATTTTGAGGTAGACTGTTTCCCAAATCCTGTCCTTGTGGCTGTGTCCTTGATTTTGTTCAGCTTGGGGAATAGTCCTCTCTTGGCTGCTGAGGTGCAGGGATCATCCACTTTCTCCACCATCCTGTGACCGCGTGAGATTGGAGGTGGGGGTCTGTAGGATGATGTCTGCATCACTGCTACTACTAGGTTCCTCTGTAGCCCCCACTCCATATAATGTAACATTCGGTCACTTGTCCTTCTCTTAACTCTACCTAGCTGTAACTTAGCTAGGTAGAAAGATCACTAAGTTTTCTACTGCATTTCTAAAGTTTATTACAACATATATACAGAACTATGTACAAATATATAAATCCAAATTGTATCTAAGTCATAGTTAGGTTGTATCTCCACCAGCCAGAATAATATTTTTACTTTTGATGTTGACTGTTAGTAAGTCTTGATAAGTCTCTTTTTGATTAAGAATGTTAATCCTATTTAATCTAAAATGCCAATGGCTCAAAGGCTTAACTTCAAACATAATTTGCTTAACAGATAATTACACTAATTGATGTGAGTTGATTGTCATGTCACCTGGCAGACAGAGCAATCAAACCCAAGCCTAATGTTTTGTATAAACAATTTCTCTGATCTAAATGTTGTTTTGGCCTAAAGCTGTTTTGTCAAATAAAAGGTGTAAATTGTAAAAAGAAAGATAAGATAATTGAATTCCTCAAAACCCAAAATGTGATTACAAGAATTTAAGACTTTGAAATACTAAATGAAAACTTTCTTAATAATATATAATAAATGATAAGAATTTATAATGAATTTTGAACATTAAGACTCTGCAAATTATCTATGCATAATTTGCACCCCCATATACTTTATATGCTGGTCATACATCCCCCTTGGCCACCTAATTTTACTCCTGTAAAATTTTTGAAGGATGTAGTTGGCTCAAATTATGTTCAATATCATGAGAAATTGAATGTATTATATCAATAAACAATTAAAATAGTCAAAGAATTAAAAAAGTTCATTATAATAATTATTGTCCAGCTTTCTATTTTGTTAAAGTTTATTGTCTCTTCATAACAGTCAGTTTCCGTTTTTCTGCTTTCGTCTTAAAATATCTTCTTTTTGGATTTTCCATGATATCCACCATAAATTATGTAATATTTCACAGTATTTTGCATCTGACACACCATGCATTGATTCCATTGTTGCACAGACATCTCCTCATGCTGCACATATTCACATATTTCCATTATTGATACATCTCACATGATTTTCTTTATCATTTCATATTTTCATCATCATTATATTCTGCACATCATTTTTCACATAATTATATTCTCATTCAAATATTTCACTTGTAATCACTTTAGATCTCCATTTTGGAATACATATAGTCTTCTTCATCACATCTTTAATTCACAAATCTTCTTTTATTCAATTCTTGATTACTCTTTGTGATTTTCTCAGGCTTTTCTTCCTCATTTGAGTACTTACACCATTCTCCCAACAAGACAACTCTTATATGCAATGACACCTTCCAACACCATCAATTACCAATCAACTAGCATCTTTATACTATTTTCAATTAGTAGAATTACACATAAAATCTATTTAGTTTATGAGTTTGAATGTCTGCTTTAAAAATTTCCTGTTAAAAACTTTATAATAAATGGGGAATCAGAAAGACAAGATTGACTTATTTAACTAAAAACATACCAGAGGCACTGTGCTGTTCACCAGCAGTTTAAGAACATAGTGTGTGTTCAGCTAGCACATGATTCACAAACACTCTAGTGCATTATACTAGTAGCAATGCTGACGAAACCAAATGTCAGATCTGTCTATCAAAAATATTTTGGAGGACCAATTTAGTTTGTTAAAAGAAACAATAGCCTTTTATTTTGTTTATGTTTGTAGAGGATTCATGACTACCAACTACAAAACTGCACTATTATAAATTGTTTATGGATGGGGTACCAATCATCCACAAAACTGCACTATTATACCATCAGCTATTATCACTTTCAAGATTTTTTTCTAAATGCACAAAATAAATAATTTGAATTCAAATGAAATGCTCAAAAATTGCCTAAAGGTTGACAAAAATTTTTGATAAAAAATACTTTAATCTTGATGAAGATTCCATGTTATCTACTTTTATAGAACGATACTAAATTGGATGATAGTAAGATGTACTAAATTAAGCATATTTGGCCTTGTATTAGATTATGAGAATTTTGCTTGGTGTTTAGACCCCTAATCACAATAATCAATGATTTGTGAAATGATTTTCCATTAAAATTCAAGATTCTAAGTCATACAAAAATATAGGCATTGATATCATTATAGACAGAAAAATTGACAAATTGATAGGGACAATAATGAACTTGTGTCGAATTTATTTAAAATTCATCTCAGGTTATCTGGTATGTCTCAAACTGTTCCATTTAGGAAAAGATAAGAAACTCAAACCCAGAAACATTTATACCTGATCTTAAGTTACTTGACCCAGTATTTGTCATGATTTATCATGATTCATCAAAACAATAATTTATGCATGTAAAATGGTGAAAAAATCCTAGCAAAAATTTAAATTCATAAATTGATCTTAAGAAACTTTTTGTGTTTTTTTTTTTTTTTTTTTCAGCTTCTCACAAAATTCTTAACACATTCATTATCTTTTTATATACAATGAGCAAAAACTCACAAAAATGTTTACTATGAAACAAACATATACAATGTATATACAAATTTCTGCAATTTGGATGACTCTGTACCCTTTTTGACCAAAGTAACAAAAAATTTAACAGCTTCCTTTACAAGACTTATGGAAAATATTAATCCACCAAAACTTATAGAAATGAGATGTCTGTACATGTATATGTATGACAGACCTTAACACCCGATTTCAAACATTTCCACAGAAAACCAGAAATATATTCAATGGTGTCACTGCATACAGAAATTGTTTTGAAACAAGAAGAGTGTAGCACTCACCAAAGTCTGTAAGTAGGAAAGGCTCCATTTTGAGGTAGACTGTTTCCCAAATCCTGTCCTTGTGGCTGTGTCCTTGATTTTGTTCAGCTTGGGGAATAGTCCTCTCTTGGCTGCTGAGGTGCAGGGATCATCCACTTTCTCCACCATCCTGTGACCGCGTGAGATTGGAGGTGGGGGTCTGTAGGATGATGTCTGCATCACTGCTACTACTAGGTTCCTCTGTAGCCCCCACTCCATATAATGTAACATTCGGTCACTTGTCCTTCTCTTAACTCTACCTAGCTGTAACTTAGCTAGGTAGAAAGATCACTAAGTTTTCTACTGCATTTCTAAAGTTTATTACAACATATATACAGAACTATGTACAAATATATAAATCCAAATTGTATCTAAGTCATAGTTAGGTTGTATCTCCACCAGCCAGAATAATATTTTTACTTTTGATGTTGACTGTTAGTAAGTCTTGATAAGTCTCTTTTTGATTAAGAATGTTAATCCTATTTAATCTAAAATGCCAATGGCTCAAAGGCTTAACTTCAAACATAATTTGCTTAACAGATAATTACACTAATTGATGTGAGTTGATTGTCATGTCACCTGGCAGACAGAGCAATCAAACCCAAGCCTAATCTTTTGTATAAACAATTTCTCTGATCTAAATGTTGTTTTGGCCTAAAGCTGTTTTGTCAAATAAAAGGTGTAAATTGTAAAAAGAAAGATAAGATAATTGAATTCCTCAAAACCCAAAATGTGATTACAAGAATTTAAGACTTTGAAATACTAAATGAAAACTTTCTTAATAATATATAATAAATGATAAGAATTTATAATGAATTTTGAACATTAAGACTCTGCAAATTATCTATGCATAATTTGCACCCCCATATACTTTATATGCTGGTCATACATCCCCCTTGGCCACCTAATTTTACTCCTGTAAAATTTTTGAAGGATGTAGTTGGCTCAAATTATGTTCAATATCATGAGAAATTGAATGTATTATATCAATAAACAATTAAAATAGTCAAAGAATTAAAAAAGTTCATTATAATAATTATTGTCCAGCTTTCTATTTTGTTAAAGTTTATTGTCTCTTCATAACAGTCAGTTTCCGTTTTTCTGCTTTCGTCTTAAAATATCTTCTTTTTGGATTTTCCATGATATCCACCATAAATTATGTAATATTTCACAGTATTTTGCATCTGACACACCATGCATTGATTCCATTGTTGCACAGACATCTCCTCATGCTGCACATATTCACATATTTCCATTATTGATACATCTCACATGATTTTCTTTATCATTTCATATTTTCATCATCATTATATTCTGCACATCATTTTTCACATAATTATATTCTCATTCAAATATTTCACTTGTAATCACTTTAGATCTCCATTTTGGAATACATATAGTCTTCTTCATCACATCTTTAATTCACAAATCTTCTTTTATTCAATTCTTGATTACTCTTTGTGATTTTCTCAGGCTTTTCTTCCTCATTTGAGTACTTACACCATTCTCCCAACAAGACAACTCTTATATGCAATGACACCTTCCAACACCATCAATTACCAATCAACTAGCATCTTTATACTATTTTCAATTAGTAGAATTACACATAAAATCTATTTAGTTTATGAGTTTGAATGTCTGCTTTAAAAATTTCCTGTTAAAAACTTTATAATAAATGGGGAATCAGAAAGACAAGATTGACTTATTTAACTAAAAACATACCAGAGGCACTGTGCTGTTCACCAGCAGTTTAAGAACATAGTGTGTGTTCAGCTAGCACATGATTCACAAACACTCTAGTGCATTATACTAGTAGCAATGCTGACGAAACCAAATGTCAGATCTGTCTATCAAAAATATTTTGGAGGACCAATTTAGTTTGTTAAAAGAAACAATAGCCTTTTATTTTGTTTATGTTTGTAGAGGATTCATGACTATCAACTACAAAACTGCACTATTATAAATTGTTTATGGATGGGGTACCAATCATCCACAAAACTGCACTATTATACCATCAGCTATTATCACTTTCAAGATTTTTTTCTAAATGCACAAAATAAATAATTTGAATTCAAATGAAATGCTCAAAAATTGCCTAAAGGTTGACAAAAATTTTTGATAAAAAATACTTTAATCTTGATGAAGATTCCATGTTATCTACTTTTATAGAACGATACTAAATTGGATGATAGTAAGATGTACTAAATTAAGCATATTTGGCCTTGTATTAGATTATGAGAATTTTGCTTGGTGTTTAGACCCCTAATCACAATAATCAATGATTTGTGAAATGATTTTCCATTAAAATTCAAGATTCTAAGTCATACAAAAATATAGGCATTGATATCATTATAGACAGAAAAATTGACAAATTGATAGGGACAATAATGAACTTGTGTCGAATTTATTTAAAATTCATCTCAGGTTATCTGGTATGTCTCAAACTGTTCCATTTAGGAAAAGATAAGAAACTCAAACCCAGAAACATTTATACCTGATCTTAAGTTACTTGACCCAGTATTTGTCATGATTTATCATGATTCATCAAAACAATAATTTATGCATGTAAAATGGTGAAAAAATCCTAGCAAAAATTTAAATTCATAAATTGATCTTAAGAAACTTTTTGTGTTTTTTTTTTTTTTTTTTTTCAGCTTCTCACAAAATTCTTAACACATTCATTATCTTTTTATATACAATGAGCAAAAACTCACAAAAATGTTTACTATGAAACAAACATATACAATGTATATACAAATTTCTGCAATTTGGATGACTCTGTACCCTTTTTGACCAAAGTAACAAAAAAATTTAACAGCTTCCTTTACAAGACTTATGGAAAATATTAATCCACCAAAACTTATAGAAATGAGATGTCTGTACATGTATATGTATGACAGACCTTAACACCCGATTTCAAACATTTCCACAGAAAACCAGAAATATATTCAATGGTGTCACTGCATACAGAAATTGTTTTGAAACAAGAAGAGTGTAGCACTCACCAAAGTCTGTAAGTAGGAAAGGCTCCATTTTGAGGTAGACTGTTTCCCAAATCCTGTCCTTGTGGCTGTGTCCTTGATTTTGTTCAGCTTGGGGAATAGTCCTCTCTTGGCTGCTGAGGTGCAGGGATCATCCACTTTCTCCACCATCCTGTGACCGCGTGAGATTGGAGGTGGGGGTCTGTAGGATGATGTCTGCATCACTGCTACTACTAGGTTCCTCTGTAGCCCCCACTCCATATAATGTAACATTCGGTCACTTGTCCTTCTCTTAACTCTACCTAGCTGTAACTTAGCTAGGTAGAAAGATCACTAAGTTTTCTACTGCATTTCTAAAGTTTATTACAACATATATACAGAACTATGTACAAATATATAAATCCAAATTGTATCTAAGTCATAGTTAGGTTGTATCTCCACCAGCCAGAATAATATTTTTACTTTTGATGTTGACTGTTAGTAAGTCTTGATAAGTCTCTTTTTGATTAAGAATGTTAATCCTATTTAATCTAAAATGCCAATGGCTCAAAGGCTTAACTTCAAACATAATTTGCTTAACAGATAATTACACTAATTGATGTGAGTTGATTGTCATGTCACCTGGCAGACAGAGCAATCAAACCCAAGCCTAATCTTTTGTATAAACAATTTCTCTGATCTAAATGTTGTTTTGGCCTAAAGCTGTTTTGTCAAATAAAAGGTGTAAATTGTAAAAAGAAAGATAAGATAATTGAATTCCTCAAAACCCAAAATGTGATTACAAGAATTTAAGACTTTGAAATACTAAATGAAAACTTTCTTAATAATATATAATAAATGATAAGAATTTATAATGAATTTTGAACATTAAGACTCTGCAAATTATCTATGCATAATTTGCACCCCCATATACTTTATATGCTGGTCATACAGTCCTGCTTCCACTAAAATTTGGTTGTGCCAAAATAAGTACATGTACAATACATCTGATAGTTTATATACTGTAGAGGAGTGGAGAGCTGGAAAATTTAAATTAGCACTTGTTATGTCTCCCGCCCAACGGGGAGGAGACATATTGGTTTTGCCTTTGTCGTCCGTCTGTCTGTCCGTCTGTCCGTCTGTCACACATCGTGTCCGGGCTATATCTCCTGAACCGTTTGCCAGATCACTTTCATATTTTAGTATGTTGTTGCTTATGACCCGAAGGTTTCACATCACCTTGACCCTAGGTCATGGGACCAAGGTCAAGGTCACTTAGTGCATTTTTAATGAAATTATGCTTACATTCCTGTCCGGGCTATATCTCTTGAACAGTTTGCCGAATCTCTTTCATATTTTAGTATGTTGTTGCTTATGACCCGAAGGTTTCACATCACCTTGACCCAAGGTCATGTGACCAAGGTCAAGGTCACTTAGTGCATTTTTAATGAAATTATGCATACATTCCTGTCCGAGCTATATCCCTTGAACCATTTGCCGGATCACTTTCATATTTTAGTATGTTGTTGCTTATGACCCGAAGGTTTCACATCACCTTGACCTAAGTTCATGTTACCAAGGTCAAGGTCACTTAGTGCATTTTTAATGAAATTATGCATACATTCCTGTCCGGGCTATATCTCTTGAACCGTTTGCCGGATCACTTTCATATTTTAGTATGTTGTTGCTTATGACGCGTAGGCTTCACATCACCTTGACCCAAGGTCATTTGACCAAGGTCAAGGTCACTTAGTGTATTTTGAATGAAACTGTACATACATTTCAGTCCGTGCTATATCCCTTGAACCGTTTGCCGGATAACTTTCATATTTTAGTATGTTGTTGCTTATGACCCGAAGGTTTCACATCACCTTGACCCAAGGTCATGTGACCAAGGTCAAGGTCACTTAGTGCATTTTTTAATGAAATTATGCATACATTCCTGTACGAGCTATATCTCTTGAACCATTTGCTGGATCACTTTCATATCTAAGTATGTTGTTGCTTATGACCCGTAGGTTTCACATCACCTTGACCCAAGGTCATGTGACCTAGGCCAAGGTCACTTAGTGCATTTTTAATGATATTGTGCATACATTCTTGTTCGGGCTATATCTCTTGAACCATTTGCCGGATCACTTTCATATTTTAGCATGTTTTTGCTTATGACCCGAAGGCTTCACATCACCTTGACCCAAGGCCAAGGTCACTTACTACATTTTTAATGAAATTGTAGATACATTCTTGTTTAGGCTTTATCCCTTGGACCGCATACTGGATTGCTTTCAAGTTAAGAATGTATTTAGTCATGACCAAAAGGTTTCACCTGGACCCATGGTCATTTGATCAAGGTCAAAGTTACTAAGTACATTTTAATGAAATTGTACATGCTATCCCATTGGGGCTGTATCTCTTTTAACTATTTATCAGATCACCGTCATATTTTAGTATGTTGTTGCTTATCACATAAAGGTTTCACATCACGTTGACTCAAGGTCATGTGACCAAAGTCAAGGTCAATTAGTATATTTTAAATGAAATTGTATTTGTTACATGTATTATGTCCAGGCTTAATCTTTTGAACCGTGATCGGATCACGTCATATTTTAGTATGATGGTGCTGATGACCCAAAGGTTTCACACCTCCTTGATCCAAGGTCATATGACTAAGGTCAAGTATTAAATTTTTTAATGAAATTGTAAATGCTATTGAGTCTGGGCTATATCTGTGGAATCCTATACTGGATCACTCTTATACTTTAGTATGCTGTTGCTCAGGATTGGAGGGTTTCTTATCGTCTTGACCCAAGGTCATGTGCCCAAGGTCAAGATCATTTAGTTCTTTTTAATGAAATTGTACGTACTAATATTATCTGGGCCATATCTCCTGAACCCTTCTTACAATTGTTTTCATATTTTAGTATGTTGTTTCTAAGGACTAAATGTTTCTTATCATATTGTCCCAAGGTCACATGGTTAAGGTAGCTTCTTACTTTGGTAATGAAATTGTATATGCTAAGCATGTCCAGGCTGAAATTGTCTATGCTAATAATGTTTAGGCTTTATATTTTGAACCGTGTATCCAATCACTAATTTAGTTTTTTGTTGCTCATGATCCATACAATGTTAAACGTCTTCAAATTCAATAGCATCATTTAAAAGCAGATAAGTTTGCAGCATGGACCAGACATGCATGTTTCGGGTACTTAAAACTCATCAGTGAGTGTAGGTTTCAGATCACCTATATCCAAGGTCATGTGACCAAAGTCAATTTCTTTAAATATGCTTATAATGAAATTGTATATGCCAATCATGTTTGGGCTTTACCTCAAACAATGTAATGAATCACTTTCATGTTTTAGTATGATGTTGCCCATAACTCAAAGGACATCATTTTGCATTTTGGCCTAAGGTCAAAGTAACTTAGAGGGAGGGGGAGACATCTGTTTTTTTATGAAAAACATTTTGTTTAATTCAATATGTTTTTGTGCCAAACATAAAAAATAAAAAAGTTAAATCTACAAATTATTATTTTTAGGATGCATGCCATGCAGTTCTATTTAACAAATACACAAGAACAGTTTTATTTTTGAATGAATTTCCCTCAAAATCTTCGTTACTGCAATTCTTGAATGAGCATCGAGACTTTGAAATGTGTTTTCCTCGTGATGATAAACAAATTTGTGGAGGTAAGATACTGCATGTATTGAATTATAAAGTATTTGTTTATCCCAGATCTACTGATGTATGACAAATACAACAGTCTGACCTTAAGATTCAGAATTTCTATCATCATACTTTCAAATTCTTTTTTCATTTTATTCAGTCAAGAAAATGATAGAGAGATTAGAAAAAGAAGATAAAATCTGGCAAGCACAAGTCAAGCAAATCCCTGATTTCAGTAAAACTGATACCAAGCTGCCTATTCAGAGGACCAATAGCTCAGCCAGTATCGACACCCTCAATCTGTTTGGAGATGGCTCAGCTGATGACAGGTCAGAATTACGTACAAATTCTGATAGCCATGAGGCACATGGTGATAAAATGTCCTCAGGATCCTCAGCAAGTAAGAAAATTGAAGCTGATGCTGTAAACAGGGTCAAATCTGTATCCATGGAGAATAGAGAATTTGACAACAAGACAAACTCTGAATGTGAAGTTGATGAAGGAGTGGAAGAAACTGACCAAATGCAGGAGGAGACTGATGATGGTGCTTGTTCTCAGACATCTTCTGATTCAGATTCTGGTTATTTTGGATCATTGGTTGATGTTTCCATTCATCTTGGATCATCAGTGCATGGTCCATATTTCTTAGGATCATCAGTGGATATAGAGCCTCAAGGTTCAGCAGTGGGTTCAAAACCCATTGATTCTTCTTGCTTCAAATCGATGGATTCTACCTGTTTTATATCAGAGGATACTAAGTCTCATGGCTCTTCAGATCCAATACTTTCATGCTTGTCCAAAAGAGATCCTCTTGAACACTTGGCAGAAATGAATGGAAAACTATTATATGTAGATGAAATTGTAGAACTGACATGCCCAGAAGACAGAAAACCTCTAGTTGAAGTATCTTCTGGATCAGCTCATCTGGAACACAGCTCCAACAGATATACATCAGCCTCCCCTCAGCTGAAACAATGTAATCTGTATCCCAAAGGAGAGGTTCTTCTTGATATATCAGACAAACAAGATGGCTTGGCAGAACAAATGAATTTAACAACCACTGAAATGATCGAAACAAAAGAATATGTCAGTGCAGAAATTGATCATGAAACTTTTATTCAAATGAAAGAAGAGCCCTTCATGGACAATTGGTTCACAAAGGACAATATATGTTGCCATAACTTTGTGGTATCCAAACATTCAAGCCAGCCTGGACATGGAACAGTTATACTACACAACTCAATGCCACCATCTTCACATGCTACAGAGAGAGTTGAGGAATCACAAACTAGGGAAATTGTCAAGCATTCAAAATGCTCAAAAAGAAAGAAGCATATGATACATGATTTGAAAATGGATTCCATTCTTCTTCAGAAGATGCAAGAAAAAGACAATTTTATGCTCTTGACCAATAAAGAAATTTTACAGGACAGAAATGACTATGAATATGAGAAGTTTATCAAAGAAAAGAACCTTTCTGTAGTAAAGGAGAAAAACTTAATAGTAGAGAAGAGGGAGGATGGAAAGATATATGCTCATCAGATTACAATTCACATTTATGGTATAACCAAAACAAAGTTTCCAGAAATTATAAAAAGACCTAGAAGAAAATCAAAAAAGAAGAATTCAAGAAGTAGAGAGAAAAGATGTAGTTTTAATGTGAAGAGAATGTCAAAAAGAAAAAGGATCATTAGCATGGTTAGAAGAGGAGAAAAGCAGAATTTGAATGTCCTAACTAAGAAAAGAGGTATCAAAGCAAAAGAGGACAGGATAAGAAAAAGACCTGCATTTACGGTAATATAGTTCATTTATATATTACTATAGAACCACAGACATGTTCAAGCAATCTTGATATAGATATGCCTGTGTCAGTCAGTTTAGACTTGTAACTTTTTCTGATTTTAAACATTTGCACATGATACTGTAGTACTGATATAGATGTAAGTGCCAAAGGTCATTTATTCATTTTCAATTTTTATACTTAATTCTGAATAAGCTTCAATCTTCTGATTTTTAGGTACAACATGCAGGAGCTATTTCATATTTGCTGTCATTGTTAAGAAAGTTTCTCTCTTCTGGTATTATACCTCAAGGACTGACATTTCTGTATTTCTGTGTGAATGGGGTTGAAGGTGCAAGGCCAACTAATGAAAGTTATGAAGATTACATAATGTATTTCGTCCGTTCATTTTTTGATCTTCTACAACATTTGGGCGGCAGTCAGAATTTTGAATGGAGGGTTCCCATAGCAATTGGATCTGGAGCTTTCAGTAAGTTATTTTCATGCTTATATTAGATCTGTATCAGGACACCAAAAATTTTTTAAGACTTAATAGGCTCACATTTACTGTACTTATGTTATAACCTTATGACGAAGAAACATAATCATGTTAATATTTGCAGCACAGTTTCCCTGATTTTCATGCTGATTTTCATAGAATTTGATGACACCTCAATTAGTAGTTTAGGTGGTTGGTGATAAGAATTTCATATTTTCCATGTGTATTCCTTGTAAACAGACCTCTATGCTGATACAATAATTTTTGCCCTAGTGCTCTTTGGACACAATTTTTTAATGGTTGATGATATGACTTTCATATTTCTCATTTGTATTCCGTGTGACAAAACCTTTTTGCCGATACGAATATCTTTGATCTGGTGACATTGACCTTGGATTTTGACCTCTTTTTGTAATATTTTGACATTGAGCATACATTTCGAATGGTAAGTTATAGGACTCTCATTATTGTAATGTGTATAATAACGGTATTCCTTGCAAAGATACCTTTATGCTGATATGAAAACTTTTGACCTTGTGATCTTGACTTTGGACTTTGACATACTTTTGACTAACTTTACTGTACTGATGATACATGTATGAGTTTATCAATTTATTGCAATGTGAAAAACTCATAGTAAGTATTCACTTTTATTGCTGATTATAATGTATTCTATTTGCCATAGGACATGATATAAATTTCGATGGCATCAAAGTTTTTAAAATTAAGCTGCCACAGGGGACAGATGTATTCCTTGAACACTGAATCTTTTTCTTTTATTATAAATGATAAGTTCTGTTGATTTGCAAATTATTCTTTTTGATTTGTTTTGCTCCAGTTGAAAAAGCAGTCAGTGTTTCCTTATGGTGACAATTGGCTTAATTTCACTCCGTAAAAAAGTATGTTTTACATCAATTCTATGATCAAACTTTGATTCAATATAATGTTTATTTTACAATTAACATTAGTTTGGCATGCAACAAGGCCAAGCTCTGATCAAAGTGGAGACCCCATCGGGACATTGTTAGGACTGGGTGTGATCCTTAGAGGTCCACAGGTTGATAGAATAATACAGGGGCCCAGACTGGTGCCAAGTCAACCTACCACTACACCCAGTATAAGAGGCACAAGTGGAGCCGAAGTTCAAAGGCCCATGACAACCAGAAGTAAGTAAAATTCATACCCTCTGGTATCCTTGAATACTTTTCAGGGATAATGTTAAACGTCTTTAAATTCAATAGCATCATTTTAAACCTGATAAATTTACAGCTTGGACCAGACATGCACGTTTCGGGTACTAAACCCTCGTCAGTGATCAATTAGCTGATTTCATCAATTGATTGTCTTTTCTCATATATTTTATGAAAATTACTTTCCAGACTTTTCAAAGAAATTTTAAGGTACATGTATATGTATTTAGCAATTATTTTTTAAAATTCATTATTTTTAAATCAGTGTTGTTATAATTAAATGCTTAACATTAAACCTGCCTTAATAGTGACTTTGTGTTAAAAGACTTTATATATGTTTCTAAGGCTTTCATTTCCCAAGTAAACAACTTTTCATGTGCTTAGTGAATCTGTATAGAGGGACACCTGTCTTATGTGACCTTGATATGATACTCTTGTGAAGGATATCTTAAAACAGGTTGAACTGCAAGTACATGTAAGTGATTCTTATTTTGATGAAAGCTAACTTCACTATGTACAATATACATGTATTTACTGTAACCCAGTGAATAAAATATGACTGTAATAAAATTGCTGAACTCCCATTGGTGATTTAATTCAGGATTGGATGTTGTACAAAGACAGCCTGTACAGATTTATACTGACCATTTGGCAAGGCAAGAGGGTACTGCTCCCACAGCTTCAGCATCAGGTAAATTGGTTCAATATTTATTTTCTTCAAAGCTTAAACATTTTGTGTTCTACTCTTTATCAGTCTCCTGATCTTGTGCAAAGCAATTAATTCAGATTTACATACTTTTTCTGCTATTAATGTTTGGATTAAAATCATGGATGAAGCAAATTATCATGTATATAGGGTAGAAACTTACTACTTTACCTTTAGGTTTCTCATGAAAAGACCTTTGATTTTATACAGTAACTTTTGATCTAGTGACTTGGACTCTGACACATTCTTCTAAAGACATACATGTACGTTAGACATACATGTATTGTGTTTTTAAAACTACAGTATTGGGGATTAAGCATAGATATTTGAATGTTACAGTAGATTAGCAGTGATTACCGTAGACTCTTCCATTTGGTACCGTGACTTTTGACCTTATAGCCATCACCTTGGACTTTGACTGTAAAAACTTTAAAGAGGGAACATATCGGTCGACCCCTCTGGATGTGACAATGCTCCAAATGGTTCTTTAGCTCGTTCAACACAAAAATTGATCAATGATGTTATGTAATGTAAGGATGTTCATGTATAAAACAAAAGATTCCATCAATATTCAAATGCTTTCATCTTAAAATAGAATATTAAACTTGCATGAAACAGTAAAGACATTCCAAATTATATACTTTAAAATACTCTGGATAAGAATTTGATCTCTTGCATTGATTATTAAATTTTTATTAGTAAAAAGTGTAATACAATGTATGTTTGGGTCTCACCAGGTTTTATACGGAAGAAAACAAAGATTGGGCTGTATACTTCGTACGCTTTTATCAATCAGAAAAGAAAGTTATCAAAATTATATTTTATTTAGATGTAGTTCCAAGGATAGAATTTATTACTGTGAGTAATTATTAGTTGCCATGGTAATATAGCTCAATGTATCTACATTATGTGCTAGAGCTGTGAAGATTTATATATTTGATGGTTCATTGCCACATGTAGTTATTTAGTCTTGTAAAGCTGAATTAGATGAGGGCGTATTGTTTGTTTTATCATAGATGGTCTGTCAATCTGTCATCCATTAAAGTATTTTTGGAGGTTTTTCTGTCATGCATTGAGATAGTAAATTGATATTTGATACAAATGTTATGCCCTGTTTACACGACGGGTTTAATGCGCATTAAATCGAATTTAATGCGCATTAGATTTTAGCTGCGTTCACACGAGGAATCTAATGCGCATTAGTTTAATTCGCATTAGATTTAATGCGCATTAGATTTTGCCGTGTGAACGCAAAGCGAATCTAATTCGCATTAAATCTGGCGCATGCGTATATGATATACTAGAATTCTACAGTACATTTCCATCATAACTGGGCACTTTTAATCACCCTTGGACCTCGAAACATAGAATAAAAGGTAAAAATACTTGATTTCATTCACAATGAACCCTCTAAGTAACTGTACTGCGTCTCTTAACTTACGTAGAGTAACATTATATTATGACGTCATTTTATCTCACAATGACGTCATACAATGCATGCATAAGCCCAACTTACGAAGAGGTAAATTATTATGAGCAAAACAACATACAGGCATGCATTCGACCCTTGTACTATCTAAAGTATATACGGCTCTCAGTGCAAATGTACCAAAATCTTATGCGCATTAGAATGTGTCGTGTGAACGCAATGCGAATCTAATTCGCATTAGAATAAAGCGTATCAAATCTAATGCGGATTAGATTTAATGCGCACTCGTGTGAACAGGGCATTAAACGTCTTCAAATTCAATAGCATCATTTATAAACCGAGAAATTTACAGCATGGACCAGACATGCACGTTTCGGGTACTCAACCCTCGTCAGTGATCCTCAATCTAAACAATATAATATTGCCAAAGAGGGTGAAATTATTATGTAAAAAATAACCGATTAACCGAAAAATGTAGCAGGATGGGTGGGATATGATGCTACAGGACCCACGTTTTAAGCTTTGTTTTATGAATCAGGTTTAAGGAAGATCACTGTTGACAGAATTATTCCCTATTTAAGTTTTACTGCTGGTAGAAGACTGGCTTGGTTTGCTGTACACTATTGAGATTCTTGATTTGATTATCATTTCACCACTTAGTATGTTTAAGATACACTTGTATCCCCTATAAGAATTGTTCAGTTTTATTTCACTTGTTTCATATTTTCAAGAATTGCATGAAATGATTTTATTTGCTGCTCATGAGTATTTTGCCAATGAATGGCTTGCAATTAGCTTGCAAAGTGAAGATTTCTATATGCAGAAACACATAGAATGATTGCATGGTAGATGTGTAACCATGATGATCCGAGGAAAATTGACACAATATACATTCTTAGAGTCAAACATGACGGTCAACAAACCTATTATTGAACAGTCTTGTTCTTACTTGGTATGCATACTCTGATGAAGCTTAAAGAAATGGTAAAACATGTTTAACCAAATAAAGATTTTTAAAGGTCAGCTGCAAAGTGTAGGTTGTATATTTTGGGTCAAACGTGACAGGCAATACAATACAATACAATACAATACAATACAATACAATACAATACAATGGTTCATTGACAAATCTAAATCTGGATAGGAATGATATGTGATATATGCCTACTGCGGAGAAAATGCATGTAATTTGTTTTGAATTCAAAATAAATTTACAGGTGTGAGTTCAACTGCCCGGGTACCAGGGTCAAGTGGGCGTGGTGCTGATCCTCCTGATGTCTTCCCTTTGGCCAGTCGAGACATACCTGATACGGACAGTAAGCTAGCTTTCTTTTGTGCATATTATATGAATTCATAATTTGTGAAATGAAAAATAGAAGACTTTTGTAACAATTTATGTTGCCACTTCTTTCAAGATGTTTTTGAAAAGGATATTTATATATCTCTTGGTACCCAAACCAGTAAAGAAATGAGGAGATGCCTTCTCCCAGGGGCACCTTATCTCATCTTCATTTTGCTCCATTGGGGGTTCTCTTTGCTCTTCTATGGACTTTTAGTTGCTTTGTTCAGTGGAGCAATAGAGGGCCAATTTGACCTCATAATGTTTTGTCAATGGTGAAGAAAATGATGCCTCATAGTCAGCAAATTCACCATTTTAAACAAGAATTTAGTAGTTGAAAATTGATCTTCTTTATCAGGAGTGGTTGACATTTGGGATAAAGACCGACATGTTCATCGTCTTAGGGTGTCAGCAAGAGAAACATTTGATATATATGAGAAGATAGGTCCAATTTTGGTAAGTATGATGATTTTCATAGATAACTCTATCACGCCTTGCTGGATAAGGCGAACGGACAAGATACGGATAATAAACTTAATTTTCTATCTCATTATGTCTGTTTTCATCTGTTAGTCGTCCATTGAATTTGTTACTCATCTAGCGATGTCTGTTGGTCTCCATCCTGTCGGCTTGAAAGTTTTGATCATTAGTCCATTACTTGTACGTTTTGAGTCTGCTGATATCTGTTTTGTCCGGTACTTGTCTGTAACATCTAGGATAGCCATTCATTAGGTGTCTGTTGATACGTATCTCTTTGATTTCTGGTACACTCTAGAGTTCTACTTTAAATGGCAATGGATATGAACAGCTTCCTAATTTTTGACTTCTCCTTTGCAACCACTGCACTGAATTCTATGAAATTCAGAAAGGCTATTCGAAGTTATAAATTTTGTGTCGCCTGCGAAGCACAGCGATACTTAGGAATCACTTTGTCCGTTGTCCGTCTGTCTGTCTGTCTGTCCGTCTGTCACACTTGGGTGTCACACCCCATAACTTTGATTGGTAAGTGATAGGGCTTTGATATTTCACATGTGTATTCCTTGTGACAAGACCTTTCTACACATATCATAATTTTTGATCTCGTGACCTTGACCTAGATATTTGACCTACTTTTCAAAAAATCTAAGATTGGCTATATCTCTTGATTGGTAAGTGATAGGGCTTTGATATTTCATATGTGTAATCTATGTGACAAGACCTTTCTACGCGTACCATAATTTTTGACCTCGTGACCTTGACCTAGATATTTGTCCTACTTTTCACAAAATCTAAGATTGGCTATATCTTTTGATTGGTAAGTGATAGGGCTTTGATATTTCACATGTGTATTTCTTGTGAAGAGCCTTTTCTACACATACTTTGATTTTTGACCTCGTGACCTTGATCTAGATATTTGACCTACTTTTAAAAAAATCAAAGATTGTCTTTATCTTTTGATTGGTAATTGATAGGGCTTTGATATTTCTCTTGTGTATTCCTTGTGACAAGACCTTTCTACAGATACCATAATTTTGACCTCTTGACCTAGATATTTGACCTACTTTAAAAAAAAATCCCCTCTCTACACATACCATAATTGTTGACCTCGTGACCTTTACCTAGATATTTGTCCTACTTTTCAAAAAATTAAGATTTGCTATATCTTTTGATTGGAAAGTGATAGGGCTTTGATATTTCATATGTGTATTCCTTGTGACAAGGCCTTTCTACGCATATCATAACTTTCGATCTCATGACCTTGACCTATATATTTGACCTGCTTTTCAAAAAATCTTGGATTGGCTATACATGTATCTTTCGATTGGTAAGTGATAGGGCTTTGATATTTCACATTTGTATTCCTTATGAAAACACCTTTCTAAACATTCCATAATTTTTGACCTAGTGACCTTGCCCTTGATATTTTACCTACTTTCAATTAAAAGAAAAAATCTGCTTCGCAGGCGACACAAGCATTCCTTGGATTGCTATTTTAAAAATATTGATTTCATTACTTGTCTACAAGGTGATTTCTTTAGAGCCAAATGCATAATTCCCAAAGTTCCCATTTTTGTTTATTCAGAGAGGGTTGGGTTGGATAAACTACATTCTTGTTGACGACCAATATGACCCAGTTGAAACCATTACTCCTGGAACAAGTCGGATAAATCTGCATTTAGTAAGGATTGGAAATGTCACATCATATTAATTTATTACCTCCCTTAGAAAATTCATAAAAAAAATAAACAATGAAAAAAAAAACATAAAATAGAAAAATGAACAAAAAATATTCAAGAAAACATTACGTGAAAACAAAATATTTGGTGACATTGTGTAGACAGTGGCAAGGAATGTTACATTTATTTGTTATACATGTATTTGCAAGTTTACGAAACTTGCAAAATTCAGTATCAATCCTCATAAATTGCTGAATCTGTTATGTCCTTATAACTGTTCTCCTTGATATATTTACTTCCTCATCTTTTAGATGAATCTGCTACCATCTAGCAGATAAACAGAGTTATTTCTTTTTTCAATCTTTGGAGATAACCAATCACAATGGCAGTTACAAATACACTTAGCTTGATCCATCTCCATAGTTCAACATCCACAGTTTAAGTAGTTCAACATCTGAGGTAAAAGAAATCAAAAAGGAATCATTAAACTTTGTTTACGGGGGTATATAGGAAACACCCTGTCCGTCTGTCCATCTGTCCTGTTAAGAAGATCTTAAAGCAGATAACTCTTCAAGTATAAGTGATAGGGCTTTCATATTTTATACATACATTCACCATAATAAGTACAACATTTTGAACTAAGACATATTACATAGTGACCTTGAACTTTGACCTTATAGTTATAATTTGGTTAAGAAGTTCTTAAAGCATAATTTTTTTCACAAATAAGTGAAAGGGCTTTAATATTTCATACATACATTCGCCATAACAGGTGCTACATTTTGATACCAAGACATTTGACCTAGTGATCTTGACTTTGAACTTTGACCTTGTAGTAGTATTTTGGTCAAGAAGTTCTTAAAGAGAATATCTCTTCAGGTATAAGTGATAGGGCTTTCATATTCCATACAGTCATTCACCATAATAAGAACTACATTTTGATACCAAGACATTTGACCCAGTGACCTTGACTTCGAATTTTGACCTTATTGTTATATTTTGGTTAAGATGTTCTAAAAGTGAATATCTCTTCGAGTATAAGTGATAAGGCTTTAATATTTCATACAGACATTCATCATGACAAGTTTTACTCCAAGACATTTGACCTTGTGGTGTTGACCTTGACCTTTGACCTTCGTTTAAACTATAAGAGATAGGGCTTTGATATTTCACGTATATATTCCTCATTATGAGCGCTATCATTTGATATCCTGACTTTTGACCTAATGATCTTGATCTTGACCTTTGACCTACTTTTTAGCTCACCGGGACAAAAAGTCCGGAGAGCTAATGCTGGAGAGCTTATGCCGGAGAGCTAATGCCATACCCTCGGCGTCGTTTTGGACGTCGTCGTCGTTGTCGTTGCGTCCGTAGACAAAACTTTAACCTGGGCTATATCTCTTGAACTATAACATATATAAGAGGTAGGGCTTTGATATTTCACATGTAGATATCTTGTGACAAGACCTTTCATTTAAGACCATGACCTTTGACCTAGTGACCTTGACCTTGGACTTTGATCTACTTTTCAAAAAACTTAAACCTGGTTTCTGACAAAAACCTGTATAGGCGAGCTATGTAATCTTTGATTACCCTATGTTTAACTATAAGGGATAGGGCTTTGATATTTCACATACAGATTTCTGGTGACCAGAGCTTTCTGATACCATGACTTTTGAAATAGTGACCTTGACCTTTGACCTACTTTTAAACTATACTGGATAGGGCTTTGATATTTCTCATATAGATTCCTAATATGACCAGAGCTTTCTGTGTTATGTCATAAATGAATCCATTTAGAGAAAGACACGGGGGTATAATTCATCCACTTTAGGGCAGTTCTAGTTTATTTTGTACATGATAGAATGATATCTATGTAGGGACAAGTACAAAAGTGCTTTTTCTCTAACGTATCGTCAGTAGAACACAAATTGATTGGATAAGCTGCTTTTACTGTCGGCTAAAACACAGTATTTGGCCAGTTTTAAAATCTATGATGTTATATACAGTTTAGAAATAATTTGTAGCATTTACAGTTAATTTCTTTTATTTAAAATATGTAATAATGACCACTCCCAATGGCCACCAAATTTCAGGTCGATACATAACTTCGTTGTTAAGTTATGAAAATATAAAGGTCCCCAAAATAGCCATTTTTTAGTGTTATGCTGTCTCACTTCAATATTTTCTAATTTCAAACCAAAATTAATATATTATCTGTGGATTGTTTTCAAATTACATTAACGGAAGTTTATAGAACATTTCCTATCATAAATTTTGGTGGTTGATTTATAAAAATAGGCCAAATATTAAATAAGTTATGAATGAATTACAAAAACATGTGCTTCTGTCAAATTCTTAAAAACAGAGCAGTCATGTTGTGTTATATGCCTGAAAAATACTGAAAACATACTAATTTGCAATTGTTTGTTATTTTTTAAGACATGTGTTCGATCAATGTTTGAAACATTGGCAAATATCGGCATTCATAAGTTGTGTCTTTAAAAAATTTGGCATTACGAAGTTTAAGAGTGAAAAATGACTAATATGTAGTGTCCGTAACCATGGGGTTTTATCTGAGGATACATTTACAATAAAAATGGAATATTCAAGAATATTATACGTATTTCTCAATATGCAAGTTTTAAATAAAAAAATATCTTGTATTAATTTGAACTTGAAACTTTATTTTTTCACATTTTAATGGTTACGGACACTACACAATTTGTTATATACCTGCTGTAGTGTCCGTAACCATTAAAAAGTTGAGCTGTACTTAAAAAGCTTAAAAAATATAATTTGTAACAGCTGCTGAAGCGAAACGCATATCAATTTTAATGACTCAAGTATTGAACTTTTGATACTTAGAATGTTAAGGCACTGCAAGAAAGTTGCTTTTTTACCCTGATGAGACACTTTTGTCCATAAATACTGTGTTTTAGCCGTGTGTCGAAGGACTTAATTAGCATGCTTTTTATTCATCCTCAGCTAGTAAATATTTCAAGGAGAGGGGTACATATGTATACTTTATTACCATTTCCAAGTTGAAATCAGAAATGAAACGGGAAAGGCTCAAGTTATTTTAAAGTAAGTTTGCATAATGAAAAAGACTGATCAACCTGAAAGTAGCACTTTTTTAATTGCTATAGGGAGGTGGTGGTAGAGGAAAGTCTGAACAAAGGATTTCCCTGATGTATGGATAGTTTCATTTCTACCTTACTTCAGGCCTCTAACATTTTCTTAAAAGTATATAGAATGATAAATTTCAAACTAGTGGAAATTTTGCCCTTGGAGGAAGGATCAACTGCTCTTAAGGTACACGACTTTTTCTTAACGTAGATGTGTAAACCACTTGACAATGACCACTTTGTTGATAACCTGTCTGATTTAGCTTGTAAATAAGAAATTCCCTAAAAGCACCAAGATGGAGATGAAAAAAATAAAAATGAATCAAGTTTTGGTCTGAAAATATGAGAAAGCTATACCAAAATGCAAACGAATCACATTATTTGTTGGAGACCTTTTTAGACTCGAGAAGAGTGAATAGGTACAAATAATTGTATGATTGTTATTATTTAATTGCAATGATAACCAATTTCCTCCCAATGGTTCCCCCCTACAGCAAAGTTTCGCTTTCGCTCAACAAAAAAGTGCTACTTTGTGAGGGATTTTTAAAGAATTTGATACAGAAATGGATTAGATTTAGATTTTAAAGCTTTTTGATGATCTATCTTTTTAAACGATAATTTATATTAATTAGTTATAGACTAGTGTTGTATCGAATACTGCCTTCCTTGCCACTGAAAACATGTCTTAAGTTTAAGGTATTGTACAAGTGGTATCAACAGTCACTGTGCTTACCTACTGCATCTGTTACAATGTTTGAATGAAATTACTGTTGATGAAAAATATCTATGCAAGGTTTTCTTGTATAAGAAATTAATATTTCACACAGAAATGATTTAATATTTTTGTACATTATGGATTACAAAGGGTAACTTTTATAGCAATAACTTTAAACAATTATGATTGATACATGTATATGATTACACCTATTTACATTAGTTTTGAAAATAAGTGATATTCACAAACTCCATATCGTACATAATAATTTTGTAATCCATTGTTTTCCAAATCATAGAAATCATGATATGTTTTTAACAGCAATACTTTGATAGCACTTGCCATTTATCTTGAAATCGGTGAATTTAGGTGACTTGAATTTTTTTTATTATACTATGGTAACTTTACAAATTATAGATATTACTTAAGAATGTTGAAAAGTGAAACTTAACAAGATGAAAGAAAAAAATAATTTTACAAAATACATATCAAATTTTCAATTGTATGCAAACTTTTTTTTTTATCTTGATTGGCTTTAGAACGACAGGTAGATACCATATATATTTTCCTGAGATAAGTCACCTGATATTATAGTATTTAAGTATGCCAAATGTTTTTTTTGAGTTTTTGTTTATATTTTTGAAAGCTTTACTGTTTTGTTTTTTATCTTGTATATGGCAGCCATTATTGACAACCAGAGAAAAGAAAATACTCTTTATACTGTTTACACATGTAAAAATGTCATATTTTATAGATGAATATTGATTTTTTTATATTTCCTGAGTGACTGTTTTGTAATATGACTAATTTGAGCATTTTGAGCTTATTTGAAAAGAAAAAAAGTTAAAACTTTTAGGATCTTAATTGGAATACACATTTTTTTTTTAGTTGGGACAATCTATATTGGAAATGCCTTCTTGTCTAGGAATAAGATAATCATAATAATTAATGTTTTTACTTTATTTTCTAATAGTTGTATAGTGGGTACATTAATTTACCTTAATTTTTATTTACTCCTATTAATTACTGTCATATTTCTGAATTAATGTCGCACATTTGATCTTTAGTAACTGTAAATTTCCAAAGTATTGTTTTACAGCACTATAGATCAAATTAACTTTCCACAAGACAATTGACAAATTAACTTTCCGCAAGACAAGAACGCTTTAAATACATATGCCAGTAATAGACACATTTTATTTTAGATTTATCTTTATTTCATACCATGACATGTTGTCTGTATGTGTGTAGTATGCTTAACGTCATGCATTCTACTGATTACCAATTTATGTTCATATTGAAACTTTTTTGGAATCTGTTTCTAATTATAAGTTAAGCTATAACTCACAATACCACAAAGGAAAAATATATAAAATGGTGCGCCTAGACTAAATAGAGAATTGATTTTATAAAGAAAGCTCGATCAGAAGTAACACATATAGCAATATTATAATGTATCATTATTATAAAATATGCACAAGCTAATAATTATGTGACATTATTTGTTTGCATTAATGATGGAACAGTGATAGGACAAACAGTTTAGGGCTAAAGTAAGATTTTTTGATAATCATAAAGTCTATTTTGGGTAAAAATATCACATTTTGAATTTTCATTTTTCATGATTTTATGCATTTTCCATGTTTATGAGGAATTTGAATTTTGCCCAAGTCAAAGTTCATTGATGCCCATAAATAATCTTGGACTTTAACTTATTCGGGTCACTTCCGCTTTAATGCAATGCATGCTTACAATATCCGATGCCATTCGTTTGAATACTGCAAATTATACTTCAAGATTAAATGTTTAGTACTATAGTGATGAATTAAGATATACTTCAAGATTACATGTTAAGTACTATAATGATGAATTAAGATATACTTAAAGATTAAATGTTTAGTACTATAATGATGAATTAAGATATACTTCAAGATTAAATGTTTAGTACTATAGTGATGAATTAAGATATACTTAAAGATTAAATGTTTAGTACTATAATAATGAATTAAGATATACTTCAAGATTATGTACTTACAAAAAGCTTGATTCTGAATAAAAGAAAGCTTATTTCTCTACTAAACTATACTAAAGGTATAACCTATTGGCCAATTTATAAGATCAAGGGTATGGTGCAGATGAAACAAGTCTTTCGAGTGTAATGAAATGATGTAATTAATTTAGATCAGTATACAACATTACTCGACAATTAAAAATGAAAAATCAACCTTTTTGAACAGCATTTTTCCTTTAACCTAGATACTTCTACAAAATTAATTCTTAAATTCTTCAATTAAAATCAAATTACATTTAGAAAACATTTATATGAGATAAATATTAGTAAGTATGTGCTATGATGTCATATAATTAAATGAAGACATTTTATAACAAAGTAGTCACCATACTGATTTTCACAAAACTGAGGGTATATAAACAGGTCCTTCATCACAAAACTGAGGGGATATAAACAGGTCCTCCATCACAAAACTGAGGGGATATAAACAGGTCCTTCATCACAAAACTCAGGGTATATAAACAGGTCCTTCATCACAAAACTGAGGGGATATAAACACGTCCTTCATCACATATACTGCTTTTGGTTCTTGGCTAACGACTTCATCACAAAACTGAGGGGGATATAAACAGGTCCTTCATCACAAAACTGAGGGTATATAAACAGGTCCTTCATCACAAAACTGAGGGTATATAAACAGGTCCATCATCACAAAACTGAGGGGTATATAAACAGGTCCATCATCACAAAACTGAGGGTATATAAACAGGTCCTTTATCACAAAACTGAGGGGATATAAACAGGTCCTTCATCACAAAACTGAGGGTATATAAACAGGTCCATCATCACAAAACTGAGGGTATATAAACAGGTCCTTCATCACAAAACTGAGGGGATATAAACAGGTCCTTCATCACAAAACTGAGGGTATATAAACAGGTCCATTATCACAAAACTGAGGGTATATAAACAGGTCCTTCATCACAAAACTGAGGGTATATAAACAGGTTCTTCATCACAAAACTGAGGGGATATAAACAGGTCCATCATCACAAAACTGAGGGGATATAAACAGGTCCATCATCACAAAACTGAGGGTATATAAACAGGTCCTTCATCACAAAACTGAGGGGATATAAACAGGTCCTTCATCACAAAACTGAGGGTATATAAACAGGTCCATCATCACAAAACTGAGGGTATATAAACAGGTCCTTCATCACAAAACTGAGGGGGATATAAACAGATCCTTCATCACAAAACTGAGGGTATATAAACAGGTCCTTCATCACAAAACTGAGGGGATATAAACAGGTCCTTCATCACAAAACTGAGGGTATATAAACAGGTCCATCATCACAAAACTGAGGGTATATAAACAGGTCCTTCATCACAAAACTGAGGGGTATATAAACAGGTCCTTCATCACAAAACTGAGGGGATATAAACAGGTCCATCATCACAAAACTGAGGGGATATAAACAGGTCCTTCATCACAAAACTGAGGGGGATATAAACAGGTCCTTCATCACAAAACTGAGGGTATATAAACAGGTCCATCATCACAAAACTGAGGGTATATAAACAGGTCCTTCATCACAAAACTGAGGGGATATAAACAGGTCCTTCATCACAAAACTGAGGGGATATAAACAGGTCCTTCATCACAAAACTGAGGGGATATAAACAGGTCCTTCATCACAAAACTGAGGGGATATAAACAGGTCCTTCATCACAAAACTGAGGGGATATAAACAGGTCCTTCATCACAAAACTGAGGGTATATAAACAGGTCCTTCATCACAAAACTGTGGGGATATAAACAGGTCCTTCATCACAAAACTGAGGGGATATAAACAGGTCCTTCATCACAAAACTGAGGGGATATAAACAGGTCCTTCATCACAAAACTGAGGGTATATAAACAGGTCCTTCATCACAAAACTGAGGGGATATAAACAGGTCCTTCATCACAAAACTGAGGGGATATAAACAGGTCCTTCATCACAAAACTGAGGGTATATAAACAGGTCCATCATCACAAAACTGAGGGTATATAAACAGGTCCTTCATCACAAAACTTAGGGGATATAAACAGGTCCATCATCACAAAACTGAGGGGATATAAACAGGTCCTTCATCACAAAACTGAGGGGATATAAACAGGTCCTTCATCACAAAACTGAGGGGGATATAAACAGGTCCTTCATCACAAAACTGAGGGGGATATAAACAGGTCCTTCATCACAAAACTGAGAGGATATAAACAGGTCCTTCATCACAAAACTGAGGGGATATAAACAGGTCCTTCATCACAAAACTGAGGGGGATATAAACAGGTCCTTCATCACAAAACTGAGGGGATATAAACAGGTCCTTCATCACAAAACTGAGGGGATATAAACAGGTCCTTCATCACAAAACTGAGGGGGATATAAACAGGTCCATCATCACAAAACTGAGGTGTATATAAACAGGTCCTTCATCACAAAACTGAGGGGATATAAACAGGTCCTTCATCACAAAACTGAGGGGATATAAACAGGTCCTTCATCACAAAACTGAGGGGGATATAAACAGGTCCTTCATCACAAAACTGAGGGGGATATAAACAGGTCCTTCATCACAAAACTGAGGGGATATAAACAGGTCCTTCATCACAAAACTGAGGGGGATATAAACAGGTCCTTCATCACAAAACTGAGGGGGATATAAACAGGTCCATCATCACAAAACTGAGGGGGATATAAACAGGTCCTTCATCACAAAACTGAGGGGGATATAAACAGGTCCTTCATCACAAAACTGAGGGGATATAAACAGGTCCTTCATCACAAAACTGAGGGGGATATAAACAGGTCCTTCATCACAAAACTGAGGGGGATATAAACAGGTCCTTCATCACAAAACTGAGGGGGATATAAACAGGTCCTTCATCACAAAACTGAGGGGGATATAAACAGGTCCTTCATCACAAAACTGAGGGGGACATAAACAGGTCCTTCATCACAAAACTGAGGGGTATATAAACAGGTCCATCATCACAAAACTGAGGGGATATAAACAGGTCCTTCATCACAAAACTGAGGGTATATAAACAGGTCCTTCATCACAAAACTGAGGGGATATAAACAGGTCCTTCATCACAAAACTGAGGGGTATATAAACAGGTCCTTCATCACAAATATTGCTTTTTGGTTCTTGGCTAACGACTTTCAGTAATGAGGATTTTCCTTTTGTGAAATACATGCATGGTTAACCTTAATTAAGTTCTAACTCAAAGAGTATCCATAGTCAAAAAGGTTAAGATAGTTACTTCACCATTTTATTATCCTTCAAAAAAAAAAAAAATCCCACAATTGATTCTGATGCAGAGGTATTATTCCTTGAATGCCATATGTCTGCTTGATAATTTGCAAATCTGCACTGACAATACAGTTTTTAGAATCAGCAGTTCAGGCCATTTGATACTAAACTTTATAAAAAACCTTTGTTCTTTTCATATTAGTTCATTTATGACAAAAAGAGAGAGAGAATTGTTTGAATTGTTTGTAATTGTAGCATTATACACAATTTTGTTGTATCTGAAAAAAGAAATATTAACAATCATTGGCAGTGTTTCATATCAACTATTTTTGCTGAGGGTAAAAAAACCTCTTAAATAATCTTATGGAGATAATAAGTGGAACAGAATGTCTCAAAATCTGCTCTTTATCATGGTATTGTTAGAACGCAAAATTTTACTTTGTCTGAATTTGTCATGAATAAGAGCATGATTCAATAAACATCATGTTAGACCTTTGGCAATAAAGGAACATGTATCTCAACATTAAAGCATAAATGTCAACTAGAAACACAAATGAGAACAAAGAAACATCCTCAATAGCACATAACATCATGACAACATAGATATACACTAATCAAGACAGAAACAACGACGGTATCTCTGAAACAATCATAACAACACAGAAACAGTCAATGAAAATTCAGGAACACTCATGAAAACACAAAAACACTAATGTCAACATAGGAACACTCATGACAACACAAACACTCATGTCAACACGAAAACACTCATGACAACACAAACACTCATGACAACACAGGGACACTCATGACAACACAGGGACACTCATGACAACCGAGGAACACTCATGACAACACAGGAACACTCATGATAATACAGAAACACTCATGTCAACATGGAAACACTCATGACAACACAGAAGCACTCATGACAACACAGAAACACTCATGTCAACACGGAAACACTCATGACAACACAGAAACACTCATGACAACACAGAAACACTCATGACAACACAAACACTCATGTCAACACGGAAACACTCTAACAACACAGAAACACTCATGTCAACACGGAAACACTCATGACAGGACAAGAAACATTCATGACAACACAGGAACAATCATGTCAACACGGAAACACTCATGACAACACAGAAACACTCATGACAACACAGAAACACTCATGACAACACAGAAGATCTCATGACAACACAGAAACACTCATGACAACACAGAAACACTCATGACAACACAGAAGCACTCATGACAACACAGAAACACTCATGACAACACAGAAACACTCATGACAACACAGAAGCACTCATGACAACACAGAAACACTCATGACAACACAGAAACACTAATGGCAATACAGAAACACTCATGTCAACATGGAAACACTCATGACAACACAGGAAAACTCATGACAACACAGAAACACTCATGACAACACAGGAACACTCATGTCAACACGGAAACACTCATGACAACACAGAAACACTAATGGCAATACAGAAACACTCATGTCAACATGGAAACACTCATGACAACACAGAAACACTCATGTCAACACGGAAACACTCATGACAACACAGAAACACTAATGGCAATACAGAAACACTCATGTCAACATGGAAACACTCATGACAACACAGGAAAACTCATGACAACACAGAAACACTCATGACAACGCAGAAACACTCATGTCAACACGGAAACACTCATGACAACACAGAAACACTCATGTCAACACGGAAACACTCATGACAGGACAAGAAACATTCATGACAACACAGGAACAATCATGTCAACACGGAAACACTAATGACAACACAGTAACACTCATGACAACACGGAAACACTCATGACAACACAGGAACACTCATGTCAACACGAAAACACTCATGACAACACAGAAACACTCATGACAACACAGGAACACTCATGTCAACACGGAAACACTCATGACAACACAGGAACACTCATGTCAACACGGAAACACTCAGGACAACACAGAAACACTCATGTCAACACGGAAACACTCATGACAACACAGGAACAACCATGTCAACACGGAAACACTCATGACAACACAGGAACACTCATGTCAACTCAGAAACACTCATGTCAACACGGAAACACTCATGACAATACAGAAACACTCATGTCAACATGGAAACACTAATGACAACACAGAAACATTCATGTCAACACGGAAACACTAATGACAACACAGGAACACTCATGACAACACAGAAACACTCATGACAACACAGGAACACTCATGTCAACACGGAAACACTCATGACAACACAGGGACACTCATGACAACCGAGGAACACTCATGACAACACAGGAACACTCATGATAATACAGAAACACTCATGTCAACATGGAAACACTCATGACAACACAGAAGCACTCATGACAACACAGAAACACTCGTGACAACCGAGGAACACTCATGACAACACAGGAACACTAATGGCAATACAGAAACACTCATGTCAACATGGAAACACTCATGACAACACAGGAAAACTCATGACAACACAGAAACACTCATGACAACGCAGAAACACTCATGTCATCACGGAAACACTCATGACAACACAGAAACACTCATGTCAACACGGAAACACTCATGACAGGACAAGAAACATTCATGACAACACAGGAACAATCATGTCAACACGGAAACACTAATGACAACACAGTAACACTCATGACAACACGGAAACACTCATGACAACACAGGAACACTCATGTCAACACGGAAACACTCATGACAACACAGAAACACTCATGACAACACAGGAACACTCATGACAACACAAAAACACTCATGACAACACAGGATCACTCATGACAACACAGGAACACTCATGACAGGACAAGAAACATTCATGACAACACAGGATCACTCATGACAACACAGTAACACTCATGACAACACAGAAACACTCATGACAACACAGGAACACCCATGTCAACACGGAAACACTCATGACAACACAGGAACACTCATGATAACACAGGAACACTCATGACAAGACAGGATCACTCATGACAACACAGGACCCCTCATGATAATACAGGAACACTCATGACAACACAGGAACACTCATGACAACACAGGATCACTCACGACAACACAGGAACACTCATGACAACACAGGATCACTCATGACAACACAGGACCCCTCATGATAATACAGGAACACTTATGACACAGGAACACTCATAACAACACAGGAACACTCACGACAACACAGGAACACTCATGACAACACAGAAACACTCATGACAACACAAACACTCATGACAGGACAAGAAACATTCATGACAACACAGGAACACTCATGACAACACAGGAACACTCATGACAACACAGGGACACTCATGACAACACAGGAACACTCATGACAAGAGAGGAACACTCATGAAAATACACGAACACTCCAAGCAACACAGAAACACTCATGGCAAGATAAACATTTATGACAACACAGGAACAGTCCTGACATCAACAGGAACACTCAGGACTAGTACCAAACAATAGCAAAAGACAGGAACAACTCAGAAACAAATAAAAACACAAACACTACTTGTATCATCCCTTCCCTCTGGAAGAAATATTTCAATCTAACACAGAAACACTCAGGATAACACAGAAGATAGTATAACAACACAAAGACCTTATCATAGAAACATTTAATATCCATTCACAACATCCAATCACATCACTTAACAACTCTAATAATACGGAAGTGATTTGACGGAAATTTTCAAACCAATTTTCATGCACCAGGCATGTGTTTCGGATATTAAATCCTCATCAGTGATGCTTCCAGCCAAAGTGCTTTAACATGCATGAGCTAACTACAGCCGGCAGAGCATGGACTGTATTTCTTACGCCCTCTTTATATCCATTTGTGTGTTGCTTTGGCCCCTGTGTTTTGCTGTCTTGTTTGTATGGCCATCTTATCTTTGTATGGTTGTCCACAAAATATCTAAAATTGGTCGTAACTTTTTTATGGTAAGTTAAAAGGTTTTCATATTTCACATGTGTATTCAATGTGACAAGACCTTTCCATTGATACCAGTACTAGTGACCTTGACCTTGGAGTTTCACCTCTGACAGACGTATTTCTTGGCAACAACTTTTGAATGCTTAATCATAGATTTTTCATCTTTCACATGAAATGCATTCATTGTGACAAGGCCTTTCTATTAACACCGATATTTGACTTTGACCTTGGAGTTTGGCTAATATATTCTTATGAAAAATTTAACGTAGTCTACAATGTGTGAATGGTTAGTGATTTGGCTGTTGTATTTCACATGTGTAGCCTTCCTTTCGACACACAAGTCTTGTATCCCCATGACCTTAAATCCAGAGTTTGACCCGAGGAGAAAACAGTGTTGTACTGACAAAGCTGCCAAGACTGCATGTTCCACAAACACATCTTTAATAATTCATTTGAGTAAAACTCAAGTGAGCTATTGTCATAGCGTGCCGTCCATTGTCCGTCCGTTTGTCATATATGTTTAACTTTTTCGACATACCTTGTGCATCTGCTATACAAACTACATGGAAATTTACAGGAAGCAATTATTCAAGGTCTCCTATAACTTTGTGTTTTGATGCTTATTGGTCAACAAGTATGGTCGCCAAGCTCTTTCATTGGCTGATGCATTTCTACATCTTTGCAATTGCTGTTCAGAATTTCACGAAACCTTAAAAAAGTAAGTATTTCAGGTCCTCTTCTTAGTTTGTGATGGTGCCGATCTGTCAACTAATATGGCTGTTAAGCTCTGATAGGCTGAAGCATTTTAGACATCTCAGCATTGCTCAGAATTTCACGAAACTTTACAGAAAGCAATTACTCAAAGTCCTCTACCACGTTCGTGTTTTTTGTGTCAAACATTAAACAAATATAGCCATCAAAATCTTTGATTGGCTGATGCGTTAGAACTTTTTTGCAACCGCTGCTAAGAATTTCATGAAACCATATAGGAACTAAATACTCCAGGTCCTTTACCAAGTTTGTGTGATCAACACTATTTATATAGCCGCTATGGGCTCTGATTTGATTACGAATTTTCAACATCTCTTCTGCATTTTGTGAATCTTGCAGGAAGTGCTCAATGTCTCTCACCAAGTTTGTGTTTTGTGCTGATCGGTCAACAAATATGGCCGCCAAGGACTCTTATTTCATTTTACAGTTTCAACATCTCCTCTGCAATCGTTGCACTGAATTTTACGAAACAACGCGAGAATTTAAGGTTTTCAAGGTCCTATACCAAGTCTGTTTTTGTTCGGTTTTTGACATCTCTGCAACCACTGAACAGAATTTCACGAAACTACAGGAATGAAGTTGTCAAGGTCCTCTACACAGTTTGTGTTTTGGGTGCTGATTGGTCAGCAAATATTGCCGACAAGGACTTTGATTGGCTAACGTATTTCAACATCCAGCAAACGCTGCTTAGAATTTCATGAAACCGTACAGGAACTAGTTACTCAAGGTCTCTTACTCAAGGTCTCTAACTGGTCACCATCAGCCCTTCATTAGCATTTCAGATGAGCAATGTGGCCTACTTGGGCCTCTTGTTTTTGTTTTGTGTGTTTGTTGTCATAGCTGTTTCAATGTTGTTGTGACTGTTTTGTTGTTGTCAAAGGTGCTTCAGTTTTGTTATAGGTGTTTCCGTTTTGTCATTTATGTTTCAGTGTTTTCATGAGTTTCTCTTTGTTGTTATTTAGTGTGTCTGTGTTGCCATAAGTGTTTCTGTGTTGTCATAAGTGTTTCTGTGTTGTCATAAGTGTTTCTGTGTTGTCATAAGTGTTTCTGTGTTGCCATAAGTATCTCTGTGTTGCCATAAGTGTTTCTGTGTTGTCATAAGTGTTTCTGTGTTGCCATAAGTATCTCTGTGTTGCCATAAGTGTTTCTGAGTTGTCATAAGTGTTTCTGTATTGCCATAAGTGTTTCTGTGTTGTCATAAGTGTTTCTGTGTTGTCATAAGTGTTTCTGTGTTGTCATAAGTGTTTCTGTGTTGTCATAAGTGTTTCTGTGTTGCCATAAGTATCTCTGTGTTGCCATAAGTGTTTCTGTGTTGTCATAAGTGTCTCTGTGTTGTCATGAGTGTTCCTGTGTTGTCATGAGTGTTTCCGTGTTGTCATGAGTGTTCCTGTGTTGTCATGAGTGTTTCTGTGTTGTCATGAGTGTTTCCATGTTGTCATGAGTGTTTCTGTGTTGTCATAAGTGTCTCTGTGTTGTCATAAGTGTTTCTATGTTGCAAGGACTGTTTGAGTGTTATTATGAGTATTTCTGTGTTTTCATGGCTGTTTAAGTGTTGTCAATTGTAATTTCAGTGTTTTGCCGTGATTATTATTTATTTCTGTTTTAGTGTTTCTATGTTGTTGTAGATGTTTTTGTGTTATCATCGGTGTATCTTTTTCTCATAAGTGTTTTATTGCCGTAGACTCTCTATTGTTGGATATGTCTTCATAATTTACCAAAGGTCTTACCATCTTGTATCCAGCGGGCTTTGTTTGGTTTTTTTTTGTGATTGGTCCTGTTTTTTTTTTCTTGAAAACTTCAGACAGAATTTGCTAAAAATAAGTTACGGGTACTTATTTGAAAATACTAAGGAGAATTAGGACCTGCAAGAAAGATAGGCAAACATTGATTGCATGAAACACTGCAAATGATTGTTTGTTATGTGTCAAACTATTGTATGCATTGTCTCAATAATAGATACAAAGACTCAGCTAGGTACCTTTAATGTTTTCGTTTTTAGCTCTACTGGTCAAAGATCAGTCGAGCTTATGCGATCACCTTGTGTCCGGCATCCGTCCTTCTGTCCGTCTGTTAAACTTTTCTTTTGAGTGCGAATCCTCTAAATCTGAATAGTACAAAATAAATTCTTGTAGCATTATTCTCAGTCTGTGGACTAGTTGTGCAACTGATATATTAGTTGAGCCCCTGACCCCCAGGGTTTTGGAAAATGGGTATGGTCATTTTCTTCTATATAACTATGTAATCCTGTGAGTACCAATTCTCATAAGAGTATAATTGATGAAAAGATCATTCTTTAGGCATTATTCTCAGTCTGTGGTCTAGTTGTGCACATGGTATTTTGTTTCAGCCCCTGATCCCCAGGTTCTTGGAAAACGAGTGTGGTCATTTTCTCTTATATAAGTCTATGTAATCTTGTGATCACAAATTCTCAGAAATTATCATTGATAGAAAGAAATGTTTCTAGCATTATTCTCAGTCTGTGGTCTTTATGTGCACCTGATATTTTGTTTGAGCCCCCGGTCCCAAGGGTTTTTGAAAATGGATGAGGTCATTTTCTCCTATATAACTTTATGTAATCTTGTTAGCACCAATTCTCAGAAAGTATAATTGATAGAATGATAATCGTTTTTGCATTATTCTCAGTCATAAGTCTAGATGTTCGCCATATATTTTGTTTAAGTCTCTCACCCCAAGGGTCTTGGGAAATGGGTGTGGTAATTTTCTCGTATGTAACTATGTAATCTTGATAATACCAGTTCTCTGAAAGTATAATCGATAGAGAGTTACTTCTATTTTGCATTATATTAATCATTCTCTGGTCTTGTATTTTGTTTTGCCCCTTATCCCCAGGGTCACTAAGATTAATGTAAGCAAACAACCAGAAGAGCTTCAGTATCATCAGAGACTTCTGGTTTTAATGAAATTATCAAACTGTAATACTTTTGAGATGTACACAATCTTTAATGTAACAATTAAAGTTCCTAAAATAGTGCAGAAACCTAGGTGTACTATGAGAATGGTATGTTGTACCTTAATATATTGTATTTATTTCCAAAACGTTTTTGAATACTAGCACTAGGGGTAATTTTCCGATTCCTTTGTCTTGCCTCCATTCGGGGGTTTGCCATTGCCATGTTATTGGAGACGTAGACAATTTTGTCATATTCCCCTGGATCATTCACTCCTGAACTACGATTGGTACTTGTCGATATTTTTGAAACATTTCCGAGCTTTCGCGAGGGTAGAAAAGGAATAGCAATTAATTGAGTTAAATGTTGAAAGCGCTTCTTGCTAATAATGCGCCATTGGTGAAGGAATATAAGCTACTTGAACTGACTTCATGGCAGGCGAGCTTTATTTTAAATGCGGCCAAGTGCGCTTGGATTCAGATCCTTGAATCGAGCTCCCTCGTCGCATCTCTGACGTCTTATGAAACATTGTTTCGTAAGACAAAGTTGTAAATTTTTAGTAGAAAATAGGAGCTGCCATATGATAGAGGAAAATACGTTATTAATGATAGAAATTTACAGGAAATACATACAATGATTTCAAACTTGAATTTTTAAAACAAAATTGAGTCGAGCTATGCCCTTTTAAGGACATTATTATAAACTTTATTTGGAAGCAAATTGTACTTACAGCTACACTATAGCTTCATTATTATATATAAATAATAATATAAACAAACCTTACCTTTAAAAATAGTAAAAGTGCTGATCAGTGTCTAAATGACAATGATATCATGATTCAAAACTCCTCTATATTACATCTTTCAATCAACTACAAAATTCATATGTATTTCAGAATTTCAATTCAATTTCAATTGGTTTCAAACTTCAAGGTCAAGCTTTACAAGTACAGAGTGACTTTATTAACCCTTTCTTCTTCTTTCAGATATACAATACTATTGATTACCAATGCAAATTAAATAACTTTTTAACCAAAGTTAAGGAACATACATGCATAAACAGAGAAGACAGAGTCAGGATTTTAATGCAGTTTAAATGATTCAGACCAGATCGACATTTACATGTGTCTATTATTTACATACATGTATCTTATCAGGTCAAAAAATTACCATGTATACTGCTTTATTCGATATATATTCCAAACGTTTGCACTTTTGTGCAAAATTATGGATTACACCACCTCTAACATAGATATTCACGAGGGTTTGTCCGATACGCTTAATGCTGAGGCAGCAACTTGAAATATTTTTCTGTGAATTCTTGACGGACAATGATGGGTTTGTTTTCTATTACTGACTTTTAAACCTAAACCTTTGATCTAGATTCCAAGATAGTTTCACTATTGTTTATTTATGATTCAATGCTTTAGTTCTTGACTTTATTATCAGTTTTAGTTTTAAGGGCTTGGTGTATGTGTTAGATTATTGTATAATATTAGATCTGCATCAGGTTTATACAGTGTTAATTCTGCATACTTTTGTTTGTCTTATTTTAACTATAATGTGTAATTAATATGTATTAAGGCTTCATATTTAAGATGTCTTTTCCATATTGCAAGATCTGATCTGTGGTCTTTTGATTTCGCTTGCACGTAGAATATGATTAATCTAACACGCAAAAATATAGCTTTTGAACCATTTCCCTATGAATTACTTTTATTGTAAACAGCTTAATTTTACATTCAATGTTAGTGCTTCATTATTGTTATATAAATTTATTACAGTGATAATTAATGTAGTTTGAAGTTTCTTTTTGTTGAAAGTCTTAAGTTTTTGGTACTTAAAAAATATCATTATATTACTTTTAAGGCAGTAGCTTTTTGGCTTTAAATCCGTCATTAATTGTAGATAATTTATGTAAATGTACTCATTTTGATATACATGCACCAGTATTTGATAGAAGAAAATGCATAATTGCATTCCAGAGTTTTTATTTGATAACATTATGTACAAGTGCATTCATGATTTTTTCTGGATAATATTTATTTTAGACTTGCTTAATATTTTTGTTATCAATGGTTGTTTGGTCACAAATTAGTAATAAAAAGAATATCTTTTTTTCCGAGATATTCAATGTACTAGTGCTATGATAAAAATTAACATTTTATTACATGTTTACTATTTTTGAGGAATGTACATTTAATTTGAACTAATTTTGCATTTATATCAAAAGGAAGATTTGAAATTTTGATTTTCAATAATGAAATAAATTAATTACTCAAGAAACTTTTGTTTGTCTGCTTGCTTTTCAACTTCGGTCCTTAAAGACCTCTTCAGAACCGCAGCACATATCGACGGACTGAAAGCATCAGAATGATCTAGAAAGATGTCTTAAATAGTGTTATTGTGTTTTGTTCTCCGAAGTCAAGATTTTTGCTTTAACAAACTTCCTTGTTTGAAACGTAGTAGCAAGTAGCAAGACATTGGACAAAGAAAGAGGATGTACAGCTCGACACCCTTTCCGAATGGATGATATCCATCAGAGGATTACTTTTATCTAGAATTTAACGATTAAAATCAACTGTGAACACCAGATTCGTGTCTTTCTTTAAAGACCCTGATGTTATCACAGAGCTTACCTACCTCCAAGAACATTATGTCATCACATCAGCAGACAAAGCCTCAAATAATTACACATTTACTTGCAAAAAGTACTATTTCGACAGTCTAGTGAAAGAGTTGAGTTTAAATTCGACACCTGGATATCCCACTTACACCCCAATAAACCTTTCTGCCTCTGAAATAATAGATAATCACAAATCAGCTCTTGCTTCCTTTGGCTTCGACATTAACAATTTAGATTTACCATACTTAAACTGCCTACCTTAAAATGCATAAGAATCCGTACAAACAATGTTTCATCGCTGGTTCCTCAAAATGTTCTACCAAATCTGTATCGATCTTATTCAATTTGAAGACGTTTACATTACTCACCAAAGGTTTATCTGAAATCAAATCTGGGCTTCAAAAATATTGTTTGACAGTAAATTCTCGCAGTGGTATCAACCAGATGTGGATTTTAAAGAATTCGAAGGAACTTTTAGAACATCTGAAATCCACTCATTTTAGTAGAGTCCATTCGATCAAAGCCTTATATTTTTCGACAGTTTACGCTACAATCTCACATTCTAAATTGAAAGAAAGACTTGCAAAAATTATAAGTAGTGCGTTTACAAGTAAGAACAGCAATCGCAAATATAAATTTATTGTTGTTAACTATGACAAAACCTACTTTGTAAAAGAAAAGTCCGATTCTGAAAATAGGAACACTGAAACAGATATCATTCAGATGTTAAACTTTCTGATCGACAACATTTTTGTGGTGTTTGGAGGAAAGGTCTTCCAGTAAATTGTCGGAATTCCAATGGGGACCAATTGTGCCCCACTCCTTGCTGACATTTTCCTTTACTCGAACGAAGCTGAATTCATTCAATCTTTTGTCTCTGAAGGGAAAAGATACTTGGCTTCTGACTTCAATTCGCTTACAGATACATGGAAGATGTGTTGTCCATCAATAATCCAAAATTCTCGGATTACCTTAGCAGTATCTATCCTTCGGAGCTTGAAGTCAAAGAAACCACAGAGACAAATAATTCAGCATCCTATTTGGACATAATGTTGTCCCACGACACTTACGGTTAAGATGTGCTCCTTTTTGTGAGATTTTTGTAAGATTTCGTGACTTTTTATACAGGCAAGTTATTGGAATTCCTTTGAGTGACAAATATGGATAAAGACCATATCCCTGTATACAGCACAAGATCGATAATTCAGAAAATCAGAAACCGAAGGCATACAAAATCAGGATAAAACAGGAACCAAAGCAAACAAACAAAAACCTCCACCATATGAAAAAAGCGAACTCCCGATATGGGAGTGAGACCAGGTGCCCAGGAAGAGTAAGCATCTCCTGCTTGCATGCAACACCCGCCACTTCAATTCGGTAGAACTGTCACATCCGGTTACTTCCATTTCGGAAGACATAGAGAACAATCTTTGGTTGGATGGTTCAAATGGTCTATGACAGAATATCATCCACCATTCTGGAACCTGGGACATCATATTGTATGACGAGTTTTAATTGTGCGCCTCTAGTTGCAGATATGTTTTTATACACAAACGAAAAAGATTTTATGCAAAATCTGCGTAAACTCAAGAAATTTGACGACTTGAAATGTTTCAACGGCACCTCTAGGTATCTTGATGATATTTTGAATATTGATTACCCACATTTTGACCATTACAAAAAATCAAATTTATCCACCAGAGTTAACATTGAATGAAGCAAACACATATGATATTGCTGCACCATTTTTGGATCTTGATATCAAATTCAATAACGGAGAAATTCAGACAATGTTATACGACAAAAGAGATTACTTTGGCTTCAACATAGTTAATTTTCCTCGGCTCGATGGCGATGTTCCAAGATTACCATCGTAGGGCATTTACATCTCTCAGCTCATCAGATACGCTAGAGCTTGCTCCCATGTTTCGGACCTCCATGATAGAAATAATAAAATTACAAAAAAACTTATCAAAATCACTATAAAACAGGAACCAAAGCAAACAAACAAAATCCTCCACCATATGAAAAGAAGCGAACTCCCGATATGGGAGTGAGACCAGGTGCCCAGGAAGAGTAAGCATCTCTTGCTTGCATGCAACACCCGCCGCTTCAATTCGGTAGAACTGTCACATCCGGTTACTTCCATTTCGGAAGACATAGAGAACAATCTTTGGTTGGATGGTTCAAATGGTCTATGACAGAATATCATCCACCATTCTGGAGACTGGGACATCATAGTGTATGACGAGTTCTAATTGTGCGCCTCTAGTTGCAGATATGTTTTTATACACATACGAAAAAGAATTTATGCAAAATCTGCATAAACCCAAGAAATTTGACGACTTGAAATGTTTCAACGGCACCTCTAGGTATCTTGATGATATTTTGAATATTGATTACCCACATTTTGACCATTACAAAAAATCAAATTTATCCACCAGAGTTAACATTGAATGAAGCAAACACATATGATATTGCTGCACCATTTTTGGATCTTGATATCAAATTCAATAACGGAGAAATTCAGACAATGTTATACGACAAAAGAGATTACTTTGGCTTCAACATAGTTAATTTTCCTCGGCTCGATGATGATGTTCCAAGATTACCATCGTAGGGCATTTACATCTCTCAGCTCATCAGATACGCTAGAGCTTGCTCCCATGTTTCTATTTTTGTCATCGATTGTATTTAAGTTTGCTATTGAATCGACCTACAGGAAATTTGGAGCCGCGCATTCTCTTCAGAGCAATTGTACAAATTTGTATTTAAAAAAAAACAGTGGGCGCTACTGAAATGAATTTTGCCTGTTTCTTGAAACCACTTTAGCTGGAAACATCACTGATGAGGATTTTTTAATCCGAAACGTGTCTGGTGCATAAAAATTGGTTTACAATTTTCTTCAAGAAGGTAAAGAGTTGGAACACTTCCGTAATTTTATTGTATTAATAAGGTTAGCTGTTAGACAGTAAATTGATTTTCGCGCGTCTAATTTTCAAGTAAAAAGTTTTGTTTTGTTTTAGAATACAGAATGCGTAACATGCATGTTAAAAGTTTAATTAAACTGAAAACTAGAACTTTTATGATGACAAATATGGATAATGACTATATCCCAATACATAGTACAAAATCGATAATTCAGAAATACATAAACCGAAGGCATACAAGAACCGAAACAAACAAAGAAAAACTTCCACCATATGAAAAGAAGCGAACTCCAAATATATGTTTACGGCAAATCTATACCAGTATATCTAGTCACATCCATACTGTACACCACTACAAATTGTAGGCTATGCAAGATATACTTTTGACTAAGGGGTGTAGAACAAAAACAGTCGCTGATTTCAATTTCTTTTGAAAACAGTATATTGATATCTAGTCAAATGATAAGTATTGACAGTTTTGATTTTCTGATGCATGTATATATATATATATATTTCTCATCACAGATGGTGTGCAAGTTTTTCAGTTTCAAAAGGACTCAAATTCTCTTTGAATATGTTACTTTTGTTATGCTTTGCATCGTTGCTTTTGAATTTGAGTTTCATTCATCATTCCTCTCGCTGCATTTAGTATAAGATTTATTTTCCATCACCTCCCCACGCCCATTTTCTCCCACATGGTCTACGGTGTCTTGGCGGTCTGGGACCCCAGTGATGAGGTGGCGGTGGAGGGAAATGTTCTCCATGGTGTGGTGGTCTATGGTGGGGAGGAAACCAGTGGGGACGGTGGTGTGGTGGTGGATGATGAGGTGGGGGGTGATGATGCGGAGGGGGAGGAGGCCAGTAGAATTCATCTCCGTGTTCAGTCTCATTTTCTAAAGAGCATTCTGGTTCACGGGCTATTGATTGAGGACATTTCCATTCCGTGGTATTGTCCATTGGAAGTTCTTCCTCAAGTTTTGCTTTTATAACTTCAGCTTCTGTTGCCTCTGTATCAATCACTGTTTCCTGTAATGCTAAGTGTAGTTATTTTTCTTTGATTAGACGAGAGATGCATCTGAAGATCAGCTTCATAAATTTTCCTTTGAAATGCACATATTTTCCACTATGTTTAAACATTTAGGGTATGGATATAAAACTATTGAAATGTTTCTGTTCTATTCTAATTTAGTGCTGTTCAATTATATCTCACCAGATTCTAAACGGAAAGAATGAAGTTCTGTCTCAATTTTCCTTATAAGGATTTCAAGCTGGTCAATATGAGGTATGACGGGAAGCGGCTCTACCAGTCTGGCGCTCTCAATGTCTTGGTTTAGATCTTGTTGAACACTTGAATGCAATATATGATTTTGTTATTAAGTTATCGTCTGGGGAATGTTATATTATATAACATATATATATTATCAGCTAAATGTTTTAAATCTTGAGATACTGCTCAACTGATGCTTTATTTACAATACAATACAATACAATACAGTCATTTATAGAGCGCCCTATACTATATATACATACTCTAAGGCGCTTAACAATTATGAAAAAGGCATTTAGTCTTTAAAATAATTTGACTTCTAAGAAAAAAAAATAATAAATAAAAATGCTAAAATAGCAGATAAACAATGTCTTATATTTAAATATTAAAAGCTTTTTCGAACAAGAATGTTTTAAGATTTCTTTTAAAAGCTGGAAGCGAGTCAGTTTTCCGCAGCGTCATGGGCAAAGAGTTCCACAAGAGTTTCACAAGAGTTTATTTGTGAGCAACTGACTGCCACTGCACTGATATGATATAATACACTAATGATGATGTGTTGTTGTTCACATTGATGAAAAATATTTTAGGATAAAACTATTACACAAACATTGCGGTCGACACCTTTATTGGTTTTGACGTTTCTACATGATTTCAGTGAAGGCTGTAGCTATCAAGCAGGAGATGCTTACTCTCACTGGATACTTGTCTTCATCTCCATTGGGGATTCACCTTATAGAATGTTAAAGTTACGAGTGTTTTATTCCAGCCACCTTGCTCGTCTTTCGGTATAATTTGGACATATTTTTTTCACAGACTTTGACCATATTTCATTGACTGCATAAAGGATCACTGGCGAGGATTAAATACCCGATACGCGCATGTCTGGTCCATGCTGTAAAGGGGTAGGTTCACTAACTACCAAAATCGGCCCTAAATTTTTGCGAAAAAGAATTTAATGAAAATTATGATTCAGCATCTCTTATAATTATCTCAAATACCTGCCGAAATAGGAAGTAAATATTTTTCATTGTCAAAACCTCACGTGCGTTAGTTATGACGTCACATTGTTACGTCATTTGTTCTACATGACGGAAAATGAAGGAAAATCGCCATATTTTCTGCATAAATCTTTAAAAATAGTATAGGCGCCAACCCTCACCCAACATAAATTTTATGTAAATCGAAAGATAAATTGCAAATTTAACTTTTTATATGAATTTTTTTGGGGTTGAGGGCTGGCGCCCTACTTATTTTCATACCTTTTGACCAGAACTATGCCCATTTCTTACAATTTTTCTGCATTTCTTGACTCAAAGTCGATTTTGAAGCCATATCTTTGGGTGTACTGCACGTAAATTGAAATATTTATTTGGTATTTTAAACAACCATACATTTTAACTTCCTTGATAAGAAATACAATCGAAATATAAAACATTCTTAAAGTAGGGCCGATTTTCCATGGTACCGAACCTGTTCCTTTATCTGCTTTAAAATGATGCTAATGAATTTGAAGACATTAAACATTAGTGCCACTTGGTGAGTGTCACTGCTGGTAGACCAGGAGTCCGCGAGGGCACATGTTGTCAAGTTCGATTAATTTCGGTTGTTCGTTTCTTCAAACCCATTCGAAAATTTCTGTTTACAAAATTTTCTCGAATTTCTGAAACCTGGGTCCTGTAGCATCATATCCCAGCCATCTTGCTACGTCTTTCGGTATATTTTAGACATAATTTTCACAAAATTTGGCCATATTTCATTGTTTGGATTGTGGATCACTGACGAGGTTAAATACCTGAAACATTCATGTATGGTCTATGCTGTAAATTTGCTTTAAAATGCATGAATCTGAAGACGTTTATAACATTTGTATGCCAAAAGATTACGATTTTGGGGATTCTTAGTTTGGTTTTATTTTTACTTTCACTTCAAATCTCTTGCGAAAAACTTTCGGGTACTTTCAACACCATTTTATATCATTGTTTCATTATGAAAAAAATCACTTTTACTTTATCAGAAATTTTGCTTGTTTTTTTTTTTATGATATGAAATGATATATATATTTCAGAATCTAATTTTCTAAGAAATTTATGCTATATCTCTCAGGAATTGTAATAACTAGATCATATATGATAAAGCATCATTTACATATTTTACTTTTCTATTTTTGAAATTGCCAGTCTTACCTTTTTGCAAAGTCCCCGTAACACTGAAATTAGAAGAAATTATCCATGATTCTATATTTTCTACGTCGTGATCATACGGTCATCACATTTCTTAATTCAGATGATGCGCTAGATCTCAATCGCATGTTTCTATCATTCGTGTTTCAACTTTACCAAACGAGAGAAAAAATCGTCAAAATTTAAAAAAAAGTTTGCACAGAAAAACAACTGAAATGTGACTTAAATACAGAAAAGGAATGAATAAATACATAAGATAAAAATTATCAGGACATGCAAATGTTTAAGATTCTTAGCCCATTTAACCTAATAAACATGTATAGTGCGCACGTAATCCAAGTTGGCGCCGGTTGCACATTGGTCTCCTTCCTTTTATGTGTTTATGTGTTGTCTTTGATGTGTGATGTTTCTGTGCGTGTGTTTCGATTATTTTGTATCATGTTCTAGCGTCCTTGTGCGTTTTGTAGTTTTGTCTGATGTCAATCTGTGTTAGTTTCTTGTGGGTTTGTTTCGCTGGGTGTCCGCAAGGTTGCCATGCTGGAGATCCTTCCCTTTTCTTCATTTTTTGAAGGGTAGTATTTACCTGCAATACCGTGTGAACATCCGTTAATTTAAGATTTTTGGCCTCTGTTAAGAGTCTTTGAGTCTTTTCCAGTTGCGCTCTTGTCTTTATCAACTCCTTCTGGTGGCGTGTAATATTTTCCTTATACTTGTCTTGAATTTCAGTTATGATTTCGGTTTCTTTCATGACAAGTTTGTCCCGCAAAGTTGAAAATTTTCTTGCAACATCAGCACATTGGTTGTCAACAGAGGTCTTTACGAAAAAGTGAAACAATATGATTTTACTTTTTCCGAATCAAATAATTTTACAGCAGAGCTCTTTTAGATATGTTGAAACTTGATATGACTGTCTTACTGAATCGCTTTTCCTTGCTTTCTTATTTTCTTTTATTTAGAATGTAGTTTATATCTTAACAAAAGTGAAAGAGTGATTTTACAGATTAATGAAAAGTGAAAATGAACCTATAGCATGCTGCAAATTTATCTGTTTTCTAATGATGCTATGGATTTGAAGACGTAACATTAATGTATTTCTAGCTACCTAATGTTATGTTATATCAAAATTCTAGCTCATAAATACACTTTTACCATTGAAGGAAATATAATAGTGTTTCTAAATATTTAGTATTCAGTTGATGTCCGCAATAGACGAAATCTTATAAGCATCTCTTGATGACGAATTAACGTACTGAAGAAATGGGGTTCATTTTATCGAACTGACGAAAGTTGCTCTAGCGATCTGCTGTCTTTTTCATTTTAGAGTACTATGACACTAGAAGAACGATTTCAGTGACCTCTTACCGTTATTTCTCGGTGAGCATCTTTCCATTTCTTACATTTCTCGTCTAAAGCCGTACACAGCTCTGTTAAATGGGGAAGCATCAAGTTGTTTAGATCCGCCTGTAAAACACGTGACAACATGTATCAATATTATATATGTATTTAAAAATTTCAGTGTTCCTCATACTCAGATTAAAATGAACTTAAATGGCAAATATCCCTCCACACAGCACAATATCGACAATTCAGAAAAGATGAAACCGAAGGCATACAAAATTAGGATAAAACAGGAACCAAAGCAAACAAACAAAAACATCCACCACATGAAAAGAAGCGAACTCCCTATATGGGCGTGAGACCAGGTGCCCAGGAAATTCTAAGTTTTCCGGACTTTTCTTCCATGGTATTGCCGATATTGAAATCATTTGTGGTATGTGAACATATCTCAGTGTGATTCAAATCAAGTTCATGTTTCAATTTGATTGACCCATTTCTTCAGGAGTTATGGCCCCTGGACGTAACAAATCTCATGAACTTCTCAGTTTCATGTTTTTCATGCATGTTCTTGTAGAAATTGCGCTAATTTTTGGTATGCAGATACATTATAGGCTGATAAAGAAAAAGCTGAAGTTGGGTTTCATTTATTTGTTCTTACAAAAGGTATGGCCTCATAGCAAATTTCAGTAAATTTTCCTGTTTTCCAGACCTTTTTCTACAACACATATTGAACTTATTTTGGTGTTGGATTCGTCTTTTGGTGTATGTACAGGTCAAGGCAAAGTTTAAGGACATGAATTAATGCCGGTAGGTGACTTTTATCGCTTGCGATTCATAAATTTTTATAGTCAACAGTGAATGATATTTCGTTTATTCTGTAGTTGATTTTCTTTTTGAAAGATCTTGTTACGTTTTTATGGTGGCATACTTCTGCCTCCTACATGCGAGATATTGTCTATAGACTTATTTGTGTCAACATGCAAGATAAATGTGTTGACATTCAAGATGACTATGTTAACATGCAAGATAATGTAAGGCGCATGTCGACATATTCTAAAGAAAAATATATCGCATTTAGGAGGCAGAAGTATGCCACCATACGTTTTTGTAAATGATTTTGTACGTGTCTAGTGCAATGTAATTGGCACTATATAACATATACATTTGTATTTCAATATTGATAATTTCAATAGTTTTTTGTGTTGCATTTATCATGAAATAGTTCTGAATATAGTAAGCAGTTATTCAAATCCTTTATTTTCGAATAAGAAACTGGAATGAAAAGTTTAATCCTTTTATAAAAATCCTACCAAACATTTGCCCTGTGCTTGTGCTATATTTTCTACGTCGTGGTGTTTATGCTCTGAGAAGCAGTCCGTGCACAATGCCGTATAACAAGTCATACAGTACAGGCCAAATTCCTTTCCATGGAGAGAACACGACGAGGACTGGCGTTGAATCCGCTTTTGGTGAGCCAGATCACGGTGCTGTTTGAATTTTGCTATAATATTAGCCAGATCAAAGTTCTTCGGTAAACTATCAAACGTGCCATTCCGGAGCACTACTTGCGTTCTACACTGTGGACAAGTCACTGCTACATTATTTGACCTATAGTCTCTATGAGTAGGAATTCCACGGATGCATTCGTTACAGAAGCTGTGAAGGCACGGCAGTGATACCGGGTCAAGGAAGATTTCCAAACAAATAGAACATGTAAGTTCGTCGTCAAGTGATATTGCTTTTTCGAAACTCTTTGCTGCATCCATTTCATCACCCAGATTGGTCTTTGAAAAAAAATAATTCTAATAGATACGTTTTCCATTATTATTTTGCTTATTGGATAGTTTCGATTTGAATAGAAAGGTATGCAAATTAAAGTATGAGCTATTCATTTGTCAGTCTGATGCATATAAGACGGGTTGAATTTAAAGCTAACCCTACCTATTTACAGTATATTTTGGCAGTGTAAATCATATGTTCACAAATTTGAAAAAGACTATGCTTAATTTGGCAGATTTTTGTATAATCAATAACTTGTTTTTATCTTGTATGAATCTACAAAAGAAGCTGATGCTAATTGATCTGAATGACTTCTTACCTGTTTGACCCGTCAAGGTTAACAAACAGAATCTTACATACCATTCATGGTCAACGATAATTTTGATTTCGTTCCTGTCCCATGTTCCATGGACTTAGCATTTTTTTTTCTAAAAAGAAACTACGGTAAATAACATGAAGGTGTCTGTATCGGTATATTGTCCAAGGTTATATACTGCGTGCGTGACTATAAGGGTTTAAATTTAACGGTACAAATGTAACCAGGTAATATTTATCAATTGTTTATATTTACATTCCTACTGCGTTTCCCTTATATAAAGGTACCAAACCAACTGTTGCTTTATTTCTCGATAATCGCAAGAGCCTATCACGTGACTTTAGAACTTACGCGGATTAATTTCTGACAAAATGCCCATTTTATTTATTGCTTTAAAACAGATTCAAAACATGTATCCATTATCAAACGACGCCGTCTACCCCCAGTGATTAAATGTGTCAAAATCTAGGTCACCCACATGTACACTTCCAAGAAGTGTAACGTAGTAAGTCGATCACGCGTCAGTAGACGAAGTTCAAGGACGAACTGCATTGTTGTCTGCAGAAAGATGCCGTGTTTGGATAAACGAATATTAAGGCATAAGTGGATCAAATATTCAGTATTTAGGATGAGGATTTGATTCACTTGTGTCATTATCAACAGTGAATTTATCTTTGCTTCTTATGGATTCATAATGTCAGAAATACTTCGAGTATCAGCGAATCTTTAGTCATGATGTTGAGGTAAGTCATGAAAATACCGAAAGTTTTCGCGTTTTCGACGGCTGTACTCGACTTTTGCATTATTCTAATTACTTCCAGATGAAATAGGGTATTTACAGAAGTTTATATACAATAATACCGATTGATTTCATATGTCTAAGCAGTTTAACAGTGTGTTAAAAAGAGTTTTGAAAAGTTTTCCGTTCAGTTTTGTGAAATTTCTCCAGTTTAACTCTACGCCATGTCTGAATTATGTTGGACAAAAGTCACGTCTTTTCACGATTCAATTTTCTTCAGTTTTAATTGAAATGTTCAAAATACAGCAAGAGGACAAAATTCAGTTTCTCATTTGTCAACAACGTTTCCGTACAGAAGGTACTACTTCGAATCAAGCGAAAAACGTCGAACGTTCGTTTGCTCTTACGTCAAATGGCGTTCTCCCTCCGCAATGATATTTGAAATGTAAAGAAACTGGCTGAAAAATTGGCAGAAATAACTTAGTTAACACGTAAAATGTAAATATAAGGATTGTTTTTCAGCTTTTGCGCTTTATCGGTGTGTATTGGCAGTAGGGAATGGAAACAAAATTCATGAAAAGCACTTCGTGCTTTACATATTTTGTTTCCATTCCCTACTGCCAATACACACCGATAAAGCGCAAAAGCTGAAAAACAATCCTTAAATATTTGATCGGTTACACTGGGTTTTATGCTGGCAAATTGAATATCGTATGTATTGATTGAATGAAGATGACAGCTCTTGATGAAATGTTAAACGTCTTCAAATTCAATAGCATCATTTAAGAACAGATAAATTTACAGCATGGACCAGACATGCACGTTTTGGGTACTTAACCCTCGTCAGTGATCCTCAATCTAAAAAATGTAATATGTACAGGAGATTGCTTAATCCTCTATGTGCATTGTACTTTCTATATATATAATTGAGATAAAGATTATCCTGACGACAGTATCAACAGCACTCACAATAGCGCACTACGTTGACAATCGATGGACCCCTAGCAAGCCAGGCGTGGGACCAGGTGTGCGGGAGGAGTAAGCACGCCGTCGATGTTCCCGCACGAATGCAATATCTTCTAATCATGCACTGACTGAGGTCATGTTTTTAAAGAAAGAGCTATGGCGTCCATGTCAGGGAAAAGACATTTAAAACACTTACTATCAAACAAAACACTTTTAAGTTTTCAGATACCATACTTTTTGAAGCCTATTTATTGTAGTATTTCCAGCTTATTACCTCGATTAATATTTTTGATTATCTAAATTGAATAAAGAATGTTTTATCTAATTCAGTATATTTATTTCGTTTTTCGCAATGCCAAAAATTAGAATGAAAACTAAATATTGCTAAAAGTGTACTTTCCATATGTAAGTCAAGTCCCATTGTAAAGGTTACGATGTCTAGGTCAAGATATGTTTTTGAAAAAGTCTTTCACGAAAAAAATAATGTACATTGGGGCTATTTAAGCTGTAATTCACAAAGCTCAAAAGTATAGGCTAAGGTTAAAGTTCTTAAAGTACTAAGAATCCGTCAGGCAGGAAAAAAGACAACATGCACCCCCATACAGAGCATACAAATCATACTCTGATATCTTATGTTTGTGAAGATGGACGTACAATTTTGTGTAATTGTATTTGAACACAATAAAGGAGAGACTCAACCGAAAAGAATCTTGTTGTTTGCCGGTCCCGTTTGTGTCCGTTTTTTATGTTTGTCTTGAGTATGTGTTCAACTGTAGTAACCACAAGATGGTCTTGCTTGGAATCTTGTTATTCAAGAAGAGATGAATGTTGAATATAAAATGATTTAACCTTCAACTAGAATTGGCTGGGTAGATGCTGAACCTTTTTTTCCCAAGTCAGAGATAACAATGATACCATCTATAGAAACACATTATGTAAAAGCGTAAAACTTTTTATAAAGAGTTGAGGGAATTTCCAAAACAAACCCACAACAAAACACCGAAACTACCCGTTTTCGAAAACACAGAATGGACATACACAGCAAGAGACACAAAAAGGACAAGCAACACCAAACACGGCATCCGAACGCCAAAGACAAAAGACTTAGCATGAACCAACGAGAGCAATTAGAAATCGATACCGACAATCGTTGTCTTAAAAGCTTCATCCCTGTAAGATGATCACACAAACAAGATAGCAAAAACACAGAGACCCAAGTAACTTATGTATTTGTTACAGAGCTTGAGAAAAGTTCGTACATGTTATCACCCGAGGAGTCAGACCGACATTCAGAGAGAATAGGTGGTCGGGTCCCTATCTTACCAAACGAGGTTTTGTCAGGGCCCGTCATAGAGTCCCGTCGACATGTTCAGACAAAGTGCAAAATGCGCTTGTGCAAGACTGTAGATCGGTCAAGTTCCATCCAGGAAGGACTCCAGTAATACCTACGGTGTACATATCTTTGATTATTCTGACGCATTTTCAATGGATATTCGATATGCCTTTGATTCTGCTTGTATCGTATATAAAGTCATCATTATGTGAAATTCCTAAAGAAATATACTCTGTTGCATGTTTTGGTCCGAACTTCAAAAGATTGTAAATTTTCCTGAAAATCTTTGATACTGATGTACTTCATGAAAGCGGAATCCTTGACTGAAAAGTTTCTTACTTCTTCATAAATTTCTTCTTCTGTAAAAATCCAACACATTACACAGCAAAAATGTCCACATATATTCAACAAATGTTAGATATATCTTAAACATGTGTATAAAACATATAATATGAAAAACTAGTTTATGTGTTTAACATATGCCTTGAACATGTGTCAAACATATGTCAAATATATGTTATATAATGTTTAACAAATGGTGTAGAAGTGCTTATGGTGACCATCTTGTGATGTGCTGACAATAATGACCATATCCCTGTATATAGCACAAAATCGATAATTCAGAAACCGAAGGCATACAAGATCAGGATAAAACAGGAACCAAAGCAAACAAGCAAAAACCTCCACTATATGAAAAAAGCGAACTCCCGATATGGGAGTGAGACCAGGTGCCCAGGAAGAGTAAGCATCTTCTGCTTGCATGCAACACCCGCCGCTTCAATTCGGTAGAACTGTCACATCCGGGTACTTCCATTTCGGAGGACATAGACTACAATCTTTGGTTGGATGGTTCAATTGGTCTATGACAGAATATCAACCACCATTCTGGAGAGTGTAACATCATAGTGCATGACGAGTTTCCCATATCGACCTCGGTGACGATGTGAGTCGGTCGCAAACATATCCCTGACTGAGAAGCTTATCTGAAAGTAGCCTAGCTCTCAGAACAAAATCCGTTTATTTGGTAATTGCTCTGGCATAGCATATCAACTGAGATATGAACACACCATAAGCAGGCGATGAAGGGATGTTGCTACTTACTCCTCCCGGGCACCTGGTCCCACCTCTGGCTTGCTAGGGGTCCGTCGATGTTTAACTTTGTGCTCTATTGTGAGTACTGTTGAGATTATCGTCAGGATCTTCTTTAACTCATTTGTGTCACACTTATGCCCTTTCCCGTGTGGAGCTCGTAAAAAAGTTCCCCGCGAGGGGTTTGACAGTAAGTGTTTTGAATATACTTCCCTGACATTATCGCCATAGCACTTTCTATATAGACATAACGTCAGACAGTGCATGAATTATATCTATTTTCATTGCCATGCTTCATTAACATCGACGGCGGGTGCGGCTAGCCAACAGGGGATGCTTACTACTCCCGGGCACCTGGTCCCACCTCTGGCTTGCCAGGGGTCCGTCGATGTTAAATTTTGTGCTCTATTGTGAGTGCTGTTGAGATTATCGTCAGGATCTTCTTTAGCTCAGAAAAGGAAAGTTTGTAATGCTGAAATTGAAGTCGTCACGTTTGTCATAGAGTGAGGTGTTCATGTGACCATCAGTGTCGTAGGACAACATTATGTCCAAATAGGATGCTGAATTATTTGTCTTTGTAGTATCTTTTACTTCAAGCTCCGAAGGATAGATAATGCTGAAGTAATCCGCTAATTTTGGATGATTGATGGACAACACATCGTCTATGTATCTGTAAGTGAAGTTAAAGTCAGAAGCTAAGTATCTTTTCCCTTCAGAGACCAAAGATTGAAGGGATTCAGCTTCGTACGAGTAAACGAAAATGTCGGCAAGGAGTGGGGCACAATTGGTCCCCATTGGAATTCCGACAATTTTCTGGAAGACCTTTCCTCCAAACACCACAAAAATGTTGTCGATCAGAAAGTTTAACATCTGAATAATATATGCTTCAGTGTACTTATTTTCAGAATCTTTTACAATGTAGGTTTTGTCATAGTTAACAACAATAAATTTGTATTTGCGATTACCGTTCTTACTTGTAAACGCATTGCTTTTAATTTTTGCGAGTCTCTCTTTCAATTTAGATTGTGGAATTGTAGTGTAAAGTGTAGAAAAATCAAAGGCTTTGATCGAATGGAGTGGATTTCAGATGTTCTAAAAGTTCCTTCGAATTCTTCAAAATCCACATCTGGTTGATACCACTGCGAGCATATACTATCGAACAATATTTTTGAAGCCCAGATTTGATTTCAGATAAAACTATGGTGAGTAAGATCGATACAGATTTGGTAGAGCATTTCGAGGAACCAGCGATGAAATATTGTTTGTACGGATTCTTATGAATTTTATGTATGCAGTATAAGTATGGTAAATCTAAATTGTTAGTGTCACAGGCAAGGAAGCAAGAACTGATTTGTGGTTATCTATTATTTCAGAGGCAGAAAGGTTTGTTGGGGTGTAAGTGGGATTTCCAGGTGTCGAATTTAAACCCAACTCTTTAACTAGACTGTCGAAATAGTACTTTTTGCAAGTAAATGAGTAATTATTTGTGGCTTTGTCCGATGGTGTGATGACTCAATGTTCTTGGAGGTAGGAGGTAGGTAAGCTCTGTGATAACATCAGGGTCTTTAAATATAGACTCGAATCTGGTGTTCACAGATGATTTTTGTCCCCCACTTTCGCGAAAGCGCAGGGACATTAAAACCGGTTCGTCCGTCCGTCGTCTGTACGTCTGTCCGTCAGTCACAAAAACTTTAACCTTGTGCATAACTTTTGAATGGTAAGTGATAGGGCTTTGATATTTCACATGTGTATTCCTTGTGACAAGACCTTTCCATGTATTCCAAAATTTTTGACCTTGTGACCTTGACCTTGACCTTTGACTCTGACCTACTTATTAAAAACTTTAACCTTGTGCATAACTTTTGAATGGTAAGTGATAGGGCTTTCATATTACATATGTGTATTCCTTGTGACAAGACCTTTCCATGGATACCAAACTTTTTGACCTTCTGACCTTGACCTTTGACTTTGACCTACGTATCAAAAACTTAAACCTTGACCATAACTTTTGAATGAAATATGGTAGGACTTTCTTGTTACACATGTGTAATCCTTGTGATAATACCTTTTCATAGATACCAAATTTTTTTATCTTGTGACCTTGACCTTTGAGTTCTACCTACTTTTCAAAACACTTTAACCTTGTGCATAACTTTTGAATTGTAAGTGATAGGACTTTCACATTTCACACGTGTATTTCTTGTGACAAGACCTTTCTGTTGTTAACAACAATCTGACCTTGTGACCTCGTCCTGGGAGGTTGACCACCATTTAAAAACTTCAACCTCGACATTAAGTTTTGGATGGTAATTTAAATAATAGGACTTTTATATTTCACACGTGCATACCTTTTCATAAGCCCTGTCCCTTGGTAACAAAACAAAAGTTTGGGCCCTTTGACCTTTTCTTGGAGTTTAATCTTTCATATTTAGAATTTTGATAATATATGAGATATATAAGAATGGAGGGTGTCTGTAAGGATTTCTTTAAAGACAAACACCCAGAAGCGGGGGACCACATTTGCTTGAATTTGATTTTAATAAGTAAATTCTAGATAAAAAGTAACCCTCTGATGGATTTTATCTTTTATCTTGCATGAATATAATGCAGGCCTAGAGGCTCATTCAAAAATGGAACCAATTCATCGAAGAAACTATTTATTTTATTATTATGTATTATTATGAATTATGATTTTACATGCATGTTTGACATATGTTTGACTAACATGTATTTTAAATATTATACTTATCATATGTCTAACACGTATGGCAAGCACACATGTTTCACATGTATTTTCGAAAACATATGTTGAAGATATGATTCATATGTATACACATGTATGTTTCTTATGTTTAACGCATATTTTCCAACATATGTAAGATATATGATAAACTAATATTTCATATATATTTTTCTATATGATAAACATATAAATGACAAATATGGATAATGACCATATCCCTGTATACACCATAAAATCGATAATTCAGAAAATCAGAAACCAAGGGCATACAAAACCAGGATAACGCAGGAACCAAAGCAAAAAAACAAAAACCTCCACCATAAGAAAAGTGAATGACTTAAAGAAGATCCTGACGATAATCTCAACAGCACTCACAATATTTTAATAGAGCACCAAATTGAGCATCGACGGACCCCTAGCAAGCTAGAGGTGGGACCAGGTGCCCGGGAGGAGTAAGCATCCCCTGTTGGCTAGCCGCACCCGCCGTCGATGTTCACGCACGAAAATGAAAAGAATATGTAAAACGCATGCACTGTCTGAGGCCACGTCTATATAGAAAGTGCTACGGCGACAATGTCAGGGAAAAATATTCAAAACACTTACTGTCAAACTCCTCGCGGGGAACTTTTTTACGAGCTCCACACGGCAAATGGCATAAGTGTGACACAAATGACTTAAACAAGATCCTGACGATAATCTCAACAGCACTCACAATAGAGCACCAAATTGAGCATCGACGGACCCCTAGCAAGCTAGAGGTGGGACCAGGTGCCCGGGAGGAGTAAGCATCCCCTGTTGGCTAGCCGCACCCGCCGTCGATGTTCACGCACGAAAATGAAAAGAATATATAAAACGCATGCACTGTCTGAGGCCACGTCTATATAGAAAGTGCTACGGCGACAATGTCAGGGAAAAATATTCAAAACACTTACTGTCAAACCCCTCGCGGGGAACTTTTTTACGAGCTCCACACGGCAAAGGGCATAAGTGTGACACAAATGACTTAAAGAAGATCCTGACGATAATCTCAACAGCACTCACAATAGAGCACCAAATAGAGCATCGACGGACCCCTAGCAAGCTAGAGGTGGGACCAGGTGCCCGGGAGGAGTAAGCATCCCCTGTTGGCTAGCCGCACCCGCCGTCGATGTTCACGCACGAAAATGAAAAGAATATATAAAACGCATGCACTGTCTGAGGCCACGTCTATATAGAAAGTGCTACGGCGACAATGTCAGGGAAAAATATTCAAAACACTTACTGTCAAACCCCTCGCGGGGAACTTTTTTACGAGCTCCACACGGCAAAGGGCATAAGTGTGACACAAATGACTTAAAGAAGGTCCTGACGATAATCTCAACAGCACTCACAATAGAGCACCAAATTGAGCATCGACGGACCCCTAGCAAGCTAGAGGTTGGACCAGGTGCCCGGGAGGAGTAAGCATCCCCTGTTGGCTAGCCGCACCCGCCGTCGATGTTCACGCACGAAAATGAAAAGAATATATAAAACGCATGCACTGTCTGAGGCCACGTCTATATAGAAAGTGCTACGGCGACAATGTCAGGGAAAAATATTCAAAACACTTACTGTCAAACCCCTCGCGGGGAACTTTTTTACGAGCTCCACATGGCAAAGGGCATAAGTGTGACACAAATGACTTAAAGAAGATCCTGACGATAATCTCAACAGCACTCACAATAGAGCACCAAATTGAGCATCGACGGACCCCTAGCAAGCTAGAGGTGGGACCAGGTGCCCGGGAGGAGTAAGCATCCCCTGTTGGCTAGCCGCACCCGCCGTCGATGTTCACGCACGAAAATGAAAAGAATATATAAAACGCATGCACTGTCTGAGGCCACGTCTATATGAACTCCCGATATGGGAGTGAGACCAGGTGCCAGAAAGAGTAAGCATCTACTGCTTGCATACAACACCCCCGCTTCAATTCAGTAGAACTGTCACATCCGGTTACTTCCATTTCGGAAAACATAGACTACAATCTTTGGTTGGATGGTTCAAATGGTCTATGACAGAATATCATCCACCATTCTGGAGAGTGGGACATCATAGTGTATGACGAGTTTCCCATATCGACCGAAGAACTTCCTCAGTGACGATTTTAGTCGATCAAAAACATCCCTGACTGAGAAGCTTATCTGAAAGTAGCCTAGCTCTCAGAACAAAATCCGTATATTTGGTACTTGTTTCGCATAGCGTATCAACTGAGATATGAACACGCCATAAGCAGGCGATGAAGGGATGTTGCTACTCAGAAAAGGAAAGTTTGTAATGCTGAAACTGAAGTCGTCACGTTTGTCATAGAGTGAGGTGTTCATGTGACCATCAGTGTCGTAGAACAACATTATGTCCAAATAGGATGCTGAATTATTTGTCTCTGTAGTATCTTTTACTTCGAAGCTCCGAAGGATAGATACTGCTGAGGTAATCCGCTAATTTTGGATGACTGGTGGACAACACATCGTTTATGTATCTGTAAGTGAAGCTGAAGTCAGAAGCTAAGTTTATGTTCCCTTCAGAGACCAAAGATTGAATGAATTCAGCTTCGCACGAGTAAAGGAAAATATCGGCAAGGAGTGGGGCACAATTGGTCCCCATTTGAAATCCGACAATTTGCTGGAAGACCTTTCATCCAAACACCACAAAAATATAAATATCAAACATATGTTAAACACATAAATAACATACAAAAACATGTTTCAACATTTATGTTTAACATATATTCTCGTTCTTTATACGTTGAATATGAAATTAATATATGTTGAACATGGTGCTATAATCGAGAGTGGAAAACTTATATTTGCACATCTGAATCAAAGGGTTTCTTTTCCGCTACAGAATACAAATCATGGACATGTAGCGACCTGCGTAGTGCCTTGTCCTTCCTCTTGGACAACATTTATTTTAGATTTGATGAGAATCTCTACAAGCAGGTTGTAGGGATTTCTACGGGTACAAATTGTGCGCCTCTTGTTGTACACATATGAAAGGGAATTTATTCAAAATCTTCAAAGGCAAGGAAAGCATGGTGTTGTGAAATGTTTCACTGGTACTTCTAGGTACCTGGATGATGTTCTTACTATCGCTAATCCTGTTTTTGAAATGAAGAAAGATGCTATTTATCCACAAGAATTGACTCTAAACAAGGCAAACGTTACAGACAAAAAACCCAATTTTTGGACCTTAATATCAAAATTGTCCATGGAGAAATTCATACAAGTGTGTATGACAAACGAGATGATTTTGAATTCAACATAGTAAATTTCCCCTAGCTCGACGGTGATGTCCCTAGGTTACCCTCATGCGGTATGTACATTTCACAGCTCACCCTGTATGCTAGAGCATGTACTGATGTTTTGGATTTTCATAGTAGAAATTTACAAATTTCAAAGAAACTTTAAGGTCAAGGTTTTCGCTTTCACTAACTAGTAAAGACTTTCTGGAAATTTTACAAAAATTATGATTAACTTCTTTTGAAATTCGGACCCTTACTAGCAACAGAGTATATGTCTTTAGGGTTTTCACAACCTGCATTTTATGGTGACATTATTAATAAAATAACGAGGATCAAAGGTAGACAGCATAACTTTCGAAAATGCGTCAGAGTCATCAAACGCTTTTATACCGTGGATATGATCCTAATGTCACCAGACGGACACTAAGCTTGGTACTTGACCAATCTACAGTCTTGTACGAGCGCAAATTTAAGACTTGCACTCTGACTGACTATGACGACGGGACTCCATGGCGGGCCCTGTCCAAACCTCTTTAGAGAAGACAGGGCCCCGACCACCTGTCCTCTCTGAATGTCAGTCGGACTCCTCGGGTGATAAAATATATGAGCTCGCTATACAACGGGCAGAGCACGGACTGTATTACGCACGTCCTCTTTTTATATTCATTTAAATATTCATCTGTGTTGCTTGGAATCCCGCGTTTTACGGTCTTTCTATATAGCACTTTCTATATAGACATAACCTCACACAGTACATGTATTTTATATATTGTTTTCATTTTCGTGCATGGACATCGACGGCAGGCGCGGCAAGCCAACAGGGGATGCTAACTCCTCCCGGGCACCTGGTCCCACTTCTAGCTTGCTAGGGATTCGTCGGGGCTCAATGTGGTGCTCTATTGTGAGTGCTGTTGAGATTTTCGTCATGATCTTCTTTAACTCCTTTGTGTCACATTTATGCCCTTTGTCGTGTGGAGCTCGTTAAAGGTTCCCCGCGAGGGGTTTGACAGTAATTGTTTTGAATGACAAATATGGATAATGATTATATCCCTGTATACAGCACAAAATCGATAATTCAGAAAATCAGAAACCGAAGGCATACAAAATCAGGATAAAACAGGAACCAAAGCAAACAAACAAAAACCTCCACCGTATGAAAAGAAGCGAACTCCCGATATGGGAGTGAGACCAGGTGCCCAGGAAGAGTAAGCATCTCCTGCTTGCATGCAAAACCCGACGCTTCAATTCAGTAGAACTGTCACATCCGGTTACTTCCATTTCGGAAGACATAGACTACAATCTTTGGTTGGATGGTTCAAATGGTCTGTGACAGAATATCATCAACCATTCTGGAGAATGGGACATCATAGTGTATGACGAGTTCCCCGTATCGACCGTAGAACTTCCTCAGTGACGATGTAAGTCGGTCACAGATATATCCCTGACTGAGAAGCTTATCTGAAAGACGCCTAGCTCTCAGAACAAAATCCGTTTATTTCGTACTTGCTCTGGCATAGCGTATCAACTGAGATATGAACACGCCATAAGCAGGCGATGAAGGGATGTTGCTACTCAGAAAAGGAAAGTTTGTAATGCTGAAATTGAAGTCGTCACGTTTGTCATAGAGTGAGATGTTCATGTGACCATCAGTGTCGTAGGACAACATTATGTCCAAATAGGATGCTGAATTATTTGTCTCTGTAGTATCTTTTACTTCAAGCTCTGAAGGATAGATACTGCTGAGGTAATCCGCGAATTTTGTATTATTGATGGACAACACATCGTCTATGTATCTGTACGTGAAGTTGAAGTAAGAAGCTTAGCATCTTTTCCCTTCAGAGACCAGAAATTGAATGAATATTTTCCCTGACATGGTCGCCATAGCACTTTCTATATAGACATAACCTCAGACAGTGCATGTATTTTATATATTGTTTTCATTTTCGTGCATGGACATTGACGGCGAGTGCGGCTTGCCAACAGGGGATGCATACTCCTCCCGGGCCCCTGGTTCCACTTCTAGCTTGCTAAGGGTTCGTCGATGCTCAATTCGGTGCTCTATTGTGAGTGCTGTTGAGATTTTCGTCAGGATCTTCTTTAACGCATTTTTGTCACACTTATGTCCTTTTCCATGAGGAGCTCGTAAAAAAGTTCCCCGCGAGGGGTTTGACAGTAATTGTTTTGAATATTTTCCCTGACATGGTCGCCATAGCACTTTCTATATAGACATAACCTCAGACAGTGCATGTATTTTATATATTGTTTTCATTTTCGTGCATGGACATCGACGGCGGGTGCGGCAAGCCAAGATGGGATGCATTCTCCTTTCGGGCCCCTGGTCCCACTTCTAGCTCGCTTGGGTCCGTCGATGCTCAATTCGGTGCTCTATTGTGAGTGCTTTTGAGATTTTCGTCAGGACATTTAATTGTTTGTGAGTGGTCATCTTACAGTGAGGAGGTTGTTTTACACCATAATTGTGCGTTCTTTGAGACCTCTGGGAAATCGAAATAGTGGGAGGGTTGTGCTCACGTAATCAAGGATAACCACATCATCTGCTACTTACGCGGCAGATAGCCGTCCTAAGTCGGCACCGGTCGCCCATTGGTCTCGTTGTTTTATGTGTGGATTTTTATGTTTAATGTTTCTATGGGGTGAGTTTGTGTTATTTGTCCCTTTTGTGTATCTCTCTGTGGGTGTATGTTCTGTGTTTTTTTGCATTGGGTGTTTTGGGGTTTTGCTGTGTGTGCTGCAACCTAGTGTTGTTGGAGACGCCCTCCTTTTTCTCATGTATTTTTTAAAACACATGTTTAACATATATGGACATTTTAGCTATGTATACATTTCATTAAAAAGCGTAGATTGAAAAAAAAATGGCACTCTGCCGGACAATCGTACAGACTTAGGAGATACTAGTAGATAAGAAGATTTCATATAAAACGATGAAAGCCGTTCAATATGAAAGTGGGCGCTTAAAAGTGGGATATTGAGACAGAGGACTTGGATCGGAAGTTACAAACAAGGAAAAGCATGCTGCGTGGGAGTTTTGTTTACAATATGACAAAAACATATTATCGTTTTATATGAAATCTCCTCATCGCTGCATTGGTAAATGAATAAAATCACATATGAATTAATCAAGTTGTTTGTTTGTTAACTCAATAAAATTAATCATTTTTGTTAACTCAATGGAAAAAATGTTGTTTATAAATGAATGATTTAATAATTATGGCTGATACCTTCTCGTCGTGAATCATATATATATATATATGATAAATAATTGGCATTGATTTGAATTAATGGTAAATAAAAACTTGAAGCAAAAGCAAAAGTAACTCAAAAATTAAGTGCAGATTTTACGAATTGTAGTTAAGCTTTTTCTCGTGATAACCTTCTTATCAGCTTGATTAGGTAGATAAAATCTTCACCAACATCTGCGCATGAAGTAAATGGTGTGATACAAAAATACAATTTGTTTTGGTCATATTCATCTATTCAATTGTTGTCTAGAGGGATCTGAGGTAGGTAAAGGGTGAGTGTTGATATAGTCATGCTGCAACGGAGATAAAATATGTGAGATATTTGAATTCCAGATGTACCCTGTTCGAAGATACCAAAGGAGTTAAAGAAGATCCTGACGACTATCTCAACAGCATATACAATATAGCACAAAATCAAGCATCGGCGGACCCCTAGCAAACTAGAGGTTGGACAAGGTGCCCGGGAGGAGTAAGCATGCCCTGTTCGCCTGTCGCACCCGCCGTCGATGTTTAAGCATGAACATGAAAACAATATATGAAACTCATGCACTGTCTGACGTTGTCTATTTAGAAAGTGCTAAGCGATAATGTCAGGGAAATATATTCAAAACACTTACTGTCAAACCCTTGCGGGGAACTTTTCTTCGAGCTCCACACGGCAAAGGGCATAAGTGTGACACAAGAGTTAAAGAAGATCCCGACGACAATTTCAACAGCACTCACAATAGAGTTATAACTATTATTAAACAAAGAAGGTTATAGATGAAGGAATATAAGGGTGGTAAGGATGACCAAGGTTTGTCAAAATTGTTAGTATGTAACATTTTATTTACATACAATGACAAATATGGATAATGAACATATCCCTGTATACAGCAAAAATCGATAATTCAGAATTCGTTGTTATTTGAATTTGATTGCACTAGGGCTCATCCGAGGCAGTGGACCCTGTCCTTTATCGACCAGCGGACTCCCAAATAGGTGCAGATGTTATATATGAAGTCGGTAAACTCCGTATGGCGGCTTCGCCTAGCATACAAAGCAGACCGCTCATACCGCAACGCCACGGTGGCAACCCTAAAAAGAGTTGTTCCTATGACGTCCATATGAATACGGCTCACTCAGCACACACCGGAAGTGAAGAATTCGTTGTTATTTGAATTTGATTGCACTTGGGCCCATCCGAGGCAGCGGACCCTGTCCTTTATCGACCAGCGGACTCCCAAATAGGTGCAGATGTTATATATGAAGTCGGTAAACTCCGTACGTCGGCTTCGCCTAGCATATAAAGCAGACCGCTCACACCGCAACGCAACGGTGACAACCCTAAAAAGAGTTGTTCCTATGACGTCCATATGAATACGGCTCACTCAGCACACACCGGAAGTGAAGAATTCGTTGTTATTTGAAATTGATTGCACTTGGGCTCATCCGAGCCGTATTCATATGGACGTCATAGGAACAACTCTTTTTAGGGTTGTCACCGTGGCGTTGCGCTATGAGAGGTCTGCTTTGTATGCTAGGCGAAGCCGCCGTACGGAGTTTACCGAATTCATAGATAATTCAGAATATTAGAAACTTAAGGCAAAGAAAACAAACAAAAACCTCCATCATATGAAAAGAAGCGAATATTCGGTTGGTATGCACCTCCTAGATTCGGAAGAGAGTGTCACTCGGTTGCAGCATCCTCAGCAAAACTCCAAAACATCCAATGCAAAAACACAGAGCAGACATCCACAGAAAGAGACGTAAAAGGGACAAGGAACACCAACTCACAACATAGAAACATGAAACACAAAAGAACACATATTAATGAACTAGACCAATGGAAAACCGGTGCCGACGTAGGAAGGCCATCTGCCACGCGAGAAGCAGACGATGTGTCAGCCTGAATTACGTGCGCACAACCCTTGCACTTTTCCGATTTCCGAAAGAGGTCTCGAAAAACGTACAATTGTGGTGTAAAACAACCTCCTCACTGTAAGATGACCACACACAAACAAGACCGCAAAACGCAGGTGGCCAGCAACACAGATGAATATGTAAATGGATATAAAATTGTATTGTAGTATTCTTTTTCGTTTGTGGATAAATGACATTTTTATGGCTTTCAAAAAGAGGATTGTCGATAGTAAGAATATCATCCAGGTACCTAGAAGTACCAATGAAACGTTTCACATCATCATGTTGTCTTTGCTTTTGAAGATTTTGGATAATAATGCGGAAGGGATGAGTTCTTTTTCATACGTTTATAAAAATAAATCTGCAACAAGAGGCACGCAATTAGTACCCATAGGGATACCTACAACCTGCTTGTAGAGATTCTCACCAAATCTTACATAAATGAGAGAGAAAGGACAAGGCAATACATAGGTCACCACATGTCCATGATTTATGTGATTCGTATTGAGTGTCCTGTTCTCGGAGGGTAATTTCAAGAGTGTCCTGCCCTAGGCGAAAAGTAAGTAGAAGAGTGTCCTGTCCTCGGCGGAGGGTAAGTAAGAGTGTCCTGTCCTCGGTGTAGGGTGAAAGAGTGAACTGCCCTCGGCATAAGTTCAGTAGAAGAGTGTCCTGCCCTCAGCGTAAGGTCAGTTTCTTCTCCAGATATTTTCTGTCGCTTTCCCAAAGTATGGGTCAAAGGTATGATCATACCTAAAAAACAAAACAGTGAACAATGTTCGTAATATAAAATTGTACATCATGTATCATAAATTCGAGACTGAAATAAAGTCAAATGAAATTGTCCATACTCACAAGATTGAAGACTAATAGACCGGATTATAGTTTCTATCCCCTCCAGAGCTTGGCCTACTTTTTTGCTACAGGAATAAACCTTTGGGATATTTTCTATTCCTTCTTCAGTAACGTCGATTAAAGAATGCTGGGAAAATCTAGCAGATAAGAAATATTTTTTTCATTACAAAAGCATTAAGATACACATGTCCATTTTAGCAAGTCGTGTCGAATGTATAAGGAGTATCAGCGTCTCTTGCGTGGATGAAACTTTACTTTGGACCAATCATGTGAAATATAAATAGGCTTGTAGGGCTTTGATATTTTACATGAATTATAGGAGGCGATTAGATAATGTCATATATACAGTATATATATTGAGAGTATGACAATGACACGGAAGTAGATAAAGGTATTTGTGCAATGGTTTGGATGCACTTACATTTTTATCAAAGAATACCCGGTACCTAAATCATCGTCATTTGATTCGGTTGAAAAAATGGTTTTTATGGATATACTACAGTATTTTTATTTGCACATTTAGTTTTGAAATTCAAACACACGCTCATGAAATGAAGCAGGTTTCCATGTTACAATGTTACTACTATCACCAGACGGACACTTTGATTGATAGTGGACCAATCTATAGCCTCGTACCGGCGCATTCCTAAGAATTGCACTCTGACTATGACGACAGTACTCCATGACGGACCCTGTAAAAACCTCTTTTTATTGCTTTGATGAAAATTTGTGTGTTGAAAAGGGGAGAGGGTGTAACACATAACTCCAGGTGAATGTGTATATACATAGGCTGCTTATGGGAATGTCATCATAGACCCATAAATCGTTTGTTAGGGTAGTCCTTTCAGGACAAAGGTCACACAAAGTCACTCACCAAAGGTCAAGGTCATTTCCAAAATTAAAATATATTTTTTTGCGGTAATATTTTTTTTCAAAATTCATAAAGAATCAGTGTTTTGTCAAAGCAGTCTTAAATTGTGAAGTCGAAGATAAAAGGTCATATTTCAAGGTAAACCTCACATTGTCAAAGGTCATGGTCTGCGATGAATGTTCCTGTGCTAATTAAAAAAGAAATGGTACCCTTGAATTTTTCATCAATCATCGACATATGGGATTTTCAGCTACGAGCTCATAAGTGTTGTTCCCGGGACCTCTTTGATTCAAGAAGTACCGCTAAAAAGACTACGAGCTGAATAATATTGTGCCCGGGACCTCTTTAATTAAACAAAGGAGGGGATCTCCAACAACACAAGGTTGTAGCACCCACAGCAAAACCCCCAAAACACTCAATGCAAGAACACAAAGCAGACAAGCACAGAAAGAGACGCGTAAGGGACAAGGAACGTCAACGCACAACACAGAAACATCAAACACAAAGGACTACACATAAACCAACGAGACCAATGGGCAACCGGTGCCGACTTAGGACGGCCACGGAAATAGCATAAGGTGTGGTTATCCTGGATTACGTGCGCACAACCCTCCCACTTTTCCGATTACCCAGAGGTCTCGAAGAACATACAATTGTGGTGTAAAACAACCTCCTCACTGTCAGATGACCACACACAAACAAGACCGCAAAACACAGGGGCCCAAGCAACACAGATGAATATGTAAATGGATATAAAAAGAGGGCGTACGTAATGCAATCCGTGCTCTGCCGCCGCGATCTCATGTATGTTATCACCCGAGGTGTCCGACTGACATTCAGAGAGGACAGGTAGTCGGGGCCCTGTCTTCTCTAAAGAGGTTTGGACAGGGCCCGTCATGGAGTCCCGTCGTCACAGTCAGTCAAAGTGCAAGTTTTAAGAATGTGCTTGTACAAGACTGTAGATTGGTCAAGTACCAAGCCTAGTGTCCGTCTGGTGACATTAGGATCATATCCATGGTATAAAAGGCGTTTGATGATTCTGATGCATTTTCGATAGTGATGTTGTCTATCTCTGACCCTTCTTATCTTGTCAATAATGTCACCATAAAATGCAGGTTGTGAAATACCCAAAGTAATATACTCTGTTGCCTGTATTGGTCCGAATTTCAGAAGAAGTTGACAATAATTTTTGTAAAATTTCCAGAAAGTCTTTACTAGTTTGTGAAAGCGAAAACCTTGTCCTAAAAGTTTCTTGGTAATTTGTAAATTTCTACTATGAAAATCCAAAACATCAGTACATGCTCTAGCATACCGGATGAGCTGTGAAATATAGATACCATAGGACGGTAATCTAGGAACATCACCGTCAAGCATGGGGAAATTTACTATGTTAAATCCAAAATCATCTCTTTTGTCATATACGCTTGTATGGATCTCTCCATTAACAATTTCGATATTTAGGACCAAAAATGGTGTTTCTGTGTTTGAAACGTTTGCCTTGTTAAGAAGCAATTTTTGTGGATAAATAACATTTTCATACTTTTCAAAAACAGGATTGTCGATAGTAAGAATATCATCCAGGTACCTAGAAGTACCAATGAAGCATTTCACATCATCATTTTTCTTTGCTTTTGAAGATTTTGGATAAATTCCTTTTCATACGTGTATAAAAATAAATCTGCAACAAGAGGCGCACAATTAGTACCCATTGGAATCCCTACAACCTGCTTGTAGAGTTTTCCACCAAATCTTACATAAATATTGTCCAAAAGGAAGGACAAGGCAATACACAGGTCACCACATGTCCATGATTTGTATGATTTACCACTGTTCATGTGTCACTGCTGGTGGACAAATTGTCCCCGAGGGCACTTGTCGGGCAGTCTTTTGCTTAAATGGATAGAACTCAAGAGACCTACAAAGTGGCTGGGGCGTCGCCCACTATAAAAAGGCCCCAACCTGTTGCGTCTACGGACACATACGCAACAGGTAACTTAGGTGTCCCTAGAATTAGTTTACCCATTGGTCTCGTCGGTTTATGTGTAGTCTTTTGTGTTTGATGTTTACATGTCGTGTGTCTCTTTTCCGTCTCGTGCTGTACTCGTCTTTTGTGTTTTTGCATCGGGTGTTTTGGTGTTTTACTGTTGATGCTGCAACGGGGTCTTGTTGGAGATCTCCTCCCTTCTTTTTTCAATTTAGCCTACAAGTGCATATTCTTCTTAAATTGGTTGTTTGATTAAATTAGACGAATAATTGTGAATATGAAGATGATGTGTCAAAACAAGTGATTATATATATAGTAATACTTACCGAGTTCTAAGCTTTATACAACCCTGAAAAAGTAACAACATTACATGTATTTCAAATCGTTCTATGAAGTTATAAAATTTGATTCGATTCAGAGGTACATGTATCTAGTATTTTCCTCCTTGTCTGTTTTCTTTAATAGAAAGAAAAAAAAAAAGAGATGGAATCCATGATGATTCTGTCAGTGAAAACTTGTGAATACATTACTATCTGGAGCTATCTGAAGCAATACGTATGTCCACGTGTACCAGCAATATAAGCATCAATCAAATGATTCATAAGTTGTAAAAAAACTAAAATAAGAAAAAGATCACCAGAAAACAACGTTGCAGTTATCACAGCTAAACTATTTTCTCGAAAACTTTGAGAAGTGGGACCTGTAGCATCATATCTTTTGGACATAATTTTCATAGACTTGGTCATGTTTGATTGTTTAAATAAAGGCTCACGGAAGAGGGTTAATTAAGTAATTGTTGTATATTAGATAAATTTGTCCTTCGTGCTTATATGAGGTCCCGTGATAAAGTTATGTTTTATATTTTTTCAAGAGTTTGTATGTCTTAAATTGTCTTTCGATTGTGATTTGGATTTAGCCTTATGTGTCTGACACTCATTTACTGATTGATATATGATAAAATTGACATAAAACCTGGATCGACTCCAAGGGATCCGATTCTGTCAGTTTCTCGGCCTCTGCGATCAGCCCGTTCAATTCTTCTAACTCAGCCTTAGCCTTATTTAGATTCCTTTGCATAGTCGATCTCTTCTTGTTGTGCTTGGTGCGAAAATCTGCAATAACCTCATTTTCTTTTTCCTTTAGTTCTGCTCGTAGATTTTGAAACATCTTAGATATATCATCGCATTGGTCCCATATTAAGTCCTGATTTTCAAAAAACAAAGATAAAATGAATAAGTAAAACATTAAAAAGTTCCACGTGGAACACCACACAATTTGCTACTGGCGTGGAAGATGGCCGTCCTAAGTCGGTATCGATTACCCTTTGTCTAGTTGGTTAGTATGTTGTTCCTTGTCCCTTTTACGACTCTTACTGTGATTGTTTACTCTGTGTTTTCGCAAAGGGCGTTTTTGGTGTTTTGATAAGATTGATGCAACCGAGTCTTGTTGCAGAGGACTTTTAGCTCACCTGAGCGAAGCTAAAGTGAGCTATAGTCATAGCGAGCCTTCCATCTGTCCTTTTTTTACATTTTCATCTCCTCTGCAACAGCTGCACAGAATGTCATTTAGAATTTCTTACAGGACCTTACAGGAAGCAAGTACGCAAGGGTCGCAACCAAATTGTCCACTTCATTTTTACATCAACTCATGTGAGCGATTTGTTCCCCTTGGCCTTCTGTTTCTCTAAATCTTTTTGGCAGGGTCATCTACCAAGTATGTGATCAGGAGTCCCTGTGGTCACATGTAGCCAAGTCCGATCAACTTCGGTTGATCGCTTCTTCAAAGCTGCACATTGGTCTCGTTGGTTTATGTGTAGTCCTTTGTGTCTGATGTTTCTATGTTGTTCGTTGGTGTTCCTTGTCTCTTTTGCATCTACTTCTATGAGTGCCTGCTCTGTGTTTTTGCATTAGGTGTTCTGGAGTTTTGCTGTGGGTACTGCAACCTGGTGTTGTTGGAGATCCCCTCCTTTGTTTCAAACACATGATTCTGTACTCAAAATTTTCTTGAAATTTCTGAAGAGTGGGTCCTGTGAGGTAGACAAGGCAGCAAACAACACAATAATCATTTGAAAGCTCTATTACATATCATTTTAACTTTCGGAACTTATTACCATCAATACTTATATAAAAAGCAATGAAACTATCCCTTACATTTTACTAATGTACTAGGATGACTTTTTTTCATTTCAACTCTCTATTTCGAAATCAGACTTACCAACTAATAACTGTCTGCCAAAACTTCACAAATCTCCTCAAATTTCGATTTATTGCTAACTCGAGCAATTGTACTTCTACTGTTTTATTTATTAATTTGACATTAGCTTTAACAGCAATTAAAGATCATGTATCAAAATATTGTGAAACTGCATTCAATTATAGCGACATCAATCATTTTTGGTCAATAAAGAATTCTGGTTATATGATCGACAAATTCAAATTATTGAATTTTAAAGCCGAATCTTTCTTATCTTGCGACTTCTCTAACATAACTTCTAAACCACCCTAGTTTTGTAAGATTTGGTGACATTCTATACAGGCAAGTTTTTGGAATTACTATGGGTACTAATTGTACGCCTCTGGTTGCAGAAGTGTTTTAATATACATACGAAAAAGAATTTATGCAAAATCTGCAAAAACTCAAGATATTTGACGACTCTATGTATCTTGATGATATAATTAACTTTATAAAAATCAAATTTATGCATCAGAGTTAACATCGGATAAATATACTATAGCTACACCATTTTTTTGGATCTTAATATCCAATCAATAACGGAGAAATCCAGACAAAGATATAAGAGAAAAGAGAATGCTTTAGCCTCAACAACCTTAATTTTCCTTGGCTTGATGGCGATATTCAAAGATTGCCACCGTATGGCATTTACATCTCTCAGCTTATCAGATACGCTAGAGCTTGCCAACATGTTTCGGACTTCCATGATAAAAATAAACAAATTACAAAAAAACTTATCAGTCAAGGATTTAGATATCATAAACTTGTAAAACCTTTTTGGAAATTTTACCATAATTATTCTAAACTCCTTTCAAAACTTGGAACAACTGCTGTATTAGAGGATGTATCATTGGGAATTTCATTGCCTTCGCCTTTTTACGGTGACCTAATAAACAAAATCAGAAGGATCAAATAAACATAAAAAAGTACCTATCAGTTATTCAGTCTCAAAGTCAAGAAGCAAGACAAAATCACTAGAAATTCCATAGGCAGATCAAACTTCAACAAACAAACCAAAAAAAAAAAAAAAAAAATGTAGAAAAAAAAATAGTCCGTCGCGTGCTTTACCGAGGACATGATCCTAAAATCTTAAAAAACACTGGGCATGGCACTGGACCAATCTACAGTATTGCACCAGTGTCGTTTCCACCGTTGCACAATAGCTAACCATGACGACGGGACTCCGTCTTCTCGTTAGAGAAGACTTGGACCTGATTCTCCGTCCTATCTGAAAGTTGGTCAGAAGTCTCTGATGATTGATCATGAGCTCGCTTCAGCGAGCAGAGCACAGACTGTTATACGCATGTCATAGAACTTTTTAAATCCATTTACATAGAATCTGTGTTACAAGAGGCCACTGCTTTTAATAATGTGGAGGGGTTCCAACTCTATACCTTCTTGAAGAAAATTTCAAACCAATTTTTCATGCACCAGACACGTATCGAATATTAAATTCTCATCAGTTATGCTTACAGCAAAAGTGCTTTTCATAAGCAGCCAAAATCAATTTCACTAGCGCCCTCTGGTGTTATTTTTAGAATCATGTTTGTTATACTACCTTACAGTGAGAAGTTTTATTTTATACAACAATTGTGTGTCTATGGAGACCTCTGTGTATCCGGATAAGTGGGAGGGTTGCGCCCATAAATAATCAAGATAGCCACACCATTTGCTTATAGCAGATTTGTTTCGCTTCGTGTGTGCAGGGTGGTCATGCTGGAAATCTTTCCCTTATCTGTAGGGAAAAGGGAATAATCTCCAGCATGACCACCCTGCTTTCATCCAGCGAAATAAACCCACAAGAAAGTGACACATAATTGAAATCATACAAACTCCAAGTCTTCTCTGACGAGATTTCCACAAGGCCAATCATGGAGTCCCGTCGTCATAGTTGGCAAGTGTGCAAAGTTGGAAAAGTCACTGGTACAAAACTGTAGATTGGCTCAGTACCATGCTCAGTGTTTTTGTGATGCCTTTAGGATCATATCCTCGGTAAAACAGGCGACCGACTATTTTCTTACATTTTTGGTTGCAGTTTCATCTGCCTTTGATCCTTCTGGCTTTGTTTGTAAGGTCACCGTAAAATGAAGGCAATGAAATTCCCAATGATACATACTCTGATGCCGGAATCGTCCCAAATTTCGCTCATTGGTCGCTGTTTGATAACCTAGAAGAAGACAATTACCAAAAATGTTTGTAAGCAAAACCGCCCTGATTAAAATCTAAGAAGAAATAAGAAGTACACTATAAATGTATTAAAATGGAATTCCATTGATCCCAAAGCCCGTCAAAAACAATAACCTTTCGTGGAATCTGCTATTACGACCCTACTTTGTTTTTTTTATGGAGTTTGTGTTTGACTTTCATTCACAGATCAGTTGATTGTATTAGATTGTGTATTTGTTGTGGAAATATTTTCCGATAATATATTCGTAATAGCAGATTCCACGGGAGGTTATTGTGTTTGGCGGACTTTGGGATCAATGGAATTCCATTTTAAATATATTTATAGTGTACTTCTTATTTCTTCTTAGATTTTTATCAGGGCGGTTTTGCTTACAAACATTTTGGTAACTGTCTTCTTCTAGGTTATCACACAGCGACCAATGAGCGAAATTTTTCCCTTTTGTAGATAATGAATGAAACACAGAAAAGTAACTTAACGTGATTCATGTGATGTTTGGATATGTTAACCAATTAGCACTGTACCACTTCTAAAGCACCACCTACAATGCATTCCGTACTTACACCGGACTCTGGAAATTGTTCATTAGATAACGTTGTCCTATGTGTTTCTATGAAGCTTATCATTGTCTCCGTCTGTTTGTCCTATTTTCTTTTCTCGTGAGAAGTTCTGTATCATATCTTTTATTTCAGGAATTTGCAAGCCTTCTAATAGTGATTTTGGGTTCCATTGTTCTTTTCGTATATGTTGTTAGTGTACATTTGCAATAAACACTTTAAATACGCGGATTGTTTGATATCCCGAAAGAAAGTTTGACAATGTTCATGAATTTATTACTTTATGCGAGGGCTGCTCCGAAAGTCCAAAGACATATTATACCTATTTCTAGAAATGAAGGGATATATCAAGAAAGAGAAAATGAATATCATTCTAATAGTCATCTTCATTAAAGGAAATTTATTTTCTGTAATGGGGAAGATCACAATTTCTTAATTCCATATATTAATCAAAACAAATTGCAGAATTAGTTAGTTTAATTTGTTTTAATAAAATCGTCTATGTTTTTTTAAACGTACAGTACGTTTCACCATTAAAAAGATCAAAATAAGGATAATCAGAGCGTTCGAAACAGCCTTCGTAACGTCATACCGTCATTTTCTTGTCGGCGTTATTCCACCATTTATGTTTCTTATCCACGCTTGCCTGTAGCTGTTTCAGTCGTGGAATCGTTTTGGTTTTAAGCTCTGCCTATAAAACCATTTGAAAGCAAGTCAGTAAAATAGACACTAATTAACGTCCTCCGTCTTAATTACACAGTTTATACTACGTACAAAAACTTGCCCTCAGTTAACATCGTGAAATGTCCATTGCCAATACGACGCAATCAGTTGCTTTCTTCATCAAACTAGAGTAGCTAGGTATCAGATAAAACTCTTATAAAGGAAACACTTTTATTGAAATAAGTTCAAATTATTACATTCATGTAATTTTTCTGTGACTGAAATCTTACCAGATAACTATTCTGTGCTTGTGATATGGATCTAACGTCGTGAGATTTATGATCTGGGAAAAGGCACTCCGTGCACAACACAACTGAGCAGTCGAAGCAAGCTAAGCCATACTCCTTTCTATGGACTTTACAAATGGATGACTCGCATTTTGTTCGCCTCCGTTCTTCTATTTCAATGATATTGGCTATAGTAGTATTTTTCGGTAGTGCTTCAAATCTGCCATTTTGAAGGAGTGCTGGGCTTCTGCATTGCGGACAAATGACTTCCACTCTAAATTGAATCCGACGTATAGAAACTTTTTTGATACACTCAAAGCAAAAACTATGAAGGCAGGGCAGTGAAACTGGACTGTTGAAGATTTCCAAACAAATGGAACATTAAGCTCGCTGTCCAAAGAAACTGACTCGTCAACGGTTTGGGGTGAATCCATGGCTGTACCTTGGATCTACTTGGATCTAAAACAAAGAACAAAATACAATCACCGACTGGATTTTTTTTTTGATTTATTCCCTGTTTTTTGTCTGATGCATGTGAATTCCTTGTGACAAGATCTACATTTAAGACCTTTACTTTTGAACTTGTGACGGTGGCCTCGAGGTTTGAGATTTTTCAAAAACTTTCAGCATGTTCAGGAATTATTTGATTGTTATTTTGTTTGTTTTAAAGTATCTGGGATCAAACCAAACTAGTACAAGGACGCAAAATAGAAAATAACAAAACCAAAGAACAAAAGTCGTTGACCCCCCCCCCCAAATCGAAACAAACAAAACAATTGAAAAAAATGAAAAAGAAAACGAGTCACATAGTACCCACCTAATGCAAGTGAGTCTTTATAGTGGTGCGAAAATGATGCTATTTGCTGTCTAAAATTGAAATAATTATACTTTCACTACGAACTTTGCAAAATCAAATAAACTAAAGGTTTACATAACATTTAATGATTCGCTTGACATTGAGGGTTAATTTGATAAAACAGAATGAATAACTGGAAATCAATGTACAAACAGAGTTATCCGCTCGTTCCTTTCGCTACAGATAAATGTAAGATTATGCAAATGGGAGTTCGTCGTAAGCCTAAGACTCATGCATTTCAAAATTCCCTACACTGTACACAACACTGTAACCTGCAAATATTTTTGCTTCAAAAATATGCCACATTGACAATAAAACCGATTAATAGATCCTAAGGTATTAAAACGTGTGAAAAAAAGAAAAACGAGTAGATTTACCCTGGAAACGATGTTGACAACTCTCTTTGATAACTGACTATCAAATCCTAATAACCTGCTTATCTATCCTGACGGAAAAAAAGAAACCTTGGATTTCTATATTTATGTCCAAAATGATATACTTCATTTGTATTTTATTGTCCAATATAATGTATTTTCTTTCCAATTGAATGAAAAAGCATGCAATTGCAAATTGAATGGAACAACAACGATACCGGTATTTTTTAAACCAGCCAAGTATGTTAATATGTCATATTTTACCCAATTATAATTTTAAGGCGAATGAACATGGTTTTACTCCGAATACTTCGGTTTTCCATGGGCGGATCCAGAAATTTTTTTCAGGGGGGGGTCCTAAAGTCCGATTTCTTTCAAGAGCAAAAAAATAAATAAATAAATAAAAAAAAAAAACAAAAAAAAAAAAAAAAAAACGCAAACGCAAGAAAATAAAGATACTGATTGATGACTGTCAGTTCTGTCTCTAATTATTAATAAAATAGGTGACTGGAGAACAATGGCGAGCAAACAGCTTAAAATTTTGAATTTCACATCATATACATGTATATAGTAATTGATTAAATTGATTGTCAGTTCTAATAAATATAAAATACCTCAAAAAAATGTATAAATACCACAAATGGCGAGCGAAAGCGAGCTAGCGAAATTTTTTTCCAAGAATTGGAATAAAATCCACTATTTGTGTCTTTTCAGTTTCTTTTCGTTTTCCTTAGTGCCCTTGTTTATTGACCTAGGTTTAATGCAGCTACAATAGCTCTCTGTCGATTGATGTCACATCCTACACTCAACGGAGTATTTCGAATGAAGATTTCTTGTCACATTCAGCGTTGTTTGTGATAATTTCAAAATAGACCACACATAAACAGTACACAGTATAAGAAAAATCCATAAACTAACGCTGTCAACATTTCATGATTTCACCGCGCTGCAACTGACTCAAACGGATAACAGACATTCCGCAAACAAAATAAGTTCCAAACAGTCAACATCTAGAGAGTAATAAATAGCTTGTTTGGTTCATAATTGGTCATTATTCCATCGTCAAATTTCTAATTTGTAATACTTCATATATCACAATGCATCAATTTATGACATTTCAGTCATACTGAATAAGCGTGACGTTGCCATGGGGACACTCCCGCTGTTCCTTTCTAAAATTAATTCCCCTCCACATTGGTGGACAGATTCGCTTTAAAAATAGAATTGGGAGCTTTCGTTGTTCTATTTTTGGCTTTGAAAGCGCATATATATAGAATAAGTGTCTTATTTTGTGTGTTTATGCAGAAATAAATTACAATGACTGAAGCATTTATTTGATAAAATGCGCTAACGCGCATTATATCAAAATAAATGCATCAGCCATTGTAATTTATTTCTGCATAAACACACAAAATAAGACACTTATTATATAAATATATATAAAGGATGGATCAGAATAGCAAAATTATTCAGAAAGTCTATAAAGAACTGGCGAGCGGTAGCGAGCCAAAGAAAAATTTTGAAAATTGACTGAAAAATTGTAGATTTATGGTACAAAATGTTGCTATTTTAAACAATGTTAATGCATTATAAAATTGTGTGACAGAAAAGTGGGGGGGGGGGGGGGGGGCACAAACATGGTTTTGCCCCCACTTTTCAGTGGGGGAGGCATGTGCCCCCGCTGCCCCCCATCTCCTACGCCCTTGATATTGGCACCTTCTCTTGAGATTCTTATCCCTTTTTTGGTGAGGTCCACTGTTATCGGCCTTGCTGAAGAGGTTCCGTAGGGTTTAGGTATCCGATGTACAATAGGGCATTTTTCCATGCCTGGTAAGGTACTATAAATTATATATTTTCTGAAAGGTTATAATGCCCACTGCTCAAAAATAATACTTTTAAGCTCAGAAAAATAAAGGGGAATAAAAGGTGAAGCATTTAAATTGTCTATTTTCTCTATATAACCTATGCAAAATGAAAAAGTTGTACAATAGTTTTCCCCTTTGATTTTTGAGACTCGGGAGTCTTATATCTGTACTAAGGGCATCATTACCTTTCAGAAAATATATAGTTTATAGTACCTTACCAGGCATAAAATTTACCAAACTTTACAATGGAGATGATTAAAATGCTATGTAAAATGACTCTATTGTACAACGGATATCTTAAGGGACGCGGTGAAAAGTACCCCCCACCCCCTCCTCCAAAAAAAAAAAAAAAATCAAATGGTTGCTCCCTCACCTCAATTTATTATTCCTTTTAAGGGCAATTCTAATGCACTCCGTTTGTAATGTGCACTCTGATTGGCTGAGCGATTAAAAAACTGCAAGGGGATTCACGTTTCACTGCAGTTTTTGCTATGACGTCATGCGTTGCTATGGCGACGTCGTTGAAAGCAGACGCAGGGTTGAACATAAGGATTTTGAAACCAGTTGTCCGGGGGGGGGGGGGGGCAACCTAAATATGAAATTAAGTTGCCCCCCCCAGAAAATTTACTTGCCCGTCATTTTTTCTTCTAATTTTTGTTTATTTTTATATTGCAACCTCTATTAACTACAGTATAGCTATCTGTATGTACGATGTTATCTAGAGGGGAGGGAGGGGGGGGGGTATTAGGGTCGCTACTTTTTCTGGTAGAGGGAATGAGTTGGCCAAAAAATCCTGAAAATACTAGTTTTTTACCTGGATGAAAAAAATTACATGCATGGTAAAAATCAATGAGAAAGAAGGCAGGTCAACGCAAGTCGCACGGTTTTACGGGTGGCTGCGGGCAACATATATCAAACGCAGACCATAGATAGCAATCTGCATACACTTATATAGACCGAGAACAAGCCAAAATTTTTATTCTTGAGTTGGTGTACATTTTGGCCTGTTCTCGGTCGAACACTTATAATAAACTGCTACGGCGTGTCTATGTGTTACCAAATCCGAGCGTATACGGATCCCCCCAAAAATTGCCCACGTTTTTGCAAGTAGACATCGCGTACTTATATTGTAATGGTTGATAAAGATTAACATGATAGAAACAGACACGCATTTCAATGAATAGTACTGTGAATAAAATAACATCGCATTATGATATCCTCTTTATATACATGTAGACGTTGGTCCATGAACAATGAATATCGAACAGTTTACTGAATATATCTGTTATAATAGATTTGCGTATCTACATGCACATTTTTGTACGTAGTGTTCATGCCATGGAAAGTAGAAACCTTGCTCCCTTAATTTTTTGAGCAGTGTATACAGGTGATCTAATTAAAATCAAAATGCCATGGATAAAAACAGAAAGACTGATCAGAAAAACAACTTGCCCCGCGGGCTAGCTGAGTTCAGAAATGACTTGCCCGACCGATTTTTGATACGGCAGGGCAATCGGACAACCGCTTATGTTCAACCCTGCAGACGTTCTAGCTACTTACTGACCAAAGCATTAGAATAGGGTTACCATACTGATATTTTACAAAATCTGACAGGGTATCGGCGAATCCCCTGTCAATAATATCCGTTTTCCACTCATCTAACGCCTCGCGGTAAAATTCAATTTTTGACAGGGGATTCGCCGATACCCTGTCAGTTTTTGTAAAACACGCATGGTAACCCCTAATTACATGATTAAGACCTGAACCAAAACGGCAGTTTAAATTTTCTTCGGAGGGTATAAAGTTGGAACACTTCCATATTATCTAACTTCCGTGACAGACATGTAGTACACAAATTGTCGTCTATCTGCAGACACATTGATTACCTATACAATTCCGAACAAACGAATTGCACACCTGTAATTTAAAGTTTAGGAGTCAGTTGACAATACATCCGAGTGTTTCGAAATTCATTTTAAAAACAAAACACCCCCTCTACTCAATGTACAACATCTCATGTGAACCCTAAAAAAATTATTTTTTTCAAGTTTCGTTCGAAATATGGTATACTTCTACGTGTATTAAAATGGGTATAACCAATAAAATAAATACATGTTCAATTGAAATTTGAGACTTACCTTTTAGTCGAAGTTTTCTAAAAATAATTCCACAAAACGAAAGTTCTGAAAGTCATACAAGACAAGGAAAATCGGGAAATCTGACAAGGGAATCGGTATGAATGATGTAATGTTTAAACCATTTACGTTCCAATTGTGTAATAATAATGATATATGCGCTTGTCATTTGATGGTCGAGTACTGCGAGTCTTCATTACTCCCTGCTTTCAATCGTATTTATTCGGGTCTATCCGTCACACTCCCGGAAAGGCCCGAGAATATACGATTGTACCTGTGTCGTTCGAAATGATTTATTGGAAGAGTACTAATGCTTGCAAATAGTTTCAAAGACCGATTACATAGCTATTACATGACATGGGTCATTTCGAGAATATGTACAACGTCAATTCAGCAGATTAATGAAAGCAATAGTAGATACTGAATGATTTCATATTTTTTTAGATTGAACACATTTCTATTCATTTTTCCAACTCACGTCATCGCGTATTTTCTGTCTTTTACGGTGTTCCGTTAGGGAATAGAGTGTGGCTTTTCTAGAAGATAAGATACTAAGAAGACAATAATTGGAGGGTTTTTTTTTATTTTGGGGAAGGTACCTGTGCCTGTCCCATTTGGGAAAAGGAGAAGGTCCACTAACCGTGATTTACGGCCAGTGTATTTAGTGACTTTTTAAAAATATATAATTTTGAGTCATTTTGATGTTAATTTATCTATCAACATTGGTATTTGTCAGCGGTAAAAAGTTTGCGAACCTGTGCGTTCCATGACGTCATTAATGACGTCAGAAACTGGTGACGGTACGGTAATATCCGTATTTTTCGTTAATTTTCATACATTCTTTGCAGTTTTTCGCTAACAACACAGGCGGGTGCGTACCTAATTTTCATCTACGTACCTACTTGTGCTCTATATGAAAACCTTTAAAATGTTACGATATTTTACTTTTAACCATCTAGTTGCAGTAGGGGTCACAGGAGTCGTTTTACCGATCGCTGCGTGTCCTTCTGCAGTTTCGGTGTACAAATTCCTCTGATTTGTTTCATGGCGGATTTTGACAAGTTTTGTATTGATGAAACCGGGAAAGAAAATTTAAGTTTAACGATTAAACGATATATTGGGTAAGATATATCAAAGGTTTGGTATCTTTAATTATCTTTGATTATAAGGACTTTTCTCCATTTTTTTTAAACTTTCGTACTTTGCAGCGAAATGTTAATAATATCAAACAAAATGTCTTTATTTGGAAACTTTAAGCGAGTTAATTTTAATTTCAACCCTCCTTTGTTCAAAGATGTATCCATTATACAGAATACTTCACACATTATCGAGAACGAGCGAGTTGGATGACGTTCATTTATTGAACTGGAACGTCAGAATTTTAAACGCCTCCGTTTACTGAATGAATCCTCCCCATAGGGAATTACGTTTATATAATAAATTACAATAAACACATAAAGTCAAAAAATTGTTGGCCTCTCGTTTACGTTTTTCTTTCCCTATGATTTTATTAACGAACATGGAACTAGAAATGAATATTTGCGTAAAAAGCTCAATATTCGATCTATTTGTTTTTTTTTTGGGGGGGGGGGGGCAAAACTGCTACCTATAAAGCATGACAGGTCAGCAAGTATTAGTCAAGAACAGGTATGTTGCTTGTTGTATGTTTGATCCTAAATCTAGTTTAAACATATTTTATTTTCCAAAACATGAAAATGGGATTTGGCAAAAGTTATACCAACATTATAAACGCCCTCTCCCTCAGTACATGTACGTGAACTTGAACTTTAAAGTGACCTTGACCTTCATTGAATGCCGAGTTTCATCATGCTATACAATTCCTGCAAAATTTAAAACATGTCTGATGTGTATCAAGTTTATTTGTTCTAGCGCTAGCGAAATACATGTATATGAAAGTGTGACCTACAGACAGACGGACGCCGTGCAAAGTGATCTCTTTATGTCGCTCTTGCGTTTCAGGCGACATGTAAAGAAAGGGGCGATGAATAATATGCTTTACCATAACACAATAATGTTAAATTGTTGATTTTTTTTCCAGCACATTATTTGTAAAGTTCTTTATTTTGATGTGTGTAAGGAAAACAAATGAAAATAAACGAATCATGTGATTAATCTTCCTTGTACCAAGTCGAAAGCTGGGTGGAAAGAGGGTTTTCTCGTTCGACTCGGAGATACTATAGTTGTATTTCATAACTTTTCATTTTTTATTTATTTATTTATTTATTTATTATTATTATTTTTTTTTGGGGGGGGGGGTTTGTTTGTTTATTTTGAGGTTTTTTTTTTGTTTCGTAGAGTACATGTATGTATTGTCGCAACCGGATTTGTAATAACGACCGGATTTATAATAAACTAGATTTATTACATATAAGGTTATTACATGTTAGGTTACATGTCCCAACTGGATTTGTAATAAAACCCGAAATTGTAATAAACTACGAACATTGTCTAGGTCGCTCGGAAGTTTCTTCTGTCTTTTTCTGGCTTTCGATTCTCTCCGTCTGTCTGTCTCATTTTCATGATGCAGAATAAACAGACTATCAATAATATTAATATTCATGTATTGAGGTGTAGCACGATCAAGTATCCGTTAAAATCCAAACAGAGATTGACGTACTTATCATTTTAAAGTACCAATAGCCTCCTCTCACTGGATCAAAAGGAAGAATTCAAGACCCAAAAAGGGACCAAAAGATTATACTTAAGTATTCATTACATATTAGGTTATTACATATTAGGTTACACGTCCCAACCGGATATGTAATAAAAACCGAAATTGTAATAAACTGCCAACATAGTCTAGGTTGCTTGGAAGTTTCTTTTTTCTTTTTCTGGCTTTCGCTTCTCTCCGTTTGTATCATTTTCATGATGGAGAATGAACCATATAAGGATTGAGGTGTAGCACGATAAAGTTTCAGATGAAACTCATACAGATATTGAACTATTAATCATTTTAAAGGATCAAATACCTCGTCTCACTGCATCAAATGGAAGAATTCAAGACCAAAAAGTGACCAAAAGATGATACTCAAGTATTTATTACATATTAGGTTATTACATATTAGGTTACACGTCCTAACCGGATATGTAATAAAAGCCGAAATTGTAATAAACTACAAACATAGTCTAGGTTGCTGGGAAGTTTCTTCTGTCTTTTTCTTGTTTTCGTTTCTCTCTGCCTGTCTGTCTCATACTCATGATGGGAATGTAGCATCTCTTGATAACATTATAAGGATTGAAGTGTAGCACGAGAAAGTCTCAGATAAAATTCATACAGATATTGAACTATTAATCATTTTAAAGGATCAAATACCTCGTCTCACTGCATCAAATAGAAGAATTCAAGACCAAAAAGTGACCGAAAGATGATACTCAAGTATATATTACATATTAGATTATTATATATTAGGTTACACATCCCAACCAGATTTGTAATAAAACCCGAAATTGTAATAAACTAAGATTATAGTCTAGGTCGCTCGGAAGTTTCTTCTTTCTTTTTCTGGCTTTCGATTCTCTCCGTCTGTCCGTCTCATTTTCATGATGCAGAATATACCGACTATCAATAACATTATTATTCATGTATTGAGGTGTAGCACGATCAAGTATCCGTTAAAATTCAAACAGAGATTGACGTACTTATATTTTTAAAGGACAAATAGTCTCCTCTCACTGGATCAAAAGGAAGAATTCATGACCCAAAAAGGGACCAAAAGATGATACTTATAAGTATCTATTACATATTAGGTTATTACATATTAGGTTACATGTCCCAACCGGATATGTAATAAAAACCGAAATTGTAATAAACTACCAACATAGTCTAGGTTGCTTGGAAGTTTCTTCTTTCTTTTTCTGTCTTTCGGTTCTCTCCGTCTGTCTGTCTCATTTTCATGATGGAGAATGTACCGGCTCTTGATAACATTATAAGAATTGATGTGTAGCACGAGAAAGTTTCAGACAAAATTTTTCAAAGGACCAAAAGCCTCGTCTCACTGCAGCAAAGGGAAGAATTCACGCCATAAATGACAATGTATATAAATTGAGAGATACAATGTTCACTTTGCACCGACTTGGCATATGGTGTGATTATCCGGATTTCGTGCAACCCCCCCCCCCCCCAAGTTATCCGGATACAAGGAGGACTTAATTGACATACAGTTGTTGTGTACATATTTCACCGCGATTCAATTAGCACTGCTGTAAATGAGCATTCTCAGTGGTCTGGTCTGACCCCGACCTTCCACCCAGCTCAGGTCAGACTAATTCGATATCAAAGTCTCGAAGTCATAATTTTCACATATCGACATAGCTTGAAGTTATTACATTAAATAAATAACAACTACCTAGCTGTGGTTTGTTGTCCAGTTATTCCCCGAGTCGCATGAACCAATGAAATTATCACCGAGCCGCGAAGCTTCGCGGTTCGGTGATAATTTCATTGGTTCATGCGACTCGGGGAATTACTGGACAACAAACCACAACTAGCTAGTTATCATTTCTATTCTAGCATTGTTTTGCACCTCACTCTATGACAAACGTGACGACTTCAATTTCAGCATTACAAACTTTCCTTTTCTGAGTAGCAACATCCCTTCATCGCCTGCTTATGGCGTGTTCATATCTCAGTTGATACGAAATGCCAGAGCAAGTACTAAATATACGGATTTTGTTCTGAGAGCTAGGCGTCTTTCAGATAAGCTTCTCAGTCAGGGATATGTTTGTGATCGACTAACATCGTCACTGAGGAAGTTCTACGGTCGATACGGGGAACTCGTCATACACTATGATGTCCCACTCTCCAGAATGGTGGGTGATATTCTGTCATAGACCATTTGAACCATCCAACCCAAGATTGCACTCTATGTCTTCCGAAATGGAAGTTACCGGATGTGACAGTTCTACCGAATTGAAGCGGCGGGTGTTGCATGCAAGCAGGAGATGCTTACTCTTCCTGGGCACCTGATCTCACTCCCATATCGGGAGTTCGCTTCTTTTCATGTGGTGGAGGTTTTTGTTTGTTTGCTTTGGTTCCTGTTTTGTCCTGATTTTGTATGCCTTCGGTTTCTGATTTTCTGAATTATCGATTTTGTGCTGTATACAGGGATATGGTCATTATCCATATTTGTCATCTATAGCACGTGCATGGGCTTCGCTGCTCGGTGATAATTTCATTAGTTCATACGACTCGGGGAATAACTGGACAAGAAATCACAGCTAGCTAGTTATTATTCCTATTCTAATATTGTTTTGCACGAGCTCTATAGCACGTGCATGGGCTTCGCGGCTCGGTGATAATTTCATTGGTTCATGCGACTCGGGGAATAACTGGACAACAAATCACAGCTAGCTAGTTATTATTTCTATTCTAATATTGTTTTGCACGAGCTCTATAGCACGTGCATGGGCGGAGCTTAGCAAACTGTAATGAGTTAAAGAAGATCCTGACGATAATCTCAACAGCACTCACAATAGAGCACCAAATTGAGCATCGACGGACCCCTAGCAAGCTAGAGGTGGGATCAGGTGCCCGGGAGGAGTAAGCATCCCCTGTTGGCTAGCCGCACCCGCCGTCGATGTTCATGCACGAAAATGAAAAGAATATATAAAACACATGCACTGTCCGAGGCCACGTCTATATAGAAAGTGCTATGGCGACAATGTCAGGGAATAATATTCAAAACACTTACTGTCAAACCCCTCGCGGGGGACTTTTTTACGAGCTCCACACGGCAAAGGGCATAGGTGTGACACAAATTAGTTAAAGAAGATCCTGACGATAATCTCAACAGCACTCACAATAGAGCACCAAATTGAGCATCGACGGATGTAAGTATGTTGGAGATTTTACACCAGGCGAGTTCTATAGTACATACAGGGATAAAATCTCAAGTCATATTAGAATTATGATTTCACCTCGTGAAAATTATGATTAAAGTACTTGTAAATCATAGATCAGAAAAAATCATACTGAGCGACGACGTTTGTGAACTTTCTATGATATTGGAAAATCTCAAGGACGCGAACCTTGCATCGAAAACAGCGTTATGTACAACCGCAAAAGTAAAATAACATTAAAACATGAACAACCAGACACACAATAGTCTGGTTGCCATTCATGAAACCCAAAAATTAGGTACGCACAAAATATTTTTTCATGAAAGTGTTGTGAATACCCCCTACTTTGATCATCCACCGGATGCCACTCTGGCATCCTTGGGCATTTCGAAATTTTTGGGTAAAAAGGAGATTTTATGAAGAAAAACCGTTGAATTTCGGGAAAATGCAATTACTTTTTCCATGCTGCAGCTAGAACAAATTTGCATGGAAAAAGTAATTGCATTTGTCCCAAAATACCTATCAAATTAACAGAGGATACCTCAAATGCAACTTTTGAATACAAATAGTAATGCAGCATTTTATAGTAATAAAAATGTTTCCCGAAATTAATGATTAAAAAAAACTGTGATTATCCCTCAAAATAGCAGAATAATAAAAATAATATCTTCTGGCTCATTAAACTTGGTCATGTACATGCCGTTAAATTATAGGAAACCTCTCCTTCTGCGTTTTATTAAAATATATGAATTATAAAAAATATTCACAGAAATAGCGATTTTTGCACATGAATACGGGTTTCTGCCCCAAATTGCATAGAAATTGAAATTCAGTTATCAAATGACCTTCCTAAGGAAAAATAATAAGAAACAGCATCCCAGCAAAGCTAAAATGTGTAAATTAAAACAGATTAAAATAAATAGACTAAGTGCTTATTTTCTCAAAATAAGTGGTTTGTTGCATAAAAAATGCGTATTTTACCCATAAATGTTGCTTTTCATGAATCATTACATTCAATTTCACATTCATTTGATAAAATAATTATTTCCGTTATGATAATAGTTTTAAATGTATGATTTTAGGTCAAATAATGCATTTATAGAATTTTTCCAGAGATCTGTTATTTTTAGACATTTTGCCCCTAAATAAATTGAAAATATACCCTTTATGTTTCAAACATGTAGTTCGTGAATGAACCTAAATAACAGTTGAAAATACATAGATTTCAATCATTGCTTTCATAATGGATAAGGGTTGTTTAGATAAATAAACAGAAATCAGATATTCCTAATTGAAGATACAGGTTTCTTTATCAAAACGACAATTTGAAAGATTTTTCCAAACATCTGTGAATTTATGCAAAACTTAAACTTTTCACCCAGTGTCAGGAAAAATGTTGACTCGCCCTGCAGGGTGAAATAAGCACATTCCGGAAGTGTTTTAACTTTAACGTCATTGTGACGTCATACATGATTGCAGCGTTAGCCAATCATAATATGAAAACAATACATAAAAACCCTCAGTTTTGAGCTCAGATCTGATCATGGACACGGCAATCAAACCCTCGTGTCCAGGATTTGCTTTTGTCCATGACTCTGTAAGCCTCGTCGTGGTACAAGCAAATCGGGTGGGATTTCCTTGTCCCTGATAACATCTGGAGATAGATTCTATTAGTCTCAAGATTGGTAAATCTGTATAGAATTATGTCCAGAGTGAAAGAATACAAGTACATGTATGTACACGTACACGTATCCCTATCTCATCTTTAGAGGGGTTGAGTTAAGGAATGAGTGTCTTATTTTTTCCATTTATGGCACTCTGGTTCAACAAGAGCAAATCTCGTTAACCGCGAAGAGGTTCTCGAAAGATTTGCGCCTGTTTAACCAGAGTGTAAAAACAATGAACGCAAAAAAATAAGAAATTGAGTGAAAACTTAAACTAAATGTTCTACGTGTGTCAATTCTCCCTACCAGGAAGGGCAAGAAATAGTCCATTGAAATGATATACGGTTTAATATGCAAAATTACTGAATAAATTTTATTTTTAAAACGTTTTCACGATGTGTTTTAACTTTTTATAAACAATTTGAAGAAAATATGGCCCTATTCATTATAAGAGTAGTCAGTGCTGCATTAATTCATTACTTTGACTATTTCAAAGTTTTCACAATAAAAATACCTGTTGTAAATATCTTCAAAAGCTTTGTCATGAATATTTTGAGCTTTTTATAAACAATTTGGAAAAAATAAAGCCTTATTTATAATTAGAGTAGTAAGTGCTGCATAAATTCGGTAGCGCAATCCACGTTGAAGTACAAATGAATTCTGTTGGCACTGTACGTATACTTGTACATAGAATTGTTATACGTACATGTGTATTTCAACGATTTGAGGGGATCATATTTTTTGTTGTCCTCGTCTGCTTCTTTTCTTTATGTCGTCTAATTCCCTATACACATGTTGGGAATCTCCTCCTGCTCACAAATTCGGAATCAATATGCCCTGCCCATTGTTTGAAATTCTTGCGCGAACGTTATGTGAGTGGGCTAACCTGTGTTCATCGTGAAATGAACGTCAAAATTGAATAGGCGTTACGTCTAACATAGGAAATCAACTTGCTATGTAAATATTCCTACATGTAATCATTCGGATTAGCCTCGACCTTTTCCTTCGAGAGAAAAAAGACTCTGACGTCAGACGGTGCCATTTTAAGAATAGTTCCATCTATTAGTTGTTGTTGTTGTTGTTGTTTTTTTTTTTGGCTTGGATTCTTCAATTTGATGCAGTGAGACGAGGCTTTTGATCCTTTAAAATGATTACTAGTTCAATATCCGTATGGATTTTATCGGAAACTTTATTTATCATAATGATATAAAGAGACGGTAAATTCTTCATCATAAAAATGAGACAGACAGACAGACAGAGAGAACCGAAGACCAGAAAAAGAAAGAAGAAACTTCCGAGCAATTTAGGCTATGTTGCTAGTTCATTACAACTTTGGTTTTTATTACATATCTGGTTAGGACGTGTAATCTAATATGTAATAAATACTTTAGTATCATAATTTGGTAACTTTTTTGTCTTGAATTCTTCCTTTTGATCCAGTGAGACGAGGCTTATGATCCTTTTAGATAATTACTAGTTCAATATCTGTATGAATTTTATCTAATACTTTATTCAATAATAATGATATAAAGAGACGGCACATTCTCCATCATGAAAATTAGACAGGCAGACGGAGAGAACCGAAAACCAGAAAAAGAAAGAAAAAACTTCCGAGCGATCTAGACTATGTCGCTAGTTTATTACAATTTTGGTTTTTATTACATATCCGGTTGGGATGTGTAACCTAATATGTAATAACCTAATATGTAATACAATGTAAATACTTAAGTATCATCTCTTTGCATAATAATGGTATTAATAGTCGGTATATTCTCCATCATGAAAATGAGACAGACAGACGGAGAGAATCGAAAGCCAGAAAAAGACAGAAGAATCTTCCGAGCGACCTAGACAATGTTCGTAGTTTATAACAATTTCGGGTTTTATTACAAATATATGTAATAACCTAATATGTAATTAATACTTGAGTATCATTTTTTGGTTACTTTTTGTCTTGAATTCTTCCTTTTTATCCAGTGAGACGAGACTTTTGATCCTTTAAAATGATTCTTAGTTCAATATCTGTACGGATTTTTTCGGATTCTTTATCATGCTACACCTCAATATTATAAGGTTATTAATGCGAGACGGTATATTCTCCATTATGAAAATGAGACAGACAGACGGAGAGAATCGAAAGCCAGAAAAAGAAAGAAGAAACTTCCGAGCGACCTAGACTATGTTCATAGTTTATTACAATTTCGGGTTTTATTACAAATCCGGTTGGGACATGTAACCTAATATGTAATAACCTAATATGTAATAAATCTAGTTTATTACAAATCCGGTCGTTATTACAAATGCGGTTGCGACAATGTATCCATGTAGACATGAAATTCAGAAAATCTTTTCCGTACTGCTATGTGCCAGGCTTTCTAGTCACCAGATTCCTATTGGGATTCCTTTTTTGAGTACGGAAAACATCACAAATGTATTTCTGGGGTATTAATTAACCTATATCAATAATAAAATTATTTCATTCGCTCGCACCTTAAAAACTGCAAAACTTAAAAAAAAAATAAAATAATTATACAATGTATTTTCGCCCGCTCGCACCCTTTTTTTCACAAGAAAATCCGAAGAACATTTAATTAATTTGGTATGGCCTTAAATTTGACCAGTACTACGTAAATGTACGGTTTGGATACCCGTTATATGTAATGCTTCAGTGGTCACATGTAATCACCGCAAGGAAAAGCTAGCGGTACTTTCTTATCAATTGAAATAGTTTTACCAGGTAATTTAAAAGGAATTGTGAGAACATGTACGTGGAATTGAGGAACTTTTTCGTGTACTTCTTAATGATAATAACAATAAATGCTGAGAACTGAGGACAATTAAAGGTCATGACATAATAGATAAAGAATATATACTTTCCGATCGCAGAGTAACTTGCTTCGGTAACCGACAACAAACAAAAAGACGAAATTCAAACTAAATATGCTTGTCACTAACAAATATTATAATTGTTCATACCGACACTTTAATTAAAAAAAAAACATCCCATGTTATAGATAAAACAATAAAGAATATATAAATTCTACAGATTTGTGAAGACGGAGATTTCACGGGCGTAGCCAGGCGTACATTTGTACGCAAAAACGTCCACATTTTTTCGCAAAAAAAGAAGGGAGAAGAGATAAAAAGACCCCGCCATTTCCCCAAAATATGGGGTCTACTTAAAGGATGTAATAAATGATAAAAGTGAAACATGTACCTGTGATATAGCCCAAAAACACTCAATGATGATCGTGTTGAATTTTTTTTTTAGTTTTCTCAGGCGTAGAAATTCGCGCTAACAATGTGCGCACGGTCAATTTGGACAGATGTATGGTTGCAAATAAGCGTACGTGAATTTAAAAAAGAATACAGCATTTTATGTTCATATCGGCATATCGGATATTTTATGTTAGATACGTTTCGTGCTCTTGATCCCTTTTAAATGCGGCTCAAATAAGCTCAAGATCCATGCACCAATTTGCTTCACTTTCTCAAAATCTTCTCTGACCGATCCCCTACCCCCCCCCCCCTCAACAATGAGAGAGGGAAACTTCTTCCATATTGTCCCTTACTTCGATTTTAAGTCATCCTCATAAAAAAGAATGCGTCCCTTGTATTTGAGGCTGTCGTTGGCGACTAGGCGTCGACATCGAAAACACCCTAGCTACATGTACAGCATCATATTTTTAATTTGAACAACTTAACAAAAAAGATGTATATAGAATCATTCTTATGTGATGAATCTCTATCCCTCTCTCTCAACTTCCTGTGAAGCCCTCTCGGCAAAAAAAAAAAAAAAAGAAAAAAAAAATGACGATCACAGTCGCTTATAGCACCCTTCCCTTTTTTCAAAATTTGGTTACGCTAATGCGTAATGAACCTTACCATCTCCTTTGTCCTAAATTGCATTCGTTTTGAATTTTTCAGATAATTATTGCGTTTTCTTTTTAAAATATTGTAAGAGCAGTCTATACAAAAACATTGATGATATAAGTTCCCGTCCGGACTCTTAGTCCTTCTGCATTGTGTTGCAATTCATCCCAATAAAAAGTTGTAAGTGCATCCGGCATTTGAGTTTCTGGATCCGCTCCTGAATTTGGACATGTAACCTGATCTCATGAAAGTCAGAGAAAATTCTAACTTGCTTATTCTGAAACGTAAATAATGACCCCCCCCTTTTTTCAGAGGCTGGAAGCTGGCGAAGAGTCACCACCTACCATGAGAAAAGCCGTCACGTTCTTTCTATTGTAAAGGCATTAAAAATGTCAAAATCAAGAATTTTCTTTTTCTATGTTACACAGTATCTTCCTTCAGAGTATCCACCTATACTTTAAAGTTTATTGAGATCCCTGCCCCTTCCCCTGCAAAATAGTGCATGTATCAAATGTGTATATATATGTAACCGTCTTCCATAAAAATCTAGAATAATTTGACGCGACGTCATTAGAGTCCCTTTGCGATTCTGAAGCTTCTGATATCTCTCGGATATCTTTTCCCGATTTATTTAACACTGAAATCCAAATATATTCTTTAAAAACATTAAATGTATCAACTTTATCCTCTGAATTAATTTGACTTCAACAAAAATAGAACAGTTTTACTTTTAGTGTAGAGTTTTAGGTTAAAAATTATTATTTTACGTCATGACGTCATGGTGAAAGAAAGCGCATTTTGACGTTTCACAATGCCAACTTTGCCGGGTCATGAAACGCATACCTTATGTCAGATTTTCATAATGCTTACATTTTCAGAAACTAGAAATGTTGTATTATGTATACGTAAATTTTCTTTAAAAACGGCAAGAGGGCCGATTTTGATGGTTAGTGGCCCTTCTCCTTTGTGACATTCTACTAAAATTGTGAAAAATTTTATACAAATTCCCACAACAGTATAAACCTAAATGAGTTAAAGAAGATCCTGACGATAATCTCAACAAACCTCACAATAGAGCACAAACTGAGCATCGACGGACCCCCTAAAGTATCATTTATTAACACTGCCAATCCATTGATTTGCTTGAACTGAAGAAGGGATGGATGAAAAACTTAAAGATGCGCTTAGAAATAGGACATTTTGTGCTGACTATCAGATTTTGAGTCTTATTTTATCAGTTGATTTTTACATAATTCCTCTTTGGGAATTTAAGAGTGATGTTTTGGGAAAAATAGAGGAATTTTGGCATTGGGAAGGGGCCGAAATTCGGCCCCAAAACAAGGGAAAAAACCTGCATTGTCAAGTTCTTTTCACTTTTTTGTTCCTAGGGTTGAAGGTGCTGAATCATCTAGCATTTATTTTAATGGCATTAAGAACTGGAACTCACTCCCAGATCAAGTAAAGAGTTTAGAAGCCAAATAAAGCTTTAAGTCACAAGTTAAATCTTTCTAAATGGATGAAATAACATCAAAGTTTGAAAGTGAGTTTGTTTATTATTGATTATACTATCCTTTAAATACCATTATAATGTGCATTATGATAAAGTCACTCTTGTAGTTTCATGCTAAGGCACGGTCCATTTGATATTCTGGGGGGGGCTTGGGTTTTTTGTCGGAGCAAGATTATTTTTTTGGCCTCGGACCAGGGCAAATTTATTTTTTTCTTGCAAAGTCGGAGCAAGGAAATTTTTTTTAACAAAGTGATGTGCATATATATTAAGAATGCTTGTGTTTTATCAATAGATATTATTTATATTTTTACTCAAAATCTAAATATTAACATATACTTTATTTTTATGCAAGTATTCAATTCAATTCTAAATAGAGAGAAAAAAGATTTCTACAATACAATTCTAAATAAACAAAATTTATATAAGGTACATGAATATAAGAGGGTCTTTGGGGAAGGTCTTCTAGACAAATTTTAAAATGTAGAATTGTAAAATGGTGACTAACTGAAGTTCTCCTTCCAAGCTTACAAGAACATAAAATTGAGACTCTATGGGATATGTTAACACTTTTGATATCTTCAAATATATAATTATGAACTTTGTCATAAGAAAGTAATGATTGATAGAAAACTATGGCGAGCGAAGCGAGCAAAAAATTATTTGATAGACTGAAAACTGCGGCGAGCGAAGCGAGCCGGAAAAATTTCAAGAATTTTAGCAAAATTTTATGGTAATTCTTCAAATTAAGATTATTTGTAAGAGCAAGATTATTTTTTTCTGTCACACCATAAGCAAATTTATTTTTTTCATCAAAATTCAGAGCAAAATTATTTTTTTCGAAAAAAACCCAAGCCCCCCCCAGAATATCAAATGGACCGTGCCTAAGATGTTGACGCCAATACTCATATTGCCTTTACCACTGCCACGGTGAGTGGATCTGAATGTGTGATTTTGATATGTTATTCCATCCATTGTTAATCTATGATAGCCACGTATATATGATTAATGTTATGTTAATGATTAATAAACTCGTCATACACTATGATGTCCCATTGACCAGAATCATTATGGTGGATGATATTCTGTCTTAGACAATTTGAATCATCCAATTACAGAATAAACTTGTATCTTCCGAAATGGAAGTAACCGGATGTGATATTCCTGTAGAATTGAAGCTATGGGCGTTGCATGCAAGAAGGAGTTGCTGACTCTTCCCAGGCATCTGATCTCACTTCGGAATGTTATTCATTCCGAGGTTCGCAACCATTTCAATGGAAATTCTAATGACTTTGTCTTCTCGGCTTTGAGACTGAATAACTGATAGGTACTTTTTTGATGATTATTTGAAAAATGTATCTAACTGATTGATTATGATTATATGTGTAAGGGATGGGTTACTTTCAACATTATTTGATTGCAGGTAAACAAATTGGAAGGGGGGGGGGGGGGTTGTTAATTATTTCACAAATGTTTTTATATCATCTAGTTTTTTTCTTTTTTTAAGGACCCCATTGGAAGCTTTCATGGGCTATCCTTAGGTTAAAGGCACAATCATTATACATATTCTAAATTCTGTGAATAAATTAACTCAAATCAGTTAACTTTTTGAATTCATCATGATCAATATTCCAATCAAATAATCCAAATTTAAAATCTCATTTCAATAATCTATGGTGCTACCTTTCATTTTGTTGTTTATCTTTTAGCTATTACGCCTAAATACGGCGTTTCAGGCACGGGTCATTATGTCTGCAGCGGTGCTACATCTCGAGTCGCCTCAGTGCATGTACCGAAATGTTGCAGAGTGACGTATGTTTGAAGATCTTCTGTCAGGTTGGATAAATCATTCAAAATACGACCGATTTTGGTCAAAATAAGCGTTCTTCTTATAGAAATCAATGGAAAACGGAAAACTTTTAACTGATAGGTACTTCTTCGGTGTTTAATCTACGGCATTGTTCCCCCTATCTCGGTTCAGAATGTCATTTTCACAAAAGGTGTCTATCAATAAAACAGATTTTCTAGCCAAGTGGGATTCTGAATCGAAGGGGTGGGGGGGGGGGGGCAATGTCCCATAGGCGAAAAACGAAAAAATAAAGGGGGATGGATGACTATTTAGGAATCAGTCTAACGTTTCGCTTTATATTCACAAAAATATAAATTGCATTAAAATGGCAATAACTAGATATTTACGTTATGTTTGCGGACGGTAAGTGCTTATTATACGGTGCAAACATCCATTTTTCTGGCTCCGCTAACGCGTCGCAAGAAAAACTAAGTTTGCCGTAAAATCAGCACTTACCGTCCGCAAACATAACGTCAGAAGCTAGTTATTCCCTAAATCGTTTCACTGATCGGTACTTCTTTAATGTTTATTCACTTAAATGTTAAACGTCTTCAAATTCAAGAGCATCATTTAAGACCCGATAAATTTACAGCATGGACCAGACATGCACGTTTCGTCAGTGATCCTCAGTCTAAACAATGTAAAATGGCCAAAAAGTATGAAAATTATTATGTCCAAAAATGATACTCAACGGAAACACTGGCTGCATGGTGAACAATCCGTTAAAACAGTAGTCGCTAAACCACAAACGCTGTCGAGTTAAACTAGTTATAGCGCAACGAAGACGCTTTTTTACGTCTTCGTTGCGCTGTAACTAGATTTAAACATGTCAGGTGTAAATGTTAAACGTCTTCAAACTTTCTCAATTTTTCATTTTGAAATTTCGACTTTTCAGGGCAGATTTTACGACTTAACTTAAAAGCTCCTTTGTATAAAAAAGAATCCATAAAACCTACAGATTTCTATGCAAAAGTCATGAGATTTCCCCAATTTTTGAGACTGATATTCAATACCCATGTCCATAGTATAAACGTGTTCCTCAGATTCCAACAAACAATTTAATATTCAATATGATATGTATACAACTTTGTATTAATCAAACGAGAGATGGTTTTAAAAATTGATATGGAATTGGGTTTAGAATAATAAGAAAGGAGGGGATCTCCAACAACACCTAGTTGCAGCACCAACAGCAACCTCCTAAAACACCCACTGTAAAACACAAAATAACTTTCACACTCTTTGATCATATTACATTGTTTAGATTTAGAATCACTGGCGAGGGTTAAGTATCGAAACGTGTATATCTTGTCCATGCTGCAAATTTATCTTTGCTTAAATGTGAAGACGTTTAACATCTGTGCCACTTGGTGAGTGTCACTTCTGGTGGATCATGAGTCCCCGAGGGCACATGTAGCCAAGTTCGATCAACTTCGGTTTATCGTTTCTTCAACGCAGTCACTTCGGATTTATCTATTGTCACTTCAGAATTTTATTAAAGAAGTACCGATCAGTTATTCAGTCTTAAAGTCGAGAAGGCCAGGCAAAATCATTAGATTTTCCATAGGAACGGTTGCGAATGTTTATTCAACGCATTCAAAATTTCTGTGATCAAAATCTCTTGAAATTTCTAAATTGTGGGTCCTATAATATCATATCCCACCTATCCTGCTACGTCTTTCGGTACATTTTTGGAAAAATAACTTTCACACTCTTTGGCCATATTACATTGTTTAGACGAGGTCAAGTACCCGAAACGTGCATGTCTGGTCCATGCTAAAAAATCTGTTCTTCAATGATGCGTTGAATTTGAAGACCTTTAACACCAGTGTCACGTTAAGAGTAATTTTCAACATTCGAACATTAAAAAAATCCGGCCCGGAAAAAAATGTTCAACATTGGAAATTAAAAAAATATATATATATACCGGCCCGAAAGGCCGACGAAAAAAATTTCCGGCTCTTGAAATCGCTGAAAAAATTCCGGCTGGCAAAAGTCCTTCTGTCCCCCCTCCCCTCCCCCAACAAAAATCAAATGGTTTCTCCCTTACAAACTAAGGATAATCTTTCTCATATAAGGCCTTAAATGGATTATCAACATTAAAAATTGCTCTTTCTGTGCTCAAATTGTGCTGTACCGTGCGAACTATTTACGTCATACTGTAATACGGCGTCTCGATTACGCAATAAAAAAAAAACCAACCAACTTCTATTTCAAGCATTTATATGCACATTTCCATTTTAAAATGGTATATCTAAGAAAGCAGACGCCTCTTTTGGTATTCGTTTAAGTTCATGTAATTAAAAGAATCTCAAATGAATGTTCATTCAATACAATGTACGTTGTATTATGAAACGAGTTCTTGACTTTGAGACTGAATAACTGTAAGGTACTTATGTATTTCATATCCCCTAGCAGAAGCTCGAGGATATAAAACGCACAACTGGTTTCATAATGCAACGTATGGAATGAAAATTCATTTAAGATCATTTTACGAAATGTAAATGAATTATTTGTCTCTGTAGTTTCTTTGACTTGTGGAATTTTGGATTGTTGATTGAGAGCACATCGTCTATATATCTGTAAGTGAAGTTAAAGTCAGAAGCTAAGTATCTTTTTCCTTCAGAGACCAAAGATTGAAGGAATTCAGCTTCGTACGAGTAAAGAAAAATGTCGGCAAGGAGTGAGGCACAATTGGTCCACATTGGAATCCCGACAACTTGTTTGAAGACCTTTCATCCAAACACCGATCAGGAAGTTTAACATCTGAATAATATATGTTTCAGTGTACTTATTTTCAGAATCGGACTTTTCTTTTACAACGTAGGTTTTGGCATTACTTCTAATAATATCATTTTTGCGAGTCTCTCTTTCAATTTAGAATGTGGAATTGTAGTGTAAAGCGTCGAATAATCAAAGGCTTTAATCGAATGGACTCTACTGAAATGAGTGGATTTCAGATGTTCTAAAAGTTCCTTCGAATTCTTTAAAATCAACATCTGGTTAATACCGCTAGGAGAATATACTTTCGAACAATATAATTTTTGAAGTCCAGATTTAAACTATTCATAAATATATCGATCGAAAAAAATGAACAATAATTTATAAAAGCTTTATTTTCATTGATTGCCACTATTTTAATACCAGTCATAAGTATTGCAGATTTACTTACATATACCATTGTTTTCTTAAGCTTATTTCAGCTTCTGATATAAGGCATATAACTCCATACTTGAATGAAAGCGGTAGTAAATTGCTGGAGGCAAAACAATACGATTGACAGCGAGCCATGTTTGGTTTGTAATCAAATCACCACCATCGTACATAAGAAAGGTGCTTCTCAAGTCGAAGAAGGTATTTAGTGACCACATATATATATTAAATATTCCAATAAAAGTACACAAACTTATGTACAGTTTTCTAGATTTCACTGTTATCCACGAGAAAGATTGATGTCTCCTCATTTTCAATATGAATATCGTCTGATACAAAATGGTGATGGACATTATAATATACTCCAGACATGTTAAGATGAGCTGGTCGATGTCATATGTGTGGAACACCGAGAGAAGGACAAAGGCATAGTATCCAATAATGGCAGCCATTGTGAATATTATGACGTAATCAGTAATTCCAACCACCTGATGGCGTATGTTCGATCTAGACATCCCCGTGCACCCACGAATACCGGCAATGAGTAACGGTAACGCCACAGCAGAAAGTAATGTATTCATGACATACGCATACTTCAGTAATTGGGGTGTTTCCAAAGAAGTGCCTTCATTGTATATTCTTGCTGTAAAATTAAAAATAGCCACTGGAAGTACGAACAACGTACTTGCAGATAATATCCATACTGTAAAGCGAACACTTGTATTATTGCTAACATCATCACGTGACGTAAGTATTTGCTCATAATCATTTGCATGTTCGGCTCGTTCATAAATGGTTTTGCCGAATCCAAGAAAAAAAGTAATCGCTAGTATTTGAAACTCCCATTGTATTGGCACTACGACATCTTTTATTGAATTTATTGCCGACATGATGGGTGAATACCAAAAGCAATAACTGCCTTGATAGTTGAAGTCATTGTGAGTTTTGTTCACTAGCGGCAATGCTTTTATTGAGCTGAATTCATGAGATATATCTGCAATTAGTTGCTGTTACCCACATGCAAGCATTCGACAGTGCTATTCCATAAGTACATGAGGTGACTCTTCCTGAATTAATTAAGCCTTTCTTACGTGAAATTGTTATAAATATCAGCTGAATCGTAATGAACACTATACTGATAAACCACCTGGACCATAAAAGCTGCAAAATAATTCCCCTTGCCTTCTGATAGGCATATTAATTCATCGATAAAATAAAGACTGTGATGTAGTAGCACGCCAATACCGAAGATCCATGTGAAGACAACCTTCAAGCCTGATGATTGTTCTCTATTAATAGTATCAGTCAGAACATATTTTGATATTTTGAAAAGGTAGACGATGGAGGCTAGTCCAGTAGTATTGGTGATCATTGCTACACTTAGTGAGACTATTGTTGACAAATCACCTTTCAGGGATGACTGACAGTAACAAACTAACAATACTGTGATCATGGCAAAGGCTGTCATGTACGTTACTTTGAGCAAAATAATTCTTGCTGCCATTACGTCCCTTCTTTGCAAATTTAAACTCTAGAAACAGCAATAAAATGAGTTGATTAAGAGCAAAGACATTGTATATTTTTACATCTTTCTTCAGTAAAAGTGATTGTATTTATCGAATGTACAGGAAGGAGAAAATTTAATCTAATTACATTGTTTATTGACTTTTTCTAAAAATATGAAAAAGAATGTTTAAGTATTTAAAATGCCTTTTATCTATACTTGAATTCATTAAAAATCTCAAATGATACTTACCCAATGAAACTGATAAATTTCCAGTTTATTTCATTTATTCTCACTTCATCTAAAAGTATAAAATATGTAATGCACATTTAGTAATAATACTTACGGTTAAATGATAAATTATAATACTTCCTTTTCGGAGGTCATAAGTAATTTTTCTATAGTGGAAATGTACTTGTGGTCAGGACAAGGACAATACACTTCAATATCATTAGGATAGATTAGTGCACGACTGTGTGCGATGTATGTTTAAAAGTAATTACGTTTTAATTTCCTCATTTTTAAACTTCTCGTGTACAGGTCAAATCGTTAAAACTGTTGCCTGAAAGAGGCTTTGTTTTTGTCCTTTGTCAATTTATCATCATACATTACTTTGCTATTTTGGAAACTTGTCATTTCATCCTAAAATATCATAGAGATTAAAGTAGGTTAACATCTGAGAACCATCCCTCCAATGCTATTTTTGGACAAATATTTCATTTAACTATGCTACTGAATCGACCCTACAGAATAATAAGATACCTAATAAGACAAGGTTACAGTGATCACAGCGGATCTCATACGCAGGAAACGGGCATAATGAATAATAGCAATCCAAGGAATGCTTGTGTCGCCTGCGAAGCAGTTTGATTATTATTCTAGAAAGTGTATCAAAATAATTGGTATCAGTAGAAAAGTCACAAAAAGTCATGAAATACATTTGAAATATCAGACCTCTTAATTACAAATTAAAAGATATGGTTATTCTCAAATTTTCAGAAAAGAGTGTCAATCATCTAGGTCAAGGTCAATACGTAAAAATTGGTAACAAACAGGTCTCATCATAAGAAATATTAAAGACCTATCATCTACCAATTAAAAGATATATACAACCTTAGAAAAGAAGGTCAAATATCTAGGTCAAGGTCAAAAGGTAAAATATTATGGTATGTGTAGAATGGCCTTGTTACAAGGAAAATAAATGTGAAATATCAAGGCCCTATCTCCTACCAATCAAAAGATATAGCCAATATTACTTTTCTTGAAAAGTAGGTCAAAAATCTAGGTCAAGGTTAAAAGGTCAAATAATATGGTCTGTGTAGAAAGGTCTTTTCACAAGGAATGCACATGTGAAATACCAAAGCCCTATCACTTACCAATCAAAAGATATATCCGTTCTTAATTTTTTTGAAAAGTAGGTCAAATATGTAGGTCAAGGTCAATAGGTAAAAAAATTATGGTATATGTAGGAAGGTCTTGTCACAAGAAATACACATGTGAAATATCAAAGCCCTATCACTTACCAATCAAAAGATATAGCGAATATTATCTTTTTTTTCAAAAGTAGGCCAAATATCTAGGTCAAGGTCACAAGGTAAAAAATTATGGTATGTGTAGAAAGTTCTTGCCACAAGGATTGCACCTGTGAAATATTAAAGTCCTAACACATACCATTCAAAAGATATATCCATTCTCAATTTTTTTGAAAAGTAGATCAAATATGTAGGTCAAGGTCACTAGGTCAAAAATTATGGTATGTGTAGGAAGGTCTTGTCACAAGGAATACAAATGTGAAATATCAAAGCCCTATCACTTACCAATCAAAAGTTATGGGCTGTGACACCCAAAGTGTGACAGACAGACAGACGGACGGACGGACGGACAGACAGACGGACAACGGACAAAGTGATCCCTAAGTGTCGCTATGCTTCGCAGGCGACACAAAAATTGCCACGTCAACAAATAGACGGAAACAACGGGGACATTCACAACAAAACGATCTACAAACAAACAAAAAAAACATCATAGAAATAGGAAGAACAACACATACCTTGGCTTCATAGTACGGGCTGAAAAGGGAATAAACGTATCGACGATAAGATATGATAAGATAAGATAAGATAAGCTTTATTTAAAGTCGGCATGTCGAAATAACAAGTACAAGATAAGCTCTGCTTAGCTTTTAGACCTACATAGAACATACATACAAGATAACAAATAACAAAATAATAAGTAGGTAACTAGGTAATATAAAATTGGAAGATGGTATCAATATGTAATTACGGTAGATGTTTTAAAAGATTTAATTCCCATATGCATGGGTGGATCCAGGAAAAACATCACAAATATTTAATCACATTTTGGGAGAATATGGATAAAATGGTGAAAGACTAATTATTACTGTAAATGTTGAGCACATTTGGGTTAAAAGAAAAATAAAAAAAGCAACACAGGGTATCGTATAATATCGGAGTGCCCCAGGGTACGTAGCGTTCTCGGGCCGCTCCTGTTCCTCCTATTCATAAACGACCTACCGGATTATGTCAACAACAACTCTACAGTACGACTCTTTGCAGACGACTGCATTCTGTATAGGGATAAACGAGCACCCACGGATGCCGACCTACTCCAAGAAGACCTGGATTGTCTGCAAGCATGGGAACAAGATTGGCTGATGGAATTTCATCCACACAAGTGCCAGGTCATCCATGTCACCACCAAGTTGGCACCCATCAGAGTACCATATAACATCCATGGACATCAGCTGGAGGAAGTTGTTTTTGTCCTTTATTATCAATAAAAGGCCGACGTTGGCAACCACCGGGTCATTAATAACTAGCTGAATTCATTCTTCCTGGACTCCATCAGAAAGTGGAACTCTCTATCTGAGACAGTCGTTGTCCAGGGGCGGATCCAGAACCCCAACTACCGGTGGGGCACATACTATTTTTGATGGGACTCACTTGCGAGGCCCGAAGGGCCGAGTGGGGGAGGGTATGGGAAGGGGTTTTGGAAAATGAAGAAATTTGGTGGCATCTATACTGGTGTCAAAGAAGTAACCGAACGATTTTGAATTTTCATTTGCGATAGCTTCGTTGTTTTGTTAAATTGAGTCATGAAACTTGACACAAATAATGGTTGGCATATGTCTCAAATATTTATCGAATGATTATCTAAAAATTTTGGACTTTCAACATCTTTTATGTCGATCTTTTAACCACAAAATTTCATCAATATCGCAACTTTGCTAAAGCAGTAACCGAACGATCGAGCATTCTGATGTGTTTTGTTGATTGATTTTCAATTCTATGTTGATATATCTGAAGTAACATCTTTTCCAAAGACCGATTTGTAAAAAGGAAAATTCCCTCAAATATAGTTCCTACTGATAATTTGTAGGGTACCCTTTCCCAACCGTAATATCTCATCTGAAACTATCATTGCTTAATACTTGACCAAAAACTATTCATCGAGTCACCCTTAAATAAAAATGTTGACACTAATGTTAATTTCTAGTGAAACTTTATAACGTTCCTTAATTTTATAAAATCTCGTTAACTCAAATACCCCCTACACCGTAATCGTTCGGTTACTTCTTCTGTTCGGTTACTGCTTTGACTCCAGTAAAGCGTATTTGAAATGAATTTAGAAGGGATTAGGCGAGCATGATTCAGTCAGTGTCAGCAACGATGATTTGTATATTTAAAAATTTAGACATTTTCTGATGCTGTCGGCACGTAGAAGTCAACATGTTCAGGATTTCCTAAGGAAATTTGCGGACCAAGAACAGTTTTGAAAGAGCAGGGAGGTCAGCCCAAAGGGGGATCCAGCCGTAAATTCACGTAAAACTAGGGGAAAAATCACCTTTTTTTTTAATTCCATGCGGGACTTACCATTACTCTAGATCCGCGCTTGTTTGTTATCTTTAAACTAATAAATAGTAAATGATAAAGGAGCTGATAAGATAAGGCGTAGAATCTGCCCTGAAAAGTCGAAGTTTCAAAATGCAAAAATTGAAATTCTTTTTCGGTTGAAATTTGAAGTAACTTGGTCTGCATATGAATCTGCTTTCAGATGGGATAATTTATGCAAAATAAGACCGATATTTAGGTCAAAATAAGCGTTTTTTACACAGAAATTAATAGAAAACGGAAAAGTTTTATACAACATCGTTCCCCCCCCTCGCTTTACAATGCCACTTTCACCAAAGGTGTATATCAATAAAACACATTTTCTGGCCAAGTGGGGTTCTGAAGCGAGGGGGGGGAACAATGTCCCACAGGCGAAAAACGAAAAAAGGGGGGATGGCTGACTATTTTTGAATTTGCCTCTAGAGCGTTAAAGTACGTAATATTGTCGTCATTTTCTTTTTATATCACGGAACAATCTATTCAGAGTGTGTTCCGATCAAATGTTTAACCGTTTGGAAGGAAATAAACGAGAAAGATGTCTATTTGTACACCGTGTGTATTTCGCGCCAGAAAGCTACATAAATGGCTGAGAAGAACGAAATAAAACCGTTTTTCAGTTTCCGGATTGCAGAATTTGCTGATTGTATTGATATAATAACCTCAAAATTAATTTTGCTTATCCAATTTTGACATTAAAAGGTAACAGAAGCATAATAAACGTAAAAATGTTTAAAATAATGCATTTTTGGTGCATTTTCGAGCGAAATTCAACGTTTTCCGTCATCTGTACCCCTACCTCTTCAACCCGTAATTATAACATCTTTCATCGAATTTATTCAAATAAATCACCTACTAGGAATCTTATAATACTTTATATTTTTATCCTGACCAACTTTTATCTAAATTGGAAGGACAGCGCCCGAGAAATAATCGAGTGATTTCAGGGCTAAATCCGGCCCTTATCTTAACAGCTCCTTTCCTTGATAAACAAGAGATCATAGATGTCCCGTTCCCTGCATCGTCCAGAGAGTAATGTTTAATTATTTATTGGTTATTTGATTCTAAAAATAAAGAAAAACATACATTTTTGACTCTTTACAAAATTCTTTGAGGTAGGTCCAAATCTGGCCAAAGCAATTTTAATTGTTCATTTCAAAAAGATTGATCATGGCCTGCAATTTTAAAACGGATCATAAAAAAGTAAAAACTAAAAATTTTATAGAAGGTTAAACATTTGGTATAGAAATATGCGTCTTTTATGCTTTGCATAGGACTGTTATTCCCGATTCATCCCTCAGATGAAGAAAATCTGATATGGACATGTAGGTTCAGTGGTGGATCCAGCGCCTCCTTTGCCGGGGGTTAAGGGGCGAATTTGCCGATTTATACTGAAAATGGGCCAAAATGTACCTGTCTTTGGAAAAGTTGGGGTTAGTGCCGGGGGGGGGGGCGGGCGCGCACCCCCTGAATCCGCCCCTGAGGTTGTTTCCGAAACGTATACATCCACATATATGTATACAGACGATGAGCATCCTCAAGACTGTGCTATCTATCCCCGAGAAAATTTTGGAATTTTTGTTCAAAATGGTGGTTTCTGGGGGTGTTTTTGGACTATTTCTGACTAATTTCATAGATTTATTTCGGAAACAGTATAGTTTAATGCTTCCAATAGCATGTCATAAGCCCATTCATTGGGCACTGCCGGGGGGGGGCACGTGCCCCTGTGCCCCCCCCCGGCTGAATCCGCCTCTGGAACTTGTCAATGGCTCCTTAGAGGCCTTCAAAGCTAAGGAGCACTGCAACCCACCAACCAACCATAGAGATCGAGTCACTTTACCTGCACAAGTTCCTGTATATATATTTTAATCGGGAGGAGTCTGCCAATGCTTCGCATATTTTAAACCTTTTACGTACGATGATACGCCAGAGTGCGGCCTGTACCATACCGGAAGAAGAAGTAATTATAGCCATTTAATTTTTTACCGACTCCATGTAGACGTATATGTTATACTCAATTTTTGTTTATAAGTTGAATTTATTGAAAACATTTTTCGTAAATCAGGTAACGATAAAGCATCAACAAGACGGCGTAACCACGGGATTTTTGAAATCCGACATTTCCGGTTTTAAACGAGACGTTTCGCTCTGATTGCTTTTCTCGTCTCGGATGGTTTCGTACTGTCAGAAGTCGGAATATGTTTTTTTTTTCTTCTTCTTTTGTTCGATATGCAATGAGTAATTTATTTTCATTTAACCTTTTTTCTACAAAATTAAATTGGCTTGAAATGAAAAATTCACATACAGAAAAATATATGAGCTTAGGTCGATCCCGTTTTTAACCCGGTCTGTTTATAAGTCATTGGTCTGACCAGTTGAAATCAGACACCTTTCTTTTTACTCGTAGGTTTTTCGTAAATCTGACCAGCGGAACCCCCCCCCCCCCCCCAATCTAATATCTGCCGGTCTAGGCCAAAAGAACAAATATTTTTGTTTCCACTTACCGTACCGGCTACCATTTTTTTCTCTAACACCAAGTATATGATAAACAATCATTTAGTTTAAGATGCCGAGTACAATTATTAAAAAGAAACATGTTTAAGGTTTTAATCATATTTTAGCCCCCCCCCCCCCTCAAAAATTTCATCTGCTGGTCTGTACCAAAAGAACAAATACTTCCGTGTTTCCACTCGCCCTAACTACTCTTTTGGCAATCATCAAACAGAAATTTTCACAAATATTGTAAGATAAGATAAAACGTCATATAGTCTAAAAATAAAACGCAAGAAAATTAAAAAGAAATATATATTTTTTCTATTTAATCATATCTATTTTCTGTGAGTCTCCGCTCGCACAAAAAGGCTTTGCCTTGTTTCATACGCACACAGCATACACAAACATAAAGCACATAGTCATAGCAACATAAGCACATAAAGCAATATACTGGACAAACCGTGACAGAACTTCGTTACGCAGCGACAAGCTGCATTTGCAGCCTTCCCCATTGGCGATTGCTATTCCACTGTACTGCCGCAGCATATCTAAAAGAGTTCTTACCATGCTGTGATGTTCTAACTTATGGAATCTGCTGATTCCTAAGGGATACATCAAGATTTACACTGCCATCCATTCCATTACTTATCTGCCTTAAAAAACTATTGTTCACGACGTTGCAGGTGCACCACGTTATCGGTGGTAATTCTCCTCTCGGCCCGAGCCAACATGGCTGCGCCCTCAAGAACCTTCTTACGTAAATTGGCTTCATTATCCACAAGAGAGCTTTGCAAAAATCAGTTGGTTTGTATCCTCATCATCATTTTTTCCGAACATACATTTCAATGTCCGATACTTTTGAGTTTGTGAATAAAATTGATCGAATTACCTCTGACCAATCTTTTTTAAGTAGTGCTACTGTCCACGCAACTCACTTCAGAAAAATTGAAGTTTTCTCTACTTTGTCGGCATATTTTCCTAATATGAATTATGGCAAAGCCATTGTGAGGACGCAGATGAATTATGATTTTAATGATTTTTCACCATACATCGTTGGATATTTTTACTAAGTTAATATGAACTATGGCAAAGCCATGAAGGGGACGTAGCACTGATAGAAAAGTTAAAAGAAAGGAGGGGATTGTGTACACAGTGTCATAATGAACATCACAAGCTGCCGATGTTTATCAATTTCAAAAATAAATAAAAAATAAAAGCTAACCTTTTGTTGTTCTTTTTTCCCTGTATGTATGATAAAAAGCAACAAAATGTTGGTTTTTATTTTTTGATAGATAAACATCGTCAATCTGTGATGTGCATTTTCATTCGTAACCTTTCTATCTTCTCTAACGTTCCCCGTTTCCGCATGAGCTGTGCACACAAATTTTGAGTTGAAGGTATAGTGAAAAAGACGGGAAAATGCATGCTTTTTGCTTATTCATGTACACACGTCTATCTTGATGGCGACTTCGTCGGCGCTTCGCGCCGACTACGTCCCCTATTAAAATTTAGATAGGGGGATAATATGAATCAAGGCAAAGCCCTATGTGCAAGCGGAGAAAAAAGACACCAAAAATATTGTAAACCCTTGAAACCTGGATCTCAAAATCAAAAACTTTTCTAAATGATAACCTAGGGATTCCAGGAATCCCTTTCGGTCGGTCAAGCTGGACCTCCCCTTCCCACTGCAAAAAAAAAATCAAAGGACTGAAAGTCCTGCGAGTTGGCAAAAAGTAACATTGAGACGAGTTCATACAGAAGACAAGTATAAAACTGGCACAAATCAAACTTCAAATCTATGCCTCAAATGCTTGAATGAGTGATTCTCACAATTCAAGAGTTGTCTCAAATCTAAAAAAAAAAAAAAAAGTATGGAAATATATAAATACATAAAATGATAGAACTTCTTAACCAAATAACTGATTTTGAGGTCAGAGTTCAAGGTCAATATGATCATGTCAAATTTGTTGCAATTGTTATACGTGATGTCTTGGTGAATGTATTACCCTCATGGTCTGTTTTATTTTTCCCCACTTGTATATAATCCCCATATTTTTTTTTTTTTTTTTTTTTTTTTTTTTTTTGTGATGGTATTTCCTTTTTTTTTTTTTTTTTTTGGTGATGTCCATCGTCATTTCCACAGGGTTGTGGGACACGGTGGCGGGACCTTAGGTAGTGGTACAGTAATCTAACATTAATCCCTTCTGGGAATGCCAAGGACCCTCCTACCCTATTTCTATAGGGGTTCTCCTTACACAGGAGGGATCTACTAGCATACAGATATGGGTGTATGTATGAAGTATAAAATCCTATCACTTTTACTTTAGGAGATATTTGCTTTTGAAACTTCTTGACCAACTTAAAACCAACATCTTAGATTTATTAAGTATCAAACTGAAAAACCTTTTTTCCTAGTCGGTAAATAGCTCATCAGAGCTAATGTTGATTGTTATAAATTATGTCTGACTTTAAATAAATATTATTGATTGATTGATTTATTCATTTACTTGTCTTTAGTCTTCTACACATCCACAATTTAAAAAAAAATCTAAGGTCTTTTTTATCCTAAATACAATACGTTTACCTATCTATCTAAAAATGGGGTGCTCCTTATACAGAGGAGGGAAGTACAAAGAAAAAAGATGCGCCATATTTTAATGTACTGACATCAACATGTGATCGCTATTCCTGTAGCATCGTTCCTTGTAGCATTTTTTTGCATTCTCATAATGCATTTAACCCATTATTTACAACTTGAACTTAAACGTCTGTCGTCTAATATCTTCTTTTGTCAAATCGTAGTGGTCTTATTTCTTACTGCGCCAGTAACATTGTGCGTTGTTTGGTCCGTGCAGGGTTATCAAGTGCAAAGTTGAAAGCCATAGCAATGAGAGTTGGCTTTGCCAACTCAAAAAATCTGGATCCGTCCCATGTATATATACTTAACACAGACGTAGATCATTAGCGAGGGAATATAAAATCCCTCCCCTTTCCTCTTTAGTGACCTTGAAATCCATTTTGAAAATTCAAATCTTTCTTCTTTACTACACGAGTCACTTTTACCCGTATCCGCGGTCCTGTTGCCATACTTTTTCAGCTCCAAGTATGTATATCTTTTGCTTGTGCATTTTCCCATTTTTTTCGTATACGCGTTACCATAAATGCGAGCTTCGCTCGCTACTACCTTACCAATGATGTGTTGCATTAATCCCCTTCTTCCACACTCATCTCAACGGAGATTTTCGTCTGGCACAGTTCAGACATTAAATCTGTCTGACGCTTTTTTTACTAGAAATGTCCAACATCCGACCCACCTTCAGAAACACTGACAATACAGACCTTTAGAATTTTAATTCATTCAATGACATTAAACATCAACTCCTACAATGTCCCTGCTAACCATACGGGGAACTTCACCCAAGTGTCATTTTATGACTCCCTGCTCCCTCCTCCTTATGGCTCAAGAGGTGTCAAGCCAAGGTTATGCATGCAAGTCACAGTAATCTGAGTAATTAAGCAAATAGAAAATTTAAGATTAATTGCTAGATTATACATGTATTATTTATTACTTTTAGGGCATCATTTGCTGTTCAAAATTTCATACATCCACCATCAAATCAGAAGATGCATCTAAAAGCAAAGAACCAGCTAAAAGATCCCAGAAGATTAGTAGAGCTATGTTGACGTACCTTAAAAAAGCTCAAGAACATGGTAAGATGGTCTACTTAAGGTCACTCTGTATGGTCTGTAGATAAAATTCATGATAGCTGGTTGCCAGTTTTCAGGTAAGGAAAATGTATAAGCACTTTTCTCGTAAATGATGTCAAACTCAAAGACATAAAGTTTCATTTACCTATACCATCCATGAAATGCTTATCAGTTATCTTCAAAATGAATTATCTTTAATCCATAAATGAAAAATATCTTTAATCCATATTAAAATGAAAATATGCAGTAATTTACCTTTCAGATATGAAATAGTGTAATGAATATACATGCAATTATAAATGTAGACTTTAACACTAATTTTGACTTAAAGAATTTTGAAAATATTTAAAGCATTATTTTACTATGACTCATAATACAAATTTGAGGCTGCTGAATATTGAAAACTTAAAGTCTCTTTTCTACCTACGTTTATATGAATCAAGTTACCTTAATTGCTAATGACACTAGCTAGAAAGAATTCAATGACATGCATAATATCCACAACTTTGCCTTTTTGAAGACAAAAAAAAAAAATTAAAGTTTTGATTGCCTTAAGGGGACTTTGTATTTCTTGCAGGGCTGTAAAGTTTCAAAAATTTTATGGTTTGGTTCGGTTTGAATTATTAACTGCGGTTCTTTGGTTTTCGATTCGGTTTAAAGCAGATTACATTTTCAAAGCATTATTACAAGTTTGTTAGATATTTTCCTCTATTGTGTTGATGTCTAGTTGATGTGATATAATCCAGTTGATGTGTTATAATCCAGTTAATGTGACAAAGTAATCTTGATATCAAAATGATACAAAATCATACGTCATGTATTTTAAATTCCACAAGTACACTGGCAAAATATGAGGCAAGTTTAAAAGTGTGTACTAGTGATATACATGTACTAGAAGATTCCATGAATCATGATATAACCATATTTTCAATGATGTACCTGTTCTGTACTCTGAGCCGCCCGCTGGCTAACTTGTTTAATTTTGCGGAGTTTCTGAATGTAGGTAGATCAGGTCATACTCGGCCTGCTTCTCTTCAGGACAATGCCATGCACGTTTTCAGTTAATTTGTGCTGACATTACTGAAAAAGAACAAGTTGAATACTTAAATTCAGAATTGCAAATCCTGCAAATGGCAATTGTCTTATCGACCACCCTCCGACTTTCAAGCAATCAAAATGATTGCTTGGGACCTCTATTTTGATGTCTGGGTCGCTATGACTAAGATCTCTAAAGTCTACCCAAGAAGCGGCCTACGGTTGGTGACCAATCAAAATGTTCGTTATATGAGAGAAAATCTAGATTAAAAAAAGGAAAAAACCGAAACGAAATCCTGAAATTCCGAACTGAATCGAACCGTGAGATTTTGTACAGCAATTAACCGATTTTAGGTTAATCGTTACAGCCCTAATTTCTTGCAATACACACAGAATGATTGTTTTATAATGATGTATTTTCATTCATATTTCAGAGAAAATAATGGAGGAGCAGACCCAGGATTATGAGATGGGAAGACGGCACCTGGCCAATATAATGGGGGTGGATCAGGAGGAGTTTACACAGGAACATATAGATGTAGGTGTTCTACTGTAAATATTCATTCTGATTTCACTGTATTAAGACACCTGGCCAATATAATGGGGGTGGTTCAGGAGGAGTTTACTCAGGAACATATAGATGTAGGTGTTCTACTGTAAATATTCATTCTGATTTCACTGTATTATGACACCTGGCTAACATAATGGGATGGATCAGGAGGTGTTTACTCATGGACATGTAGATGTAGGTGTTCTACTGTAAATATTCATTCTGATTTCACTGTATTATGACACCTGGGCAATATAATGGGGGTGGTTCAGAAGGAGTTTACTCAGGAACATATAGATGTAGGTGTTCTACTGTAAATATTCATTCTGATTTCACTGTATTATGACACCTGGCTAATATAATGGGGATGGTTCAGGAGGAGTTTACCCAGGAACATATAGATGTAGGTGTTCTACTGTAAATATTCATTCTGATTTCACTGTATTATGACACCTGGCTAATATAATGGGGGTTGGTCAGGAGGAGTTTACTCAGGAACATATAGATGTAGGTGTTCTACTGTAAATATTCATTCTGATTTCACTGTATTATGACACCTGGCTAATATAATGGGGGTGGGTCAGGAGGAGTTTACTCAAGAACATATAGATGTAGGTGTTCTACTGTAAATATTCATTCTGATTTCACTGTATTATAACACCTGGCTAATATAATATGGGTGGATCAGGAGGTGTTTACTCAGGAACATATAGATGTAGATGTTCTACTGTAAATATTCATTCTGATTTCAATGTATTATGACACCTGGCTAATATAATGGGGATGGTTCAGGAGGAATATACCCACGAACATATACCGGTAGATGTAGGTGTTCTACTGTAAATATTCATTTTGATTTCACTGTATTATGACACCTGGCTAATATAATGGGGTGGGTCAGGAGGAGTTTACCCAGGATCATATACATGTAGATGTAGGTGTTCTACTGTAAATATTCATTCTGATTTCACTGTATTATGACACCTGGGCAGTGATTTTTTTTGGCCGGATTTACCGCCGAATATCGGTGGCTTCCCCTCGTAAAAATAAGCTTTATTTTTCCCAAAAATCGGCCCATATTTTCCCAATACACGCAGATCAAAATTGTTTTCAAGATTGAATTGAATATGATACGAAACGTGCACAAAAGTAATCCCCGACTCAAGGTTCTCATTAAGGAGGCTCAATAATCGTTTGACGTCATCATATTCCCGGCGTCAATACTGGTTCGAATAGTACCATGTGCGGTTTCGGTATTCAAACTCCTCTAATTCACTTGTTTCTTGACGGATTTCGACAAGTTTGGTATCGATGGAACCAGAAAATTATCATCTACAATTTGAGTGTAATATATATATAGTCAAATGCATCGTTAGATCTATATATTAAAAATATCCCGTAAGTGAGACACCCTTGCTACTGCCGTAAACGTATTATTTTTATAACGTCATCATCGGAAATGCAACCGTGTGTTGCTTGGCAATAAAATCAAGAAGAAAAACTAAAGTTTAATGATCAAACAAGATATTTTTTTGAGATTTTAGCAATATAATAGATAAAATATTTCAAGTTTGCTATCTCTAATTAATCTTAGGTAATGCACATTTTTCTACAATTTTGTCAAATATCGTACTTTGCTGCGAGATGTTATCGAATAAAGTTTCCCTATTTAAAAACTTTGAGCGAGTGAATTTTAGTTTTAACCCTGCTTTGTTCAAAGATATATCCATTTTACAGATGAGTGCACGTATTATCGAGAACGAGGGAGGTTAGTGACGTGCACTTATTGACCTTGAACGTCAAAATGTTTAAAAACGCTACCGTTTACTTTTTCTATTTCTCTTATTCATATTTCCGTATCTCCGACACCCGGCGATCGTTGTGCATGAAAAAAAACCTTATTTTACATTGTTAACGCCGTTTAAGATATAACTAAATCTAGAAATTTCATCTTCTGTGTTACTTATTTCAGAATCGCCCCCTCTTTAAACATTATTGACAACCCTAACCCCCCCCCCCCTTAAAATCGTTACTATGACAACCAAGTATTTTGAATCAAGGTGAACGAAAACATGTACTTTTTTATAATTATTTTTGAAGAACAGAGTTTGTCGTTGAGAAATATGTAATAGAAAATAAATTCTGACAAAGATTTCTCATCACTTTGAAGACAAATAAGGGTACTGGGTACTTTTTTTTTTAGATTTTCATTTTGGGTGGGGGTGCACAAAAATGTACGTTTCGGAAACAGTTTTAGCTATTTTACTCCTTGAAAGCATTATCTATAAAGAAATAGAAATAGACATATTTGATAATATCATGGTGAAAATAATCACAAGAATGGTTTTAATGTGAAATTATTATCCCTATATCATGTATTTATCTATCAAAATTCATTGTTTTGCGACAGATTTCGGAATTGGTTTACACATGTATATTTGGAGGACCACTAGTCAATCAAATGAACGATGATCTGTAATCTTAATCACAAATATAAATCATCAGACATGAATGTCAAATAAACAGAATAATTTTTTTGACTCTGACAAAGAATTCTTGGATTATTGAGCCACCTTAAGAGCTGGTGACCGGCGATTTCTCACCTCCTACTTTGGGTAAAATCGCCGCCTACTTTCCGTAAAATAATGTTATATCTCAGTTTCTTTTTAAAAGAATGAAAACTGAACGTGTACTAAAGGAAATTACGTTGTCCTTTAAAAAGCTGTCACTATACAAGGTACGCGATAAATACTAGTATTGCCGCAACTACAGTGAGTAGATAGATTTCAACACGGTGCGACGGATCATTTTACGGCAACGTATATTAAAGAGGTACTATAGGACGATCAGATCTCGACTTTTCACGCCTGTAAACAAGATTTTTAATTAATAAGAAAATTGTATAGTTATTGACCATGCGCCTCCACGTGACATGGACAATCAAATTCCGGTCATGATAGTGATTCTCAAGTTCATTTACTTTTCTACCTCGGTCTATTTTCTGTATGTAAACAATGTACTAGAAATTATTCGAACATCAAGAATCCATTGTTATACTGAGTCTATTGAAACATCCATAAGATGTGAGCCGACAGTAACTGCTGAGTGCATGATCCCGCTCGCAGAATTCAAAACGTCTGATACACATTCATTAAATATCTTGCATCCGTAGACCGAAACGTTCGTCAATTATGATCTATACTATATGCTTACAACTAAGTGCTTTCAAAAATTTCGAAAGGAAAATGTTTTTGTTTTGAAAATCGAATTGTTTACACTGAGGAGAGCGCCATAAAAAAATACATCAAAGTACCCATATTATAACTGATAGTTCAAAGCTTCAATAGGCGAAACTCCGTACTCTCTCTTTCACTTTCCTGGTAGTAATACTGATAATGGATTTGTAAACAGAAAGTTGCTGTTTTGAACCAATAATTTGAGCGTTTCTTCAAAGAAATTTTGTTTCTAGATTTTCTCAATTAGTTCCAAAATATCGCATATTTTCCAAAATGAAAAGGCACAGGTGGCTTTTAAAAAAGGTAAAAAAAATCACTGCTGGGTAATATAATGGGGGTGGGTCAGGAGGAGTTTACCCAGGAACATATACCGGTAGATGTAGGTGTTCTACTGTAAATATTCATTCTGATTTCACTGTATTATGACACCTGGCTAATATAATTGGGGTGGATCAGGAGGAGTTTACCCAGGATCATATACATGTAGATGTACCGTAGGTGTTCTACTGTAAATGTTCATTCTGATTTCACTGTATTATGACACCTGGGTAATATAATGGGGGTGGGTCAGGAGGAGTTTACACAGGAACATATACCGGTAGATGTAGGTGTTCTAGTAACTTCTTAAAGTCTTATATTAATCCCCTTCCTATAATTCAATATTAACTAAATTCAGAATTCTATATGCGTGAAATGCATGGTGAAATACAAACTTCATTCAATTTATACTTAAATAAAATAAGGAGAGAGTGAGAGAGAGAGAGAGAGAGAGAGAGAGAGAGAGAGTACATAGGTGTATATATATCGAACAGTTTAAATAAGTAGTGATCTAAACAAAATTAATCGAAGGATTTGAACAATAAAAAGTAAACGAAAATGAACGAAAACAAAAAAAGCAAACGAAAATGAACGAAAACAAAATAAGCAAACGAAAATGAACAAAACCAAAAAAAGCAACAATCGAAAATGTACAAAATGGCTTTCATAGTAAACAAATGGTTGCATGCCAAATGAGGGATGAATGAAAAAAATCAATTGAAGAATATGTAAATGGTATATACAATGAACTCATGAACTTAGAAATATGAGATACTTACAAACCTTAGTGTCAGATAATATTAATGCTGAAATGAATTGTCAAATAGTTGTATATTGTATGAATATTGAGATGTAACAATCATAAGTGGAGAGAACAAAGACACAATAGAGATGCACTATGGTAATCTTTCGGCTTTAATGATTGGATTTACGAAAATATACTAGAATCTCTTAGTTTTAATTATAAATTCTTGTACATGTTTAAACAATTCAATATTTGTATCATGGGGAAGATTAGAATCGCCGTATAGCATCGTATTTAGGTTAAGCTGAATATTTAGAGACTGTATGGAGTTTTTCAGGGATTGTCTTTCTTGGGTAAATAAGTTACAGTGGAGTAGGTAATGAGAGGTCGTTTCAATTTCGCCACATCTACAGAGAGGATCAGACTCGAGGTTTTTACGGAAAAGGTGATGTTTAAGAGAAGAACAGGACATACGAAGCCTAGCATGCAGTATTTGAGCTTTACGTGAACCAGAATAGTAATAGCGTGGTGGATTTGTGGATTTATTTGTTAATTTGTTCTTAAATGCGTCCAGTGAGGGGCAGTGTTTAAATGATTCTGGGAGTTTATTCCATAAACGGACAGTTGAAGGAAGGAAGCTATTTAGATGGTAAGTTGTTCTGCTGTTTATATGTCTTAAGTTTGAAGAATTTCTGGTATTATAATGATGGAGTTGATCATGTTGGGGAGGGATAAGTGAGGCTAAGTAATCGGGAGTTAAATTATTTATCATTTTATAAAATTGAACGAGCTATGATTTTCTCTTCTTTTTTCCAAAGTTTCTAAACCACTTTCCTTATACAAAGAATTTAAACTAGTTAATTTGGTTCCCCCAGTAATAATCCTAGCAGCTTCTGTATTTATCATTTCAATTTTATTTCTATAATATTGTGGACAGTTGTCCCAAATAATATCCGCGTATTCGAGAACGGGCCTAACAAAAGTAAAATACATTATTTCCAATGTTTTTCGATCAAGTGAAAATTTTAAACCTTTTAAGATGTGAAGTTTATTATAAGCTTTTTTTATGATTTCATCAATATGATCGTGCCACTGACAGGTACTATTAAAAATTAATCCTAAGTGTTTATGTAATTTCACTTCCTTTATAGGTACATTATTCATGTATAGAGTTGGATGGTTTTGAGGATTTGTTTTTCGAGAAATAAGTAATGATTCTGTCTTATTAGGATTGAAATTTACTAACCAATTTTGAGACCAAGTGTGTATAAGTTCAAGGTTAGAATTTAGAATTTGAGCCCCTACATCTGCATGTTCAATAATTACATAGATCGAGGTATCATCTGCAAATAACTTTATTGAACAATTTACTGAATAGACTATGTCGTTGATAAAGATTAGAAAAAATAGAGGGCCTAAAATTGAACCTTGAGGAACGCCTGCTTTTAATTCTAAAATATCTGACTCTTTTCCATTGAAAATAACTTTTTGCTTTCGCTGTGCCAAATAATCTTTAATCCAATCAAAAAGTTTACCTGTGATCCCAAATTTCCTAATTTTATAAAGAAGCCCCTTATGCCACACCCTATCAAATGCTTTGCTTATATCAAAGAAGACAACCCTAATTTCCTTACCCTAATCTAAAGATTTTGAAAACTCATTTGAAAGATACAAAAGTTGATTTATTGTCGAATCGTTTTTAGTAAAGCCAGATTGATGTGATGAGATCAATTCATTGGAGACAATGAAATTATGGAGGTATTTGTAAACACATTTTTCAAAGATTTTGCTTAAAATGCTCAGAAGGGAAATTGGGCGATAGTTTTCAGGTTTTTGGGGGTTATTTTTTTTAGCTCGCCGGGACTAATGTCCGGAGAGCTATTGTCATACCCCCGGTGTCGGCGTCTGCGTTGGCGTTGGCGTTGGCGTGCGCGTGCACAAAAACTTTAACCTTGCTTATAACTTTTAAACCAATACAGATTGGGCTTTCATATTTCACATGTGCATTCCTTGTGACAAGACCTTTCCATGGATACCAAAATTTTTGACCTTGTGACCTTGACCTTGGAGATTGACCTACTTTTGAAAAACTTTAACCTTGGCCATATTTTTTGAATGGTAAGTGATAGGGCTTTGATATTTCACATGTGTATTCCTTGTGACAAGACGTTTCCATGGATACCAAAATTTTTGGCCTTGTGACCTTGACTTTGGAGATTGACCTACTTTTTAAAAACTTTAACCTTGGCCATATTTTTTGAATGGTAAGTGATAGGGCTTTGATATTTCACATGTGTATTCCTTGTGACAAGACGTTTCCATGGATACCAAAATTTTTGACCTTGTGACCTTGACCTTGGAGATTGACCTACTTTTGAAAAACTTTAACCTTGGCCATATTTTTTGAATGGTAAGTGATAGGGCTTTGATATTTCACATGTGTATTCATTGTGACAAGACGTTTCCATGGATACCAAAATTTTTGACCTTGTGACCTTGACCTTGGAGATGATTGACCTACTTTTGAAAAACTTTATTCTTGGCCATATTTTTTGATTGGTAAGTGATAGGGCTTTGATATTTCACATGTGCATTCCTTGTGATAAGACCTTTCATGCCGTGCCATAAATTTTGACCTAGTGACCTTGACCTTGAAATTTTACCTACTTTTTAAAAACTTTAACTTGGGCCATATTTTTTGAATGGTAAGTGATAGGGCTTTGATATTTCACATGTGCATTCCTTGTGATAAGACCTTTCATGCAGTACCATAAATTTTGACCTAGTGACCTTGACCTTGAAATTTTACCTACTTCTTGTTGTTGTTGCAATTTACATATGGTTGCCACCGGCGAGCTATGTTGTCATTCTGACAAGTCTGGTTATAAATCGGAGCAACATTAGCCAGTTTCCATTGAGATGGGAATTTTTTACTTGTCAAGGACTGATTAAATATTATATGAAGAGGAATTATGACTTGGTTTTGTGCTTCCTTTATGAGTCTAGGGCTGATTTTATCTGGACCGTATGCTTTCGATGTATCAATACATTGCAATATGTCAAGAATATCAGTTTGTGAGATAATTATTTCATTCAATGTGATATTTGGTACTTCGTTAATGGTAGGAAGAGTTGCACAGCTATCATCAAGTACTGTCTGGGATGTGAAGAAAGTGTTTAATAAATTTGCCTTATCGAAGTCATTATGTATTTCTAAATCATCATCAGTCAAAAATGGTTTGTTAATAGTGCTTACATTAGGATTATAAAATTTTTTCGCTAATTTCCACCAGTCTTTAGAACTAAATGTTGAAGATTTTATCTTGTCACACAAGTTTTCAAAATATTTATCTTTCGCAGACCTTAATAAACTGACACATTCGTTACGTAACTTTCTAAACAATTGCCAATGTGTGGGGTTATTTGATTTTTTGGCCATTTTTCTCGTACGATTTCGTTTTCTAATCACTCGTTTTATTTCACTCGAGATCCACGGCAAGTCACTTTCGCGAATTGTTATCATTTTATTTGGTATGTTTTTGGACGCCACAGACATAAATTTTTCTGTAAAAATACCAACGTTTTCATCAACTGAGTTTTTCGTATCAAGTAATGTATACCAATCGACATTTGAAAGAGTATGTCTAAAATTTTCATAATTCCCCTTGTCAAATAGCCAAATTTTTCTTCTAAAGCAAAAAGATTTTGGTTTATTCGATTTCACAAGACAGATGACAGGACAATGGTATCTGATGTTAACATCTAAAAAAGGTTCTAGGACATCGGAATACAATACTTTATTAGTGTTATTTGTGATAACCAAGTCTATAAGAGTTGAAGAAGTTTCTGAGATAGATGTCGGTTTGTCTATTAATTGTGTAAATCAAATATTTGAAGAATGTCTTTAACTTTTGTAGATGTACTAAGTTGATTCTCATTAAAATCTCCAGTTATTATTATGTTTTTTATATTTGATTCATAGGCAAGTTCAAAACTATGTTCTATTAAATTCCATTGCTCTACTGAACTGTTCGGAGGTCTGTAGTATGTCCCAATTAAGTATTTCTCATTTTTAATAGATATCTCGACCCAAACACATTCAAGACCCCTAACTTCTAGATCATTTCTGCGCTTACTTTGTATGGAACTTTTGACGTAAGTAATAACCCCACCCCCTGGTCTATCTATTCTGTCTTTCCGATATGGATTATCAAATTTATCAAATGCGATTTCAAAGTCAGAAATTTCAGGAGAAAGCCAGGTTTCTGTCAAACATATTACATCAAATAGTAATAAATTAGCATTAATTATGTCACGTTTCGGTTTTAAACTTTGGACGTTCAGGTGGACTATAGAGAGTGTGGATGAATCATTCAATAAAATTGATAAATCGGAGAGATGCATATCATTGGAAGTATTTATAGAATCGTTTGAGAATGTATTAAAATTGTTACTCGTAGAATTATTGTTTGGACCCGGATTTAATTCTATATCACCACAAAGAATTAGTAATGCTGCTTGGGAAAATAGTATAAAAATGATTAATACTCGCACGGAGAGATGTTTATTTGTAGCTTTGAGTGGATTAGAATCATTGTATTGTAAAACTTTAGTGTTTTTAATTTCAGTTCTCACATTTTGATCTTGTGATATAACCAAGTGGATATAGACCATTATCATGATCGCGCGTGGACCAATTCTTTTTAAAAGATTAACAAAGATGCAAGTTTCAAGATCGATAGTGCATATTTTACTAGAGAATCTAGCCGAAAGGTAGAAGTTTCCTATCCTGGCCCGATAGCTATCAATGCATACAGTCATTTTATGTTATTGCTGAATTTGCAATTTCATAGGATCTTGCCAGGACAGGAAATCTCTTACTTTGAATGGAAATAATTGAAATAGATTCAACTTGAGTTAACCACTGAGAGTATCTCGTTCTCTCGGTAATACAAATTATTTCACATAGAAGATGATGTTTGAACAATGTAATGAAATATAAATGAAGAAACATCAAATGAATGAAAGAAATGAAGAAAAATTGAACTTTAAACATAAACAACAAAAGAATGGACATAACTACTCAAAAACCATGTAAACAGTGGGTGTGCATAATATATCGAAATATGTCGAAATATCAAAACAAAAACATGAAATGCTTGACTGGCATGCATAAAGGATATGAATTAATAGAATCTGAAATAATATGATTTATTTTAGGGTATATACATAATGTTCAAATAGATATATGTTGCAGTTTTCTATTGTGACCTACATCTGGACTGAGGTCGGTACTAATGCGACCGCGCATGCGTGCCCTGCGTAAGTGGCAAGAGTTAATAGCGCAGCCAATGCCTAATCGGCATTCCTAAATATAGAACATCATGTGTTTTGCCGCAACAAATCTGGACAATACGTGCGTTTGTAGCTCATAAGGTCGTCTAGGCAAGTGATTGGAAACCTTTTGTCATTCTGGTCAACTAGGAATATTTTCCCATCAAAAACAAAGGACGACTTAGCTTTACCCATTTTCACAATATCTCTGCAGTCTTTCGCAAGTTTGCTCCTCTGTTTCGTCAGATCTTGGTTGATCGAAAAGCCTTTTCGACCAGGGAGTTTAGCAAATTTGTAACTGCTTTTCATCAATTTGTGACGTGCCTCGTAGTTTGTTATTCGGGCGATAATAGCTCGTGGTTTTCTGTCTGATACTGGTCCGACCCTGTGTGACACAACTATTTCAGATTTTTCGAGGGGTACATCGAGGTCTGTAGCGAGACCTAAAACAGCTTGGGTTGTGTCCTTTTCCTCCTCCGACACCCCGAAAATACGGACGCAATTCTTTCTCCCGTATTGTCCAAGCTCATCAACACGTTTGTGTAGAATTTTATTTTCCGCTGCTAACTGGTTTACACACATTATGATAGGATTGAGTCGAGAGACAAACATATCAGTGACTTCTTGCATCACAGCGGATCGCACAGCAGCAACAATGCGGGAAATATCCCCGTCTGGGAGGAAGGTCCCATGAGAGGATGAAGGGGGAGCACCCAGTCCCATTTGCCCAGCGATATTCCCTAGGATTGGTGTAGAAGTGAGCTTGAGTTGTTTGTCAATAGGTACATTGGGATCAATAGGTTGTATAAACATTTGTTGACCACTGGTCATCACCGGGGAATAGGTACCATTAAGATCAGGAGATGCATTGTTCAGTAAATTAGAACCTTCAGCACTCATATTTGGATCGTTTTTATGTTTTTTGCTCAATTGTTTAACTGATTCACCAGTAGAATTAAAAGATAGTCCACGTTTACAGTTATCTGCACTCTGCATACCAAAGCATATATATCAATGTCAATCAAGCGCTTGCTTTGTTTTATCAGTGTTTACCGTTTACTCAGTGTTTACTCGAGAATGTTTTGAGAACAGTTCAGGGGTACATACCAAAATACGATCATCAAACTCCTTTAAAGCCTTAATATTGTGTTTTCTTACACTAGAATCATATTCAACACTAGGATACACAGTTTTTCATAACTTTTCCCACTAAAACATGGTTAAAAACAGTTTTCTATCACATTATCTCCTCCGCTTCAAAAAAAGCGACCAATCGACTTCACGCATGCGTATCCTTATTGATGTAGGTGTTCTACTGTAAATATTCATTCTGATTTCACTGTATTATGACACCTGGCTAATATAATGGGGGTGGATCAGGAGGAGTTTACCCAGGAACATATACATATAGATGTAGGTGTTCTTCTGTAAATATTCATTCTGATTTCACTGTATTATGACACCTGGCCAATATAATGGGGGTGGATCAGGAGGAGTTTACCCAGGAACATATAGAGAATAAGTGTCTTAATTTGTGTTTTGTTACGGGTATACAACACACAGCAAGTTCATTTATCGTACATGTAATGCGCGTTAGCGATAAATGCATTTGCTGTGTGTTGTATACCCGTAACAAAACACAAATTATGACATTTATTCTATATATATGCACCATAGTTGTTTCTTTCATTCTTGTTTTCTGAAATCGCGTTTTCTAGGTAAAAGGGTGACGTTTAAATTCAGGTCACCGTGGGCTCAGTTTGCAGGTTAGAACAGCCGTCGCGGCATGTTTCTTTAGATCTTATGCATTGTGACGTCACGAGTGTTAATATACTAATTGCAGCACGTTTCTTTCAATAGTAACATCTCAGGGAATTACATTGGTTGTGCATATATATGCCGGTAGATGTAGGTGTTCTAGTAACTTCTACTGTAAATATTCATTCTGATTTCACTGTATTATGACACTTGGCCAATATAATGGGGGTGGATCAGGAGGAGTTTACTCAGGAATATATACATGTAGATGTAGGTGTTCTACTGTAAATATTCATTCTGATTTCACTGTATTATGACACCTGGCTAATATAATGGGGGTGGGTCAGGAGGAGTTTACCCAGGAACATATACATATAGATGTAGGTGTTCTACTGTAAATATTCATTCTGATTTCACTAAATTATGACACCTGGCTAATATAATGGGGGTGGATCAGGAGGAGTTTACCCAGGAACATATACATATAGATGTAGGTGTTCTACTGTAAATATTCATTCTGATTTCACTGTATTATGACACCTGGCTAATATAATGGGGGTCGGTCAGGAGGAGTTTACCCAGGAACATATACCGGTAGATGTAGGTGTTCTACTGTAAATATTCATTCTGATTTCACTGTATTATGATACCTGGCCAATATAATGGGGGTGGATCAGGAGGATTTTACTCAGGAACATATAGATGTAGGTGTTCTACTGTAAATATTCATTCTGATTTCACTGTATTATGATACCTGGCCAATATAATTGGGGTGGATCAGGAGGATTTTACTCAGGAACATATAGATGTAGGTGTTCTACTGTAAATATTCATTCTGATTTCACTGTATTATGACACCTGGCCAATATAATGGGGGTTGATCAGGAAGAGTTTATGCAGGAACATATAGATGTAGGTGTTCTACCTGAATCACAGAATTTTGAATATCCACTGAAGTTCTACAATCCTAAAATGATTTGAAGCATTGCTATGGACACAACATTGTATATTTCAATACTTAAACACATAGACATACATACTCTACTTGAATCACATAACTTTTAAAATCCATTCTAATTTCACATACTCTACTTGAATCACATAACTTTTAAAATCCATTCTAATTTCACTGTGCTCAATCACATTTTAAAATCAGTTTTACAATCTTTTAAAAAGCATTGCTATGGACACAATGTTGTAGTATACATGTATTTGAATTCACAAACATTACAATTCATTAATGTTACAGTGTTGAAAAAAATGTTTAAGAGACCAAAGAACATTTTCAATATTTTAACCACCCAAAATAATCTGCAATGCGACACTTTTTGTTGTGCAAAACTATATTGTTAATTCATCTGAGAAATAATAATAAGTTGATTATCTATTTCATTTACAGAAAGCTATAAGCTACCTCCTGCCATCAAGTCTCCATGACAAGAAAGCTTTGCCACTTCTTAAGGTATGGTATATATCAATGTATCAGTAGTCACAATAAAGATCTCATTCAGGGTTTTCAATAAGATCTATTTGAGGCGGCGAGAAACCTGCTGATTGAAGTTTAATTCTTTCAAAAGTGTCAACATTATCTGGGTAATATTTAGCTCATCTAGAAAGGAGCTATTAAAATAAAGGCTTGATTTAGCCCTGTAATAACTGAAATAATTTGTTAGAAAACTTCAATTACAATTAACATGTAAAGTAGTAGAAGATTCCTTATAGGTCTTAATTCTAATAGATTTTATGCAAGTTTTTATGATCATGAGTGGAAAATGTTGGGGGTGCTGATATTGAAAAAAAATTAAATTACCAATGAAAATAAAATTATACAAAAATGCATTAAATGTGTATTTTACAAAGATTTAATATGTATTATGTTTTAATGACCTTTTTATGTCAAAATCTGATACAAGAAAATAAATTTGAAGATACATGTAGTATTCTAATAAAATTGACAAATATGCAATCTGCAAACTGAAAAATGATTTTATTTTGTACTGAATAGTGTCATTTCACATGTTTTAAGCTATCAGTCACGAAAACTTTCTTCACCATCCAAATATGAGGAAAATTCATTCAGAACATTCATATGGAGGCTGATCTGAACATATTTCAAGAAAAAAAATTCTGCCAAAATTTTTAACATTTTTCAACTGCCTGATCCTTACGTGGATCTGTACTTAAGCTTTCAGTCAGGAAAATCATCAGTGTACTTGGATGAAATAGACAACTTTCTCATTTATTTCTTACCTAACTGTTACATATATGATTGAAATACACTCAAAATAGTTTGTTTCACGATGTAGAGAAGAAATCTTCTCTTAAGACTGATTCTAAAAAAATCTTCTATTCCCCCTCCTTTCATTTCTTGCCTTTATGTAATCAACAGGTACATTATTATGATAACTAGAATTAATTTAATTAATAGCAATACTCTGACTTGTTCTGTTTTTATGAACTAATTACTATTATGCATTCATCTAAATTTCTTATTTTTTTCTCCTCAAACAGCATCCCTCTGAAGTCGTCATAAAAAGAAAAGGTATGTATAAATATTGTTCTTGAAATATAGATACTTTTACATGTATTTATCAATTCACAACTGGCAAAGTTGAATGAAATTCTCCTCTCCTTTCCATCTACGTGTCAGTCTGTCCATCTGTCTTTCACGCATTAGTTTTCCAGACTTTTTTGCCATTTGAAGAGGTAAAGTATTTGGCTGAAATTTCTTATGGGGTTACATAAATGTATTTATAAGCTATAGATCAAGTTCAAGTTTCATTTCCATTGGATCATTCAAGGCAGATATTCAGGACCAAGACTTTTCCCATAGGGAACTCACATGTATTTCCAATGGCAATCAAATTCTTGTTTATATGATAAAGTATCTTCTGAATGCGGCGGTTACATATTTTTGGAGCCAAAAATTATAACTCACATACAGATACACAATGTTCATACATGTAAGAAACAGATACTTGGAGACGTGGATGAGGGTACCACAATACCACTGAAGTGAAGTAAAATGAGTAGTGTTTGATATAAGTAAGGTACATGTACTAGTATGTTGTGGAATTTTCTCCTCTTTTGATGAAACCAATAATGAGTATACTTATGATATAAACATTGGGATTCACGGCAATACCTGTTTGCTTGAGTCATTTTAGGGGGAAATAAACTGTTACCAAAAAAATTACTCATTATATATCACATGATTATTTATTTTTGGAGTCCATGACAACTTCGTGTATATAACTTACAGAATCTGATATTTATGATGAATAATTTTATAAAAAGAAAATTTACAAATAGATTATAAATGTATAAATCATAATTAAAATGAATATTTGATTTTCAGCTGCTGCTTATGATTATGAAGGCAGACCTCACCATCATTTATTTTACACCATGAAACCTTTGTACTATGGTTTAATGCATGTAAGTATATTCTGTTCTTGGTATCAACATTAATTTTCTCACCTGTGATTAATTGCCTTAAAAAGCTATTTTACAGTTGATCATTGTAATTTTAACTTAAGTAAATAGAAATACATGTACATGTTACATGTATCTCTCAAACATGACCTCTCTTCAAGGCAACAAGGCAAATAACAAGACCCTTGAAAACTTGTATTTACACAAAAACATTAGGCATATAAAAAAAACCCAACCAAACATACATGTAACTCACAAAGGAAAGCTTCACGATTTGACATCTGCTCAGTATTAAGGTGGCTCAATAATCCAAGAATTCTTTGTCAGAGTCAAAAAAATTATTCTGTTTATTTGACATTCATGTCTGATGATTTATATTTGTAATTAAGATTACATATCATCGTTCATTTGATTGACTAGTGGTCCTCTGAATATACATGTGTAAACCAATTCCGAAATCTGTCGCAAAACAATGAATTTTGATAGATAAATACATGATATAGAGATAATAATTTCACATTAAAGCCATTCTTGTGATTATTTTCACCATGATATTATCAAATATGTCTATTTCTTTATAGATAATGCTTTCAAGGAGTAAAATAGCTAAAACTGTTCCCGAAACGTACATTTTTGTGCACCCCCACCCAAAATGAAAATCTAAAAAAAAAGTACCCAGTACCCTTATTTGCCTTCAAAGTGATAAGAAATCTTTGTCAGAAGTTATTTTCTATTACATATTTCTCAACGACAAACTCAGTTCTTCAAAAATAATTACCAAAAAGTACATGTTTTCGTTCATCCTGATTCAAAATACTTGGTTGTCATAGTAACGATTTTAGGGGGGGGGGGTATCAATAATGTTTACAGAAGGGGGCAATTCTGAAATAAGTAACACAGAAGATGAAATTTCTAGATTTAGTTATATTTTAAACGGCGTTAACAATGTAAAATAAGCTTTTTTTTCATGCACAACGATCGCCGGGTGTCGGAGATACGGAAATATGAATAAGAGAAATAGAAAAAGTAAACGGAAGCGTTTTTAAACATTTTGACGTTCAAGGTCAATAAGTACACGTCACTAACCTCCCTCGTTCTCGATAATACGTGCACTCATATGTAAAATGGATATATCTTTGAACAAAGCAGGGTTAAAACTAAAATTCACTCGCTCAAAGTTTTTAAATAGGGAAACTTTATTCGATAACATCTCGCGGCAAAGTACGACAGTTGACAAAATTGTAGAAAAATTTGTATTACATAAGATTAATTAGAGATAGCAAACTTGAACTATTTTATCTATTACATTGCTAAAATCTCAAAAAATATCCTGTCTGATCATTAAACTTTAGTTTTTCTACTTGATTTTATTGCCAAGCAACACACGGTTGAATTTCCGATGATGACGTTTTAAAAATAATACGTTTACGGCAGTAGCAAGGGTGTCTCACTTACGGGATATTTTTTAATATATAGATCTAACGATGCATTTGACTATATATATATTACACTCAGATTGTAGATGATAATTTTCTGGTTCCATCGATACCAAACTTGTCGAAATCCGTCTAGAAACAAGCGAATTACATGTAGAGGAGTTTGAAGACCGAAACCGCACTCGGTACTATTCGAACCAGTATTGACGCCGGGAATATGATGACGTCAAACGATTATTGAGCCTCCTTAAGATGTGTTAAGTGACAGTTTGCACAAATAGCATTATAATTTAATTTTTGCTGATATATGCAACTATATTTCATCAATGGCATATCAACTTCACTGTATTAATGAATTATAAATCTATTATTTCACTAGGAGAAATAATGAAGATCACACATTGATAAATTCAATGTTCCTGCCATTTAAAACAACTTTATTCACGCCTTTCAAAATTGTTTACCTATTTACATGTATTTCTTGTGGAATGTGTTAATTTTTGATTTATCATACTGATACATGTATATTTTTTTTTCTGTAGGAAATATCAGAAAAAGTAGAGACATTGAAGGAGGAATATTTCAAGAAGAATATGAACCTGTCCACGAGGGAGGTTGTACCATTGTAAGTCAGATAGATCTATTTGACTGCCCCCCCCCCTAACTGAATGCGAATAAATGGCCATGTCAGGCCACCTTATAATGTCTTTGTAGTGGATAAAATCTCCAGGCAGCTGCAATAATAGACACATTATTTATTTCTAGCTGTTACCATGCTAACCTGAATTTTTCAAAAATTGAAGCAAGTTTCCAGATGAAAGCTCCTTGACAGGAACCATTTTACTCATTCAGATGAAATTTGGATATGTGGTTACTCTTTCAGATAAGAGATAGGGACTTAATCAAATGATTTGTTTATTAATCTAAATACATATATGAATGGTGGTTCTTGTTTCTTGTAGAAATTTGAGCACATCAAAGTGGATTGATGCTAAAACATTCAAAGCCAGATTTCCTAATGAACCAGTCGATAATGATGATGTAAGTCACCTTACTAACTAGCTGATCCTTGGGGGAAATCATTTAATCAGTACATTTATTTGAAAGAAGTGTAAAGAAATGTAATTTTGAACTTTATTCTGAAATATCTATGATGTATGACTCTTGAATTTACACTACCAACCATATTAAAATTGATATCCAGATGCATGTACAAACATTTGAAATTTTATGAAAAGCTCATTCAAATATTTTCTCTTTTGAGCTATGAAATGCATGAAAATTTTCAACATAATGGTTGCATCATTTATCTTTTTATAACATAATACACCTGTTATTCAATTACATAAAGCCTTTTCATAAATATATGTTATGATAACACATTACTTATCACTTTGGTTGCATTGCCATTGGATGAAGTGCTCCAGATAGTTTGTGACGTCAAAAGAAACGGCAATGCTTGCGCCTTTCTTGCAAGAAATGAAGTCAAAATAATGTATTGATGTTATTTTGATCAATTATGTTGTATTTCATGAAATAAAAAGAATCTCGGCTAGGGAATGTAAAAGAACACAACTCGTTTCATAAAATACTGTATGAAATAGAAAATCATATCAGATCCTATATAATCAAAAACGAAAAATTCTAAAACATTTTTTTTTTCATCAAAAATTAACATTTTTAATGGAAAAATTGCAAGAATTTATAAAACAGATATTGAACTGGGAAATTTATATAGATTAATAACAGAATAATTAATCTTCAAATTTTCCAAAAAAATGAAACAAAAATCTTTCATTTTTAGCTCACCTGAGCGAAGCTCAAGTGAGCTATTGTCATAGCGCACCGTCCGGCGTCCGTCCGTCCGTCGTCCGTCGTCCGGCGTCCGTCGTCCGTCGTCCGTCGTAAACTTTTCACATTTTCGACTTCTTCTCCAGAACGGCTGAAGGGATTTTGATGAAACTTGGTAGATATGAAGTACTCATGGTCCCCTACAAGTGTTGTTGTTTTTCGTCCGGATCTGTCAACAGGTGGCGCCACCACAGCCAAAAGTAGGTCACGGGGGGTACCCTCCTTTGACAAACTTCTTCTTCAGAACCGAAGCATGTATCGACAAACCGAAAGCATCAGGATGATCTAGAGAGATGTCTTAAGAAGTGTTGTTATTTTTGGTTCCACTTCGAAGTCAAATTTTTGACGCGTTTTTGACGTCTTTTCGGACTTAGTCAGAAATGCACATTTTTGCACTATTTCTTTAAATAACTCAATAAGTGTATGATTTTACACACTCATTTACTACATATTTATCATATTTAACTTACTTAATGCTTTGATATGTATTTTATGCTTAAATTTTATTTTTTTGATTTTTTATGAATTTTTTTCTTATGTAAAAAGGAAGGGGGGGGGGGTGATTTTCATACATTTTCTGCTTCTTTTCTATAACCACTCTTCAGATTGTCATGACAATTTGTAGGTATGAGGTACTCATGCATGGTACCCTACAAGTGAAAGAATTTTGTCAAGATATCCACTTTTGGATTTTTAAGGAATATTTTTTAAGATTGTACATAGGTATAATGTATGTTTTCCATGCCCAATGGACCCATGGGGAGTGGCTTCAAACCCCGGCGGGACCCCAACAAAAATTTTTTCCCCTTTTTAGCTCACCTGAGCGAAGCTCAAGTGAGCTATTGTCATAGCGCACCGTCCGGCGTCCGTCCGTCCGTCGTCCGTCGTCCGGCGTCCGTCGTCCGTCGTCCGTCGTAAACTTTTCACATTTTCGACTTCTTCTCCAGAACGGCTGAAGGGATTTTGATGAAACTTGGTAGATATGAAGTACTCATGGTCCCCTACAAGTGTTGTTGTTTTTCGTCCGGATCTGTCAACAGGTGGCGCCACCACAGCCAAAAGTAGGTCACGGGGGGTACCCTCCTTTGACAAACTTCTTCTTCAGAACCGAAGCATGTATCGACAAACCGAAAGCATCAGGATGATCTAGAGAGATGTCTTAAGAAGTGTTGTTATTTTTGGTTCCACTTCGAAGTCAAATTTTTGACGCGTTTTTAGCTCACCTGAGCCAAAGGCTCTAGTGAGCTATTGTCATAGCGATCCGTCCGGCGTCCGTCGTCTGTCGTGTGTCGTCTGTCGTGTGTCGTCTGTCGTCTGTCTGTCGTAAACTTTTCACATTTTCGACTTCTTCTCAAGAATGGCTAAAGGGATTTTGATGAAACTTGGTAGGTATAAAGTACTAATGGTCCCCTACAAGTGTTGTTGTTTTTCGTCCGGATCCCTCAACAGGTGGCGCCACCACAGGCAAAAGTAGGTCACAGGGGGTACCCTCCTTTGACAAACTTCTTCTTCAGAACGGAAGCACGTATCGACAAACCGAAAGCATCAGGATGATCTAGAGAGATGTCTTAAGAAGTGTTGTTATTTTTGGTTCCACTCCGAACTCAAATTTTTGACGCTTTTTTGACGTCTCTTCGGACTTAGTCAGAAATGCTAATTTTTGCACTATTTCTTTAAATAACTCAAAAAGTGTATGATTTTACACACTCATTTACTGCATATTTATCATATCTAACTTACTTTTTTTCTTAGATTGTCATGAAACTTGGTAGGTATTAGGTACTCATGGTTCCCTACAAGTGTAAGAATTTTGTCAAGATATCCTCATTTGGATTTTTACGGAAAAACATTCATAGATACAATGTAGGTTTTCCATACCCAAGAGTAGTGGTTCAAACCCCGGCAGGACCCCACTTTTGCAGTTTTTTTTTCTCCTTTTTTATATTTATCGTTAGAATAGAAAGTGTGAAAGAATTCTGTCAAAATATCAACTTTTAGATTTTTCATGATTTTTTAAACAGACAAGCTAGTTTGGCTTTGTGTACTTATTTTCGTACGTCGAAATAACTCAGGCACACATGCAATCAAATATATACTCTGAATTTATTTTTGAGATGTTGACTTTTTCCAAACATGCATATTATATAACAATTTCCCTATATAATGATTATTTTCTCCGCTTTATTTTTGTATCTATGGTAAACAAAGTCGCCATATATCTTGTGTTACAGATTTGATTGGTTAATTCCTCCACGCCCATTTAATAGTCACGGTGGGTAATCTCGCAACGCAGAACACTAGGTTTATCTAAAATTTCGTGTATTACAAATTATTTTTCACAAAAAGGGGAATGTGATGCAGTGTAAGGATGCCTTAGATACGAGTTTTATCGAAAGTAAGAGAGGTAATATCCTTTTATAAAGCCGAAAAACTATCGGCATGATTGGTGTAGATGAAAGTGAAAGTAGAACGCCGATCGTGTTTGTGCATTATAAAAAGCTATAATATCCACCTTATTTTGGATACAACTCATAGTTAGGGTGTTGTTACACTGCATCACATTTCCCTTTTTGTAATAAATTATCTATTTTGCGCAAAAATATTGAAAAATAAATTGTTCTGCGTTGCGAGATTACCCACCGTGTTAGTACTGTACACGTGATACATTTCAGGAGATTAATAGATGATCTATCGTGCAAACAAAATAGTACTGCCGGTATTTAATAGATTTTATTTAATGTGCATATACTGGGAACACTTTCATGCTTGTTATTATTCATGTACTTGGAACAATTTCATACTTGTCATCATTTATAAACTTAGCTCGAATTTCCTTTGTCTTAGACTCTCTTAGATGAATTGTATACGGACTGATTTCTTGAAGAAACATCTAATGAGTAATCCCTTCCCGAGGATTTTGAGAATGTATAGGACATTTGATATATCTGAAATTCTTGAAAACAAATGAGTAATTTCTTCCCGAGGATTTTGAGAATGTATAGGACATTTGATATATCTGAAATTCTTGAAAACAAATAATTCAGTTCAGAGTTCTTGAAATCTTTCAATGAAATGTTGGACCACAGGAAGCTGTTGTTTTAAAAGAGGAAATAAATTATGATTCACAACCTTAAGCCACTGTGTTCGACATCTTGTATGTATACAACATTTCTAAAGACGAACACAAGAGACTTTGAAGGTCGTGAATAATAAAACATTTTCTCTCATAAAACGACAGGTTCCTGTGGTCAGACATTTGGGAATTTTTATCTGTCCAAATAATAGATAGAACATGAGTTTTTATCGGACCAAATGATTTTTTATCAGCAAATCCGATGCAGCTGATACTTTTCATGAACTCTGTCAGCTAATAATTTGTCCATGTAACAGTCCTATCACGAGGCGAAACATAGTTAACAGTAAATAACGATGTGGTAGGTCTGCTAGTTGGACAAGCTTTACAGTATCATGGGCCTATTAATTTGTTTCCCTAAAAGCAGCATACACCAGAGTATTAAGTTTATTTCATTGTTTTATTCTTTTTGTCTGTTTTTTCATCACTTGCTGCACATTAATGTGGAATTTTACAAAATGATTTTTTTGATGTTGAATAATACACTAGTTGGGCATATGACTTTGGATCACATTATCCGTCTATTCAAATCAGTAAAAAAGATAATGTTTTGAAATGTTACTATTTCTTCTTGTTTGTACTTTTAAAGGCTGTAAAAAAAAAATCTTGTCTGCATCTGGCAAAAATCTTTTTAGAAAGAATGTAGGCTCAAATGATCGTGATACTGGCACTATCAATTTTACGTCTTATTCAATGTCAGTATGTCAATTAGAGCACCCATGGGTATCAGGTGAGCGTTGTGCCCTCCTGGGGCTCTTGTTTTTTGTAAATAAGAGTATTCGATGGGTACTTACTAAAGGTTTTTTGTGTATTTGGTAACAATCAGTCTGTAATTACTTTACTTGTAACATTTTTAGGGTAACAATCTGTGAATTACTCTCACCTTTCACATTTATCATATTTATTGACTTGACTTTACAGTACCGAAGATTTATATTGATAATGGACCGTTTGTCAACGTTACGTTTGGCGAGAAAGGAGTATCATTTTATCATGAAATTTAGGGAGGAACTTGTCAGAGTCCAAGAAATAAAAGTTCCAGAGGTGAGACTAGTGGACTGTACTTGGTGTATTGGTCTTTTCTGTCAGCACCAAGAGTTTTAATCTAGATCAGGCGTTACTTGTATCGAACTAAGAAAAATTGTCATGTTTAAAGTAGAATTCTTCAAAAGCTGAAAGTACATGTATGTCTGGTCTTGTCCAAAATGATTTTTTAATATTAAGAAAGGGCACTATTGCGTTAGTGCTCAAAGTCAAGGTCACATATTTTTTATTGTCAATAATGAATATTCAAAAAAAAAAAATTGAATTATATTCAAATATTCTATACTTTGTATTATGTAACATCTAATAAAATTTTTCTTGAATACATTTTAAATTTGTTGAGCATTTCCTTCCTGACTGAATGCATCAGAACAAAAAAGAGAATGAAATAACTGTGAAAAGACCTCGTTACAAGTTATTTTTAAAGGGTTATATCAAATTACTCCATACATGTATGTATAATTTTATCATAGCATTATGGTCTTCCAAGTTCTGTCATCTCTTGTTATTATTCCAGTTATTGATAGAAGAAAACACAGACAGACAATATAGTGAAGACAAAGGTAAATATTCTCAACATATGTTTCACTGTGATATTTTGCTTTGGAATCAGTTTTATAACCTTACCTGTGTTATGTTTTAATAATTTTTCGAAATATCAAAATGATCGGAAAAAGGTGAAGCATTAATATATTTTGCTATATGTATTTCAATAATTGCTTTTGACATTTTTCTGATTGTTAGAACCTTTTACTACAACACACATGCAGGGATTAATCTACCTCTGCGTCCTGCGTCTCTGACGCATAAAAATCGCCCAGGACCCATTGATTTCCGATCGCTGCGTCCCACAGTGCGCATTGTTCACTGTCGTATAATTTTGTTTACATATATTTTAAAAACATTCAAAGTTGAGAAAGTTTATTAACATTATTCATTTAGCTGTGTAATGTGTAAATGTCTGTCGTTTATATTTTGACAGCTCTTTAAACCTAACAGCTCTGTGGTATCGTATGGGAAATCATTGCGGAGCATCTTTTTTTTTTTTAATGAGAAGGTATATGCAGTCCGACGCGAGTCTACCGGTAACTTATTCATATCATTCGGATACAGATATATATATTTATGAAAAATTCCTCCACTGTAAACTTAACATGACATTATGAATCAATCTATTGAAATCATTTAATTCACACCATCATTGTACCGTCTTTGCAAACCGTATGGAATTGGTTTGTTTGGATAACGTTTGTACGAAGTATTGCTAACAAACAATCAATTTTAAGAGTTAGATGTTTTTTTGTGGAACAAAAATTATAAAAACTATAACGATCTCAAGGACATAAAATGCCGCGAGCAGGTCAGCTCACTTGTATTCGCGAACGTAAAACGCCGCGAAAAAAAGAAGGTTTGTAGAAATTGGGGCGCAGCATTAATTTCTGCTGGGACCCATTGTTTTGGCTGGGGACCCATTGGCCAAGTTTCATTGCGTCCAGAGGACCCATTAAGATCAAATTGTAGATTAATCTCTGTACATGTATGATTTATTTAAAGTAATCTCACTAATAAATATTTTAACATAGATTGAAGCTATCAGGAGCATTTTAACAATATTGAACTTTTTTCTCAGAATTATTCAATATGAGTAAATATTCATGTGTGTGAGGTGACATTTATTCAAAAGTCAGAGATTTTGACCTCATGACATCATTGGCATTTGACTTCACCCACACAAAGAATATCTGCTGAAAGGAGCATACACATCATCTATTTCTTTTTCATGCTTACATAAGTAATTTGAAACTACATGTAAATTTAATTGATAATACCCTCTACAGCACAGAAAAAGACTTCCTATGCTGAAGTGAGAGTGTATGAAAAGGGTAGCGGAGTATTAGATATAAACGGTGAAGGAATCGACTACTTTGATCAGCTTGTTCATAGGTATGATTGTGTTCCAGGAAAGTACAGATAGCTTACCATTACATACCAAGTGAAACAAAGTTACATGTATTACACTAATAAAACAGAAAAAATCCCCAAAAAACAATTTTGGAAAGAATTTCACGATAAGCAGATAATGAGGCATTTTCTCTGGATGAGTACAAAAATGGAATTCAGACAGAAGGTCAAGATTTTGATATCCTTTGAATAATTACCATTTATGATGCTAATGAGCCATCACAGAGCCATTATTTGTAATGTTATATCTTAGAAAAAATGCCTAGATGTACAGTTCTAAAAGAATTATTTAAAGAATAAAATCTCTTCATTTTCAATGAAGTCATAATTAAATTTGCTTATAAGTGATTTGTAGTACATACAAAATATATAATCCAACTGTTCCTTTGCAGGAAGGCTATATTATTTCCTTTGTCATTTACGGACTTGATAAAAGATGTTGATATCCATGTGACCACATGGGGAGGAGGGCCGAGTGGGCAGGCCATGGCTATACGATTTGCCCTCGCTAAGGCCCTCAAGGCTCATACAACGGCGGAAGTCATCGAAAGAATGAAATATGGTAAGATAAGTCATGGTAGTGAGAAATTTGATTTTAGAATATTGTTTATGAAAGTGCTTACATATATTTGTGTACATGTATTTCAAAGTAAATGTGCTCTTAATGTAGGAGTCTCCTATACTGACTGTGGAAGTAAATGTGCTCTTAATGTAGGAGTCTCCTATACTGACTGTGGAAGTAAATGTGCTCTTAATGTAGGAGTCTCCTATACTGACTGTGGAAGTAAATGTGCTCTTAATGTAGGAGTCTCCTATACTGACTGTGGAAGTAAATGTGCTCTTAATGTAGGAGTCTCCTATACTGACTGTGGAAGTAAATGTGCTCTTAATGTAGGAGTCTCCTATACTGACTGTGGAAGTAAATGTGCTCTTAATGTAGGAGTCTCCTATACTGACTGTGGAAGTAAATGTGCTCTTAATGTAGGAGTCTCCTATACTGACTGTGGAAGTAAATGTGCTCTTAATGTAGGAGTCTCCTATACTGACTGTGGAAGTAAATGTGCTCTTAATGTAGGAGTCTCCTATACTGACTGTGGAAGTAAATGTGCTCTTAATGTAGGAGTCTCCTATACTGACTGTGGAAGTAAATGTGCTCTTAATGTAGGAATCTCCTATACTGACTGTGGAAGTAAATGTGCTCTTAATGTAGGAGTCTCCTATACTGACTGTGGAAGTAAATGTGCTCTTAATGTAGGAGTCTCCTATACTGACTGTGGAAGTAAATGTGCTCTTAATGTAGGAGTCTCCTATACTGACTGTGGAAGTAAATGTGCTCTTAATGTAGGAGTCTCCTATACTGACTGTGGAAGTAAATGTGCTCTTAATGTAGGAGTCTCCTATACTGACTGTGGAAGTAAATGTGCTCTTAATGTAGGAGTCTCCTATACTGACTGTGGAAGTAAATGTGCTCTTAATGTAGGAGTCTCCTATACTGACTGTGGAAGTAATACACTTTATACTCGTACCAGTGTCCTTTTCTTCATACATACATGTGTACACATGGTGTCCTAATTTTACATGTATATATTGTTTTTTGACATATTGGGTTCTCTGATAATAGATCTGGTTCTTTATAGGAGAAGGGGGATAAGAATTACATGGGGCTGTTTTCGATTTGAATCCCTATGGTTTGTTTCACATTGTAAATATCTGTTTCTCTAAGTGTAATTTTCCTCAGCTTGATATATCTTTTATAATGTTTGCATTAGCTGGTCTGCTGACCAAAGACACCAGGAGGAAAGAAAGGAAGAAGCCAGGACAACACAAAGCTAGAAAAGAACATACATGGTAAGGCTTTGTCTGTTATATTCACGAAATGCCTAATTACTGGAAAAACACTACAGTTTCGAAATTAGGAACTCTGTCTAGCATAGATCTGGTATGATGTTATTTGTCATTATTATGACCTTAAATTGACCTTGAAAATGGTCGTGACCATGATTGTATGAAGTATCTAATAGCATGTCATGATTAGCATAAGATGACATTGAAGATGATTTGACCTTTACTTTGTTATCATATGATAACATTTTTTTGACTTTAGGAATTATTCTACTTTACGTTGTGTTTACCTTTTTATGATTTTAAAGTTCACTTTGAATATAAGTTTATCTTTGTCGTATAGTAAATCTCATTATAACCGTAGGTTAAACATGACCATAAGCTGACCTTGAAGATGACCTTGACCTTTACTTTATGTTGTATCTTACCATGACTACATGATGACATTGAACCTTTCTTTGCACGCTGTATCTCACTATAAGTTGACTTTGCATTCTGGTCATGCCATATTGCAAGTGGTTTTGATATGATAAACAAAATAAAGAGGATCAAAGGTAGGCAGCATAACCATCGAAAATGCGTCAGAATCATCAAACGCCTTTTATACCGTGGATATGATCCTAATGTCACCAGACGGACACTAGGCTTGGTACTTGACCAATCTACAGTCTTGTACAAGCGCATCCTTGAGACTTGCACTCTGACTGACTGTGACGACGGGACTCCATGACGGGCCCTGTCCAAACCTCTTTAGAGAAGACAGGGCCCCGACCACCTGTCCTCTCTGAATGTCAGTCGGGTTCCTCGGGTGATTGCATACATGAGCTCGCTACAGCCGGCAGAGCACGGACTGTATAACGCATGCCCTCTTTTTATATCCATTTACATATTCATCTGTGTCTCTGGGGCCTCTGCGTTTTGCGGTCGTGTTTGTGTGATGTCATCTTACAGTGAGGATGTTGTTTTACACCACAATTGTACGTTCTTTGAGACCTCTGGGTAATTGGAGAAGTGAGAGGGTTGTGCGCACGTAATCCAGGATAACCACACCATTTGCTACTTGCGTGACAGATGGCCGTCCAAAGTCGGCACCGGTTACCCATTGGTCTCGTCGGTTTATGTGTAGTCTTTTGTGTTTGATGTTTACATGTCGTGTGTCTCTTTTCCGTCTCGTGCTGTACTCGTCTTTTGTGTTTTTGCATCGGGTGTTTTGGTGTTTTACTGTTGATACTGCAACGGGGTCTTGTTGGAGATCTCCTCCCTTCTTTGTATACACTTCTCTTTTACTATTCCAGGAAAGCCAGATAGAGAAGTTCAGAGTAGTTCATCAGTTATGTTGCCGCTGGATCATATCCAAACCTGTCATACCGGATGCTTATTGTCATGTTTTCTAGCCACAGAGAAGTTTTGATAACATTTACAAGTGTTGTTTACACAATTACAGACACTATGACACTAGATAGAGGAAATATGAGGGACAGAAGCTTTTGTTAATTAAATGAGATGTGTTTATTAAAGGTCTTGTTTCATTAGACTTAATGAAAAAAAGCTGTTTACTGTCTTTTATTGTACAAATGATTTGCTATTGAAGGTGTGAAGAAAAGCAAAGAATTGGTTTTAGTAATTCTAAAAATAGATACATGTAATTGACATTAGGATTTAGTTACATTCTACATCGATTCCAAGAAGATGGTACCTTTCAGGAAATGGCCTTTGTAAACAAAATAACTCATTATACAACCTTGCATAATATAATTTGAGTACACCTGTTGGCCGTAGCCAGATTAAGGAAACACCACACATCCCAGTACAAGTGACCTTCATAGTACTCTGATTACACTGTTGTTGGTTTCCACAACATTACTTGAGGTTTCTTGAACTAAAATATATAACATTCACACAAAGTCTCATCATCTTAGGAGGGACCCTAATGATTTTGTATTTTTTTTTTAAGGTAAAAGGTCAAACTTGTTATCTTTACAGATATGGTGTCTGCTTTATAAATTCAGCGAATTGTGATCTAGAATTTTGATATTTCACACATTTTACATGTGCCTTTTAAAAAGAGAGCTCATTCAGAGGGTCAAACTTGTTCATATTTTGACCTTAAATAGAGCCATCTTGTTCAAAGATTATTAATTATCTAAGGAGGAACCCTACTGATTCAGAGGTCAAAGTCAAATCAGTCAGTGAACTCGGATTAATACACACATAGTTGACCATATCTAGAATGACGAAATTCAAGACTAATGGTCAAAACGGCCATAACAGTTATTTTTTTTTATTAACAACTGGTCGACATGGTAATTACAGATTCAGATTCATAATTTATTTGCGTCTCTCCAACGCCAAATTCATACATGTACATACATAATATATTCATTATAAAATCATACACAAAATAAAAATAAAATGCATGAATTGTGACAGTTGCCATTCTTAACAGAATTATGAGAGATGATATAGCTGATAAAAGCAAGTTAGATCTCATATAGCATACTAAAACGTAAAATTTAATGCATTTTTTAAATGATTAATATACATATTTAGATTTTAAGTATATAAAAGACTGTTCCTTTTTAAAAGTAAAAGATAGCAGATTTTGGCAGACATTCAACACATGTTACTATCTTGTAAAATATGAATTAGCTTATCTTTATCAGTTAAAACATATCAAAATCTTGGTAAAACATCTTTCACTGGAATAAAGTGGGCAATGCAGCTAGTCATGTTCTTCATCTTCTATCATATTATTACAGATCACACCTAAGTGACGTAGGAATGGTAAGATTGAATAATCTTTGTATTTCACACATTCTCGACATGAAAAAATCGCTATAGGGTTTTCCTACTCAAAGTAGGTGTGTAAATATGTAGGGGGTTCGGTCTTTGCCCTCCCCCCCCCCCCCCCACAAATTTACACACCTACTTTGAGTAGGAAGTATGACAGGAACAAGCCCTATAACTAATATTGCTGTTGGTGCTGCAACCGAGTCGTTTTGGAGATCCCCTTCAAAATAGGCAAACACAATGAAACACAAAATAGGCAAAAACACAATGAAACACAAAATAGGCAAACACACAATGAAACACAAAATAGGCAAACACACAATGAAACACAAAATAGGCAAAAACACAATGAAACACAAAATAGGCAAACACACAATGAAACACAAAATAGGCAAACACACAATGAAACACAAAATAGGCAAACACACAATGAAACACAAAATAGGCAAACACACAATGAAACACAAAATAGGCAAAATTTAATACACTATGAAACACAAAATATCCAAACACACAATTAAACACACCTTCTGCCATTTCCGTGGCAGATGGCCGTCCTAAGTCGTCACCGGTTGCCCATTGGTCTCGTTGGTTTATGTGTAGTCCTTTGTGTTTGATGTTTCTTTGTTTTGCGTTGAGGTTCCTTGTCCCTTTTGCGTCTCTTTCTGTGCTTGTCTGCTCTGTGTTTTTGCATTTGGTTTTTTGGGGTTTTGCTGTGGGTGCTGCATCCTGGTGTTGTTGGAGATCCCCTCCTTTGTTTTATTAAGTCATACCATCTTAACTATACTGATTCATGAGATACCTAATAAGCTGTCAATCAAATGGACCTATCAAATCACTATTACAGATGTTAACCCTATAATGGTCATAGAGTAAGTGACCAAAAATATGTCTGCGCCCAATATCTTTTAAATGGATGTTCAGACATGACGGTTTGTTATGACCACCAATCGGTATGCATATGATTTATCAGCATCGTAAGCCCCTGTCACACCTTCACGTTCTGGTATGGCGTTCTCACTACGACCAAAATAGTACGAAACGTGGCGTGAACGTAGTAAGGACGCGGGGAACGTAGCAAGAACTCGCTGATACGTATTGACGCCGACGAACGTGCCCGTACACCGAGCCACCACGACCGTTTTGAACTGTTCAAAACAGTCGTAGTGGGGACGCGGTGATGACAGAACGTGTTAAGGACTACTTACGAACGTATTGAGAGCTTCATAGACGTATTAGAAACGTGTCGCGAACGTAGTAGGGTCGTAGTACAGACGGCTAAAACTTTTACAAATAATCATATGGAGATCGTCACGTCTCTGCCGTCCTTACCATGTTCTTGGTTTTAGAGATCGAAAAATTCAAAAAATACCTCGTTCAAACAATTTATCCTTTGAACGTGTCATGATCGTAGCAAGAACGCAGTAAGGACTTCGAGAACGTAGTAAGCACGCCGTACTATCGTAGCACAGACGCCTTCGTCGTAGTGTGAACTTGGGGCCGATCGTAGTGCGAACTTGACTAAACGTATTTAAAAAGACGGGAAGGACGCGCTACTAAAGCCCCTGTCACACCTTCACGTTCTGGCATGGCGTTCGCACTACGACCGCCAAAATTGTACGAAACGTAGTGTGAACGTAGTAAGGACGCGGGGAACGTAGTAAGAACTCGCTGATACGTATTGAGGTCGTAGTAAGGACGCCAACGAACGTGCCCGTACGCCGTGCCACCACGAACTGTTCAAAACAGTCGTAGTGAGGACGCGGTGATGACAGAACGTGTTAAGGACTACTTGCGAACGTATTAAGAACTTCATGGACGTATCAGAAACGTGTCGCGAACGTAGTAGGATCGTAGTACGGACGGCTAAAACTTTTACATATAATCATAATTATTATTATGGAGATCGTCACGTCTCTGCCGTCCTTACCACGTTCTTGGTTTTAGAGGTCGAAAAAATCAAAATAGACCTCGTACAATCAATTCATCCTTTGAAAGTGTCATGAATGAGCATGAACGCAGTAAGGACTTCGAGAACGTAGTAATAACGCCGCACTGTCGTAACACAGACGCCTTCGTCGTAGTGTGAACTTGGGGCCGATCGTAGTGCAAACTTGACTAAACGTATTAAATACGGGAAGGACGCGCTACTACCGTGTTACGGACGCTAAAGGTCGTGTTGCGCACGTATTGGAGTCGTCAATTGTTCTTTCGGGTGAAAAATGCCACGTTCTCACTACGTTCATGAAAAATTTGAAGGACTTCAAGGACGTAGTAAGAACGTCACGAGAGAACGTGTAGATGTGACAGAGGCTTAACGTGTTACGGACGCTAAAGGTCGTGTTGCAGACGTATTGGAGTCGTCAATTATTGTTTCGGAGAGCCCTTCCGGGTGAAAAATGCCACGTTCTCACTACGTTCATGAAAAATTTCAAGGACTTCAAGGACGTAGTAAGAACGTCTCGAGAGAACGTGTAGGTACGACAGGGGCTTTAACAATACCAAACTGGTTTCTTGGTTCAAAACTCCAGGTCAAACTTGGCAAATACCAGTTTGTTTCCTTGCATAACTTGACTGTCTTATAGAATGGTAATTTTCCCCTAATCATTTTGAGAAAAGGTCAAAATATGAATATTTTATAAAAGTGTTCGGCACAATTAGGAAATAATTTCTTAACTTATCATATTTTGTTAAAACGAAATGTAAAGAAGCGACGATGGATCTGTCGCACATGACCGCTTTCCCCATACAGCTACCCTGCCGGGGATTCCGAAGCAGTTCAAGTGACATCTGTTCCCAATCTCACGATTCGTTATGGAAAAAAAAGACATAACGTTCAATTACATATATATTTCTAGATTCCTAATATTAATGTTTAGAAACTTTCAAAAGCAATTAAAGAAACAAGTTGTACGTAATAAGATATCTCTGATACTAAAATCTTCAGTGTCATGTTTAAAAAAAGAAGAAGAAATGCTTCGCCGTGCGACTGCTTCCGTTTCGTTGTAGCTGTGTATTTCCAGTTTGAGGATCTTATGTACCTTTTTGATAGAAAAGAAAATGAAAATTGCCCCCCTCCCCCCCCCCCCCAAAAAAAATTTCCCATCTGTAATTGTATGAAATTCATCACAGGTGGCACCAATGTGTATCTTAAAAAAATATAAAGACCAAAATTTGCAAAACAATTATAAACCTATCTTTTTTTTTTTTTGGACACTCCCTCTGCTATCGCATCAAATTTCCAACGCTCTGAACCAATCAAATCGGTAACTCATTCGGTTTTTATCACGTGATCATTATTTCTTGACTCGACCGCTTTACTTCGCTGTTCAAAATAAGTCTGGGACCCCCTGTAGAAATTCAAAGATTGGTCTGTAATTTATTTGATTGAAATTTACCATATTGATGAGAAAAATCTATGTTGAATCAAATATTGATGATGATGCGGTTATTTTTTTCGATCGTTTGTAGAATTCTCCGCGCAGTTATCGATACTTGATGCTTACTAGAAAAGGTAGTCGGATTTGGGGTCGTGAAAAAAAAAATAATAATGAAAACTCCCCTTTTCAGCGTTTTGATAGATTTCGATTGATTTTTCAGAAAATATTCATTTTGTTTTGGAACATCCGATATGATGAAATGAAGGAATATTGTTCGCGACATGTGTTCTCCGAGTCCGACGCCTATTACTACTTTTAGCTTAATTATGTACATCCGGACTAGACAGCACATCAGTTTCCTTCGTTCGCCCCCCCCCCCCCCCCCCCATATCTTGATATTTCAAATACTCACAATACATGTCTTTTGAGTATTTCTGAATTTGTTCATCATCAACCAGTATTCGTCTTCATTTTGCATTTCACTTATCGTTATCTGAAATATAAATATAAAGGAACTTTGCACTCGGTTTCATTTTATCTAATTAAGGAACTTCTTTTAAAAAAAAAAAAAAAAAATCCGAGTGTCCTTCAGAACCTCAGGACCTTCAGTCCTTTGATTTTCCAAATCTAACTGATACGTATAGAACTTTACTTAGCAGATTTAGGGTTGGGTAATGCGCAGCGTTTGAGAATAACGTTCTTGACCAATTGGATTCCGATATATTTGTGAAAGAAAAAAAAATTAGAATATCCTAATCTGCTCTCTTTTAACATTGATTGTCGCGGATTGTCTATTAGTTTTGTCATTTGAATGATGACTTTATATTGGGGTAATGGAGTATCTTTGACAGGTATTTAAACAAAGGCCATCCTTAAAGTAATTTAAATTTCAACGCCGGGCAATTCTTCGTATCTTTCACACATTGATGATGGTCCATAAAAACTGTACTATCGTCTTTGATAATAATTACGTTAAGTGTGTAATAAGTGACTTACAATGTAAATGCTTGGGTCATTTGTGTATACACTCACGGTCAGACGGTGTAAAATAGATAGCTAACATAGTAGGACCAGTCCTCTTGACCAGTCCGTGCACGCATGATGTATGATAGAGATGGTCTTGCATTTACATCGTGTATTGTATGGCTCTTTAATTGTTTTTATTAATTTGCATTATATATTTTCAGGTAAGATCACATTACAGTTACTAAAATCAAAATCAATATTTACAACCTCTCTATGTACAATATTTTGGAGTTTCTTAAAATTCTTCATAGTGTAATAGTAGTGCTATTCTTTGCTACTTTTGAAAGAAAAAAATAAAACAAAAAGAATAAAGATCTAAAATGTACATGCATGTATTCAATTGTATTGCCATCACAATTTTCAATTACATTTTTAAAGGTTCAGTGATCTCAAAATGTGCACCAATCAATACGCACGTAGAGCTTGACTGCGGAGACCACGCCATCATCTACATCCGGCAGACGACTATTTCAGATTACTACTCACTTCCGTCTCCCTCTGATATTTGCTACCTTCCTCCCATAAACCGGTACTGCCACGCCTATACCAATTCTACCGACATCCAATACAACGGCAGGCACCGCGCCAACCACTTGTTTACTTCAGGACGTCTGTCTTACTATGGTTCAGTATTTGGTGAATGTAAATCCAACTCAACTTCAAAAGTTGTACAGATTCAGTACGAATGTCTTTCAGGTACTTACTTCAATGCCAAGATCAAATACTTACGTACTCCAATTTTGGGGTTCTTGAATTGGTATAGTGTTAACAAGCAGGAGATAATTACTCTCCCCGGGCACCTTATCTCACTCCCCTTGCACGGGTTCAGTTTAGCTTGATAGATCAGTTACATTTGTACATATCTTGATTTACCTTCCATTTTGTTTTGTAACTTGAGTTGCCTTCTATTTTGTTTGTTTATGTTTTCCATGAGGTTATAAGTTCTTGGCTTAACTGATTTCTGAATGACTGAAGAGCTACCATATTTTCTTATCGTATGTGGTCCTTTCTATCCATTTTCAATTCCAATCATTGATCCTCCTTGTCCAATTTTCAGTTTTATAATGTAAAAGGCTACAAAATCCCACAATTCGTGTAAGAGGTAATTTTACGGTGTATGAATACACATTTTTATCTTCTTTAATATATACACCCACCCCAGAATCAGAAAGACCGAGTGTATGCAGTAACATAGATATTATTGGAAACTCTGACGGATTTCTGATGAATCCGGAATTTCCAGATCCCGTGGATAGAGCCTATGAGAAATGTGACTGTCATCTGGCGGCTACAGAGATGGGAATAATCAAACTGGTGGCCATTTTGATCAATCCAATCTACACACAAGAGGATGTTGATGGATGGGAACTTTCACTTAAACTAGCTGGAGGTGAATTTTTGTATTGTACTCATTGATTTTCAGTGTCTGATTTTCATTTGGTCAGTGAAATAAATTGATACTTTAACTTTACGGTCAATTTGTTTGTTCAGTAAGGAGAATTGTAGATAAACGTACCCGATATAACACTGAATAGTACTTCATTTTCTATTTTAGGAGAAATTGTCCCTTTGGACAAAATGCATCGTTATACTGCTGAGATAGAAATGCCGTTCGTGGGATCTCTAGATATCCGGTACCGGAGTTACGGTGATAGTACTAACCTACCTACACTCATCCCCACTTTACCTCCAGGGTTCTGGATCCAATACAAAGGTTGATAAGATGCTTCTTTACAAATATATAATCGTAGTTTTGAATGATATACTAAAGGCTAAATAAAAACCCATCAAATTAATAAAAAAGGAAAAAGAAAAAAGAAAGATTAAAGCCCAGACGAAAGCACCACGAAAGCTGTTCAAAAAAGGATTAAAGGTCGAGAAAAAGTGTTCTTAATGATAGGGTAAATAATTTCTTTTCTCTTTCAGTATTTCCCGAAACTTCCAGATTGAATGTGAAATGTGTTAAGAATGACAATGAGGATTCTAACATAACAATAGGTAGGGTTTTGGCAATAATAAATCGCCTTGAGTCTCTATATAAAGGAAAGCATAAAGTTAATTATATTTTCTTCCCTTGTTTTTTTTTTTTTTTTTTTTTTTTTACTTATTCTCTTGTATTTTCTCAAATTTTGATTTCTTTTCAACTGAAACGAGGAATGAATATTCATGCCGAGTTAAAAATTCCAAGTTTTCCTGTTGAACACTTTACCTAGCTGTTTCTTTTACATGCATAATGTTGTGCTACATGTAGCATGTATATGAAGCATTGTCATATATTCTCTAGTTTTATACCTATATGACAGCGAAGGATATATTATGCTATAATGTACACTTGTTGTAGGTATGCTTGCCGCAGTGTCAGGTACTTGTGGAGTTTTTATGCTATAATGTACACTCGTTGTAGGTATGCTTGCCGCGGTGTCTGGTACTTGTGGAGTTTTTATGCTATAATGTACACTCGTTGTAGGTATGCTTGCCGCAGTGTTAGGTACTTGTGGAGTTTTTATGCTATAATGTACACTTGTTGTAGGTATGATTGCTGCAGTGTTAGGTACTTGTGGAGTTTTTATGCTATAATGTACACTTATTGTAGGTATGCTTGCCGCGATGTCAGGTATACTTGTGGAGTTTTTATGCTATAATGTACACTTGTTGTAGGTATGATTGCTGCAGTGTAAGGTACTTGTGGAGTTTTTATGCTATAATGTACACTCGTTGTAGGTATGCTTGCCGCGATGTCAGGTACTTGTGGAGTTTTTATGCTATAATGTACACTTGTTGTAGGTACATTGTATGCTTGCCGCAGTGTTAGGTACTTGTGGAGTTTTTATGCTATAATGTACACTCGTTGTAGGTATGCTTGCCGCAGTGTCAGGTACTTGTGGAGTTTTTATTAGCTCACCTGAGCGAAGCTCAAGTGAGCTATTGTCATAGCGCGCCGTCCGTCGTCCGTCCGTCCGTCCGTCGTCGTCGTCGTCGTCGTCCGTCCGTCCGGCGTAAACTTTTAACATTTTTGACATCTCCTCTGCAACCGCTGCATGGAATTTCACCAAACCTTACAGGAAGCAAGTACTCAAGGTCCTATACCAAGTTTGTGTTTTTCATGCCGAACGGTCATCAAATATGGCCACCGAGGGCTCTGATTGGCTGACACATTTTCGACATCTCCTCTGCAACCGCTGCACAGAATTTCATGAAACTTTACAGGAAGGAAGTACTCAAGGTCCTCTACAAAGTTTGTGTTTTTTGTGCCGATCGGTCAACAAATATGGCCGCCGAGGGCTCTGATTGGCTGACATATTTTCGACATCTCCTCTGCAACCGCTGGACAGAATTTCATGAAACTTTACAGGAAGGAAGTACTCAAGGTCCTCTACCAAGTTTGTGTTTTTTGTGCCGATCGGTCAACAAATATGGCCGCCGAGGGCTCTGATTGGCTGACACATTTTCTTCATCTCCTCTGCAACCGCTGCACAGAATTTCATTACACTTTACAGGAAGGAAGTACTCAAGGTCCTCTACCAAGTTTGTGTTTTTCGTGCCGATCGGTCAACAAATTTGGCCGCCGAGGGCTCTGATTTGCTGACACATTTTCGGCATCTCCTCTGCAACCAGTTCACAGAATTTCATGAAACTTTACAGGAAGGAAGTACTCAAGGTCCTCTACCAAGTTTGTGTTTTTTCGTGCCGATCGGTCAACAAATATGACTACCGAGGGCTCTGATTGGCTGACACATTTTCGACATCTCCTCTGCAACCGCTGCACAGAATTTCATGAAACTTTACAGGAAGGAAGTACTCAAGGTCCTATACCAACTTTATGTTTTTTGTGCCGATCATTCAACAAATATGGCCAACGAGGGCTCTCATTGGCTGACACATTTTCGGCATCTCCCCTGCAACCGCTGCACAGAATTTCATGAAACTTTACAGGAAGGAAGTACTCAAGGTCCTCTACCAAGTTTTTGTTTTTCGTGCCGATCATTCAACAAATGTGGCCGCCGAGGGCTCTGATTGGCTGATACATTTTCGACATCTCCTCTGCAACCGCTGGACAGAATTTCATGAAACTTTACAGGAAGGAAGTACTCAAGGTCCTCTACCGAGTTTGTGTTTTTCGTGCCGATCGTTTAACAAATATGACCGCCGAGGGCTCTGATTGGCTGACACATTTTCGACATCTCCTCTGCAACCGCCGCACAGAATTTCATGAAACTTTACAGTAAGGAAGTACTCAAGGTCCTCTACAAAATTTATGTTTTTTGTGCCGATCGGTCAACAAATATGGCCGCCGAGGGCTCTGATTGGCTGACATATTTTCGACATCTCCTCTGCAACCACTGGACAGAATTTCATGAAACTTTACAGGAAGGAAGTACTCAAGGTCCTATACCAACTTTATGTTTTTGTGCCGATCATTCAACAAATATGGCCAACGAGGGCTCTCATTGGCTGACACATTTTCGGCATCTCCCCTGCAACCGCTGCACAGAATTTCATGAAACTTTACAGGAAGGAAGTACTCAAGGTCCCCTACCAAGTTTTTTTGTTTTTCGTGCCGATCATTCAACAAGTGTGGCCGCCGAGGGCTCTGATTGGCTGATACATTTTCGACATCTCCTCTGCAACCGCTGGACAGAATTTCATGAAACTTTACAGGAAGGAAGTACTCAAGGTCCTCTACCGAGTTTGTGTTTTTCGTGCCGATCGTTTAACAAATATGACCGCCGAGGGCTCTGATTGGCTGACACATTTTCGACATCTCCTCTGCAACCTCCGCACAGAATTTCATGAAACTTTACAGGAAGGAAGTACTCAAGGTCCTCTACAAAATTTATGTTTTTTGTGCCGATCGGTCAACAAATATGGCCGCCGAGGGCTCTGATTGGCTGACATATTTTCGACATCTCCTCTGCAACCGCTGGACAGAATTTCATGAAACTTTACAGGAAGGAAGTACTCAAGGTCCTCTACCAAGTTTTTGTTTTTCGTGCCGATCGTTTAACAAATATGGCCGCCGAGGGCTCTGATTGGCTGACACATTTTCTTCATCTCCTCTGCAACCGCCGCAGAGAATTTCATGAAACTTTACAGGAAGGAAGTATTCAAGATCCTCCAACATGTTTGTGTTTTTTGTGCCGATCGGTCAACAAATATGGCCGGCGAGGGCTCTGATTGGCTAACACATTTTCAACATCTTCTCTGCAAAAAAACCACTGCACAGAATTTCATGAAACTTTACAGGAAGAAAGTACTCAAGGTCCTCTACCAAGATTGTGTATTTTGTGGTGATCGGTCAACAAATATGGCCGCCGAGGACTCTGATTGGCTGACACATTTTCAAAATCTCCTCTGCAACCATTGCATAGAATTTCACGAAACCTGCAGCAAGCAAGTACTCAAGGTCCTCTGCCAAGTTTGTGTTTTTCTTGTCGATAGGTCAACAAATATGGCTGTCAAGGGCTTTGATTTGTAGAAGTATTTTTGTGACTTTTAACCCTTTGTCTGCAACTCAGGTGAGCGATGTGGCCCCCTTGGGCCTCTTGTGCTATAATGTACACTTATTGTAGGTATGCTTGCCGCAGTGTTAGGTACTTGTGGAGTTTTTATGCTATAATGTACACTTGTTGTAGGTATGCTTGCCGCAGTGTTAGGTACTTGTGGAGTTTTTATGCTCTAATGTACACTCGTTGTAGGTGGTATGCTTGCCGCAGTGTCAGGTACTTGTGGAGTTTTTATGCTATAATGTACACTTGTTGTAGGTATGCTTGCCGCAGTGTCAGGTACTTGTGGAGTTTTTATGCTATAATGTACACTTGTTGTAGGTATGCTTGCCGCAGTGTTAGGTACTTGTGGAGTTTTTATGCTATAATGTACACTTGATTGTAGGTATGCTTGCCGCAGTGTTAGGTACTTGTGGAGATTTTATGCTATAATGTACACTCGTTGTAGGTATGCTTGCCGCGGTGTCTGGTACTTGTGGAGTTTTTATGCTATAATGTACACTTGTTGTAGGTATGCTTGCCGCAGTGTTAGGTACTTGTGGATTTTTGTACTATAATGTACACTTGTTGTAGGTATGCTTGCCGCAGTGTTAGGTACTTGTGGAGTTTTTATGCTATAATGTACATTTGTTGTAGGTATGCTTGCCGCGGTGTCAGGTACTTGTGGAGTTTTCGTCGTGTTCGTGATGACAGTAATCTGCTTCCTTATCAAAATGTAAGTTCTCACTGCTCTCCTCCAGTACACTAATTTTCTCTGGAACAAAATGTTTACGTCTCTAACGGACACGTTTGAACAAGAAAGGGCTAAATATTATGGTTGCACATTGGTTTCCAGCTTTTGCAAATGTTGGGTTAATTGTTTCGTGTTGATATTATTCATGATAGTAGTCTTTTGTGCTATTTTACAGGAAAAGAAAGAAGACGGAATCAAAATCTCGACAACAGCAGTCTTTTGGAGTCATTAATGAAGGTGCAGATATTGACTTCTCACCACTTCCTCACCAAACTAACCTGACCCATTCCTCCAACAGGAGTGACTTTGACATCAGATATCTGGGGGACGATGGCAGTGTGTACTTCAGAAGATGTAACACCCTTCCAGATTTACAACTATCTAAATATAGCTCACTTCCGCGCAGTTTCTCCCTAGCAGAACACAACATCAGGTACGCAATGACTGACGTGGATTCTGAATTCGGAATGTCGAGTGGATTTGGCCCCGAGATAAACTTTTCAACAATAAACACTTTACCTTCAAAGGGTAGAGTGCGTGGGAGACAAAATAGACATCTTGCAAACGGTAAAGCGTCGTCGGAAATCGCTGGTCCAGTTTGGGCTTCGACGCCAAAGGTAGAAAACTGTTACAACGAACCAACCGGAAGTGTAAATTACGATGCAGACTCGGATAGTTTCGGAAGTTATGCATTGTCATGTACAACTCTGGGATTGAATGGTTACGACTGTTTCCACACCGTCAATGGCGTGACAGACGACGCTGTCGATGTTTAGTTCTACTATTATACTAGTAGTGTTTCCTTTTTAGACTGAAGCAAAACACAACATCAATAAAACTCTAGGGGTTTTTTTTTATTGTTTTTATAATATGTGTCTTAAAAGAATCTGTATCTGTATCCGTTTGCTATATGCATACATATATATAACAAATAATGTATTATCAAACCTTGTACGAGGGCCTTGTATGGACTGCCAAAAATTCAGAAAATCTTTTCATTTGCATAGCGATATATTCACTTGCGATGTAAATAGTAAAGAATGCAATCAATCATAATGAACATTTGAATAAATGTATAGTCTCCTTGACTTTAAAAAAGATAGCTTAAAAATGTTACATGATACATTTTAAGATTTATCATTTAAAGTAAAAAAATATATATATAAACAGTATTTATATAGCTATCGTTTGAATGATTTCACGGTGTATTTCCCTCTTATCAAGTCAGCAGCTTTTTCAGCTATCATATAAGTTGGTGCCATGGTATTGCCAGACGGAACCTTCGGCATGACAGAGGCGTCCACAACTCTCAGTCCATTTACTCCTTTCACTCTGAAATCATAGTGTGCAAAAGTCATTCTTACTTCGAATATCAGTCATTACCAAACTCAGTGCTGCATTAGTAATGATGACTGGTTATTATGATTGGTCTTTAGCGTCAACATACAATATTGAAAGGAGACTCAACTTTTTTTAAAAGATAAAAATCTTTTTAATTCAATGAAATTTTCCAATTAAACTCGGTAGAGATATGGTTGTTTTTCACACCTCAGTTCGGGATCCACCACTGAATTCGGATCACTATGTGAACCCATTCTACAGGTCGATGTTGGGTGATATACAGTCACCGCCAGATGGCGTATCATGCATTCCCAGTAGATGTCGCTGTCAAACTCTCTATCATCGCATTCAGTCAGTGGAATCTTGATAGGTTTTGCACCAAATTTCTTCATAGATTCAGTCTGAAGTAAGTCCCTGGCAGCTCGTATACCTTATCCACGTGTGAAGAAGAATACGTGTAAAAGAGAAAATTCAATGTAAACTTATTCTAGAATAAAAATCATTTTTATGAGTTGCAGTAAGTGTTTTTTGAAAGTTTTCCCCTGGCATGGTCACCATAACACTATCTATATAGACATAACCTCAGACAGAGCATGTTGCGTAGATATTGTTTTCATTTTCGTGCGTGAACATCGACGCCGGGTGCGACTAGGCAGACAGGAGATGCTTACTCCTCCCGTGCACCTGATTCCACCTCTAGCTTGCTAGGGGTCCGTCGATGGTCACTTTTGTGCTCTATTGTGAGTGCTGTTGAGATTGTCGCCAGGATCTTCTTTATCTCATTACAAATGTGTTTCATGTCGCATAGGTGTTTCCTAGTTTGCTGGTCGTTTTGTGTGGTTAATTTGTAGCTTTTGTTTATCTGGACGTTCGTTCCAATACTTGTTCGTCTGAATATCCATTTTGTTGCTTGTCTGTCTGAGTATTTATAAACGTTTATTTTGTTGCTTGTTTATCTGTATGTTTATTTGGTTGTCTGTTTATCTGAACGTTTATTTGGTTGTCTGTTTATCTGTATGTTTATTTGGTTGTCTGTTTATCTGAACGTTGATTTGGTTGTCTGTTTATCTGTATGTTTATTTGGTTGTCTGTTTATCTGAACGTTTATTTGTTTCTTGTTTATCTGTACGTTTATTTGTTTCTTGTTTATCTGTACGTTTATTTGGTTGCTTGTTTATCTGAACATTTATTTGGTTGCTTGTTTATCTGTATGTTTATTTGGTTGGTTGTTTATCTGAACATTTATTTGGTTGTCTGTTTATCTGAACGTTTTTTTGTTTCTTGTTTATCTGTACGTTTATTTGGTTGTCTGTTTATCTGAACATTTATTTGGTTGTCTGTTTATCTGAATGTTTAATTTGTTGGTTGTTAATCTGAACGTTGATTTGGTTGTCTGTTTATCTGTATGTTTATTTGGTTGTCTGTTTATCTGAACGTTTATTTGTTTCTTGTTTATCTGTACGTTTATTTGTTTCTTGTTTATCTGTACGTTTATTTGGTTGCTTGTTTATCTGAACATTTATTTGAATGCTTGTTTATCTGTATGTTTATTTGGTTGGTTGTTTATCTGAACATTTATTTGGTTGTCTGTTTATCTGAACGTTTATTTGTTTCTTGTTTATCTGTACGTTTATTTGGTTGCTTGTTTATCTGAACATTTATTTGGTTGCTTGTTTATCTGTATGTTTATTTGGTTGGTTGTTTATCTGAACATTTATTTGGTTGTCTGTTTATCTGAACGTTTTTTTGTTTCTTGTTTATCTGTACGTTTATTTGGTTGTCTGTTTATCTGAACATTTATTTGGTTGTCTGTTTATCTGAATGTTTAATTTGTTGGTTGTTAATCTGAACGTTGATTTGGTTGTCTGTTTATCTGTATGTTTATTTGGTTGTCTGTTTATCTGAACGTTTATTTGTTTCTTGTTTATCTGTACGTTTATTTGTTTCTTGTTTATCTGTACGTTTATTTGGTTGCTTGTTTATCTGAACATTTATTTGAATGCTTGTTTATCTGTATGTTTATTTGGTTGGTTGTTTATCTGAACATTTATTTGGTTGTCTGTTTATCTGAACGTTTATTTGTTTCTTGTTTATCTGTACGTTTATTTGTTTCTTGTTTATCTGTACGTTTATTTGGTTGCTTGTTTATCTGTATGTTTATTTGGTTGTCTGTTTATCTGTATGTTTATTTGGTTGTCTGTTTATCTGAACGTTTATTTGTTTCTTGTTTATCTGTACGTTTATTTGATTCTTGTTTATCTGTACGTTTATTTGGTTGCTTGTTTATCTGAACATTTATTTGGTTGCTTGTTTATCTGTATGTTTATTTGGTTGGTTGTTTATCTGAACATTTATTTGGTTGGTTGTTTTTCTGTACGTTTATTTGGTTGTCTGTTTATCTGAACATTTATTTGGTTGTCTGTTTATCTGAATGTTTAATTTGTTGGTTGTTAATCTGAACGTTGATTTGGTTGTCTGTTTATCTGTATGTTTATTTGGTTGCTTGTTTATCTGAACATTTATTTGGTTGTCTGTTTATCTGTATGTTTATTTGGTTGGTTGTTTATCTGAACATTTATTTGGTTGGTTGTTTATCTGTATGTTTATTTGGTTGTCTGTTTATCTGAACATTTATTTGGTTGTCTGTTTATCTGAATGTTTAATTTGTTGGTTGTTTATCTGAACGTTGATTTGGTTGTCTGTTTATCTGTATGTTTATTTGGTTGTCTGTTTATCTGAACGTTTATTTGTTTCTTGTTTATCTGTACGTTTATTTGTTTCTTGTTTATCTGTACGTTTATTTGGTTGCTTGTTTATCTGAACATTTATTTGAATGCTTGTTTATCTGTATGTTTATTTGGTTGGTTGTTTATCTGAACATTTATTTGGTTGTCTGTTTATCTGAACGTTTTTTTTTTTGTTTCTTGTTTATCTGTACGTTTATTTGGTTGTCTGTTTATCTGAACATTTATTTGGTTGTCTGTTTATCTGAATGTTTAATTTGTTGGTTGTTAATCTGAACGTTTATTTGGTTGTCTGTTTATCTGTACGTTTATTTGGTTGCGTGTTTATCTGAACATTTATTTTGTTGCTTTGTTCATCTGAATGTTTAATTTGTTGGTTGTTAATCTGAATCTTTTTGTTGTTGCTTATTTATCTAAATGTTTATTCTGTTGATTGTTAATCTTGATGTTTATTTGGTTGCATGTTTATCCGACCGAATTATTGGTTATCTGAACGTTAGTTGCTTAATTATTTGAACGTTTATTTGGTTGCTTTCTTATGCGAACGTTTCATTTTGATGTTTATTTATCTGAAAGTTTATATGGTTGCTAGCTTGTTTATCTGACCGTTTATTTGGTTGCTGTTTTTATATGAACGTTTACTTGTTTTCTTTGTTTATATGAACGTTTATTTGGTTGCTTTGTTTATCTAAATATTTATTTGGTTGTTTTGTTTATCTGAACGTTTATTTGGTTGTTTTATTTATCTGAAGGATTATTTGGTTGCTTTGTTTATCTGAACGTTAATTTGGTTTGTTGATTTTCTGAACGTTTATTTGGTTGGTTGTTTTTCTTTACGTTTATTCGGTTGATTGTTTTTCTGAACGTTTATTCGGTCGCTTTGTTAATCTGAACGTTTATTTGGTTGGTTTTTTTATCTGAACATTATTTGGTTGCTTTGTTTATCTGAACGTTTTTTTTTTTGTTTCTTTGTTTATAATGAAGGTTTATTTGGTTGCTTATTTTATCTGGAAGTTTATTTGGTTGCTTTGTTTATCTGAACGTTTATTTGGTTGCTTTGCTTATCTGGAAGTTTATTTGGTTGCTTTGTTTATCTGAACGTTTATTTGGTTGGTTGTTTTTCTAAACGTTTATTTTGTTGCATACTAGTATTCATCTTTACGTTTATTTATTTGCTTGTTTATCCGAACGTTCATTTGGTTGTCTGTTTATCTTGGTTGGTTGTTAATCTGAATATTTATTTGGTTGCTTTGTTTATCTGAACGTTAATTTGGTTGGTTGTTTATCTGAACGTTTATTTGGTAACTTTGTTTATCTGAACATTTATTTGGTTGGTTGTTTTTCTGAAACGTTTATTTTGTTTCTTTGTTTATCTGAACGTTTATTTGGTTGGTTGTCTTTCTGAACATTTATTTTGTTGGTAGTCTTTCTGAACATTTATTTGGTTGGTTGTCTTTCTGAACATTTATTTGGTTGGTTGTCTTTCTGAACGTTTATTTGGTTGGTTGTCTTTCTGAATGTTTATTTCGTTGGTTGTTTTTGTGAACCTTTATTTGGTTGATTGTTTTTCTGAACGTTTATTTTGTTGCTTTGTTTATCTGAACGTTTATTTGGTTGGTTGTTTATATGAACGTTTATTTGGTAACTTTGTTTACCTGAACATTTATTTGGTTGCTTGTTTTTCTGAACGTTTATTTTGGTGCTTTGTTTATCTGAACGTTTATTTGGTTGGTTGTTTATCTGAACGTTTATTTGGTTGGTTGTTTTTCTGAAACGTTTATTTTGTTGGTTGTTTTTCTGAAACGTTTATTTGGTTGGTTGTCTTTCTGAATGTTTATTTGGTTGGTTGTTTTTCTAAACCTTTATTTGGTTCGTTGTCTTTCTGAACGTTTATTTGGTTTGTTGTCTTTCTGAATATTTATTTGGTTGGTTGTTTTTCTGAACGTTTATTTGGTTGGTTGTTTTTCAGAACCTTTATTTGGTTGGTTGTCTTTCTGAACGTTTATTTGGTTGGTTGTCTTTCTGAATGTTTATTTGGTTTGTTGTCTTTCTGAATGTTTATTTGGTTGGTTGTTTTTTGAACGTTTATTTGGTTGGTTGGTTTTCTGAACATTTATTATGTTGGTTGTCTTTCTGAACCTGTATTTGGTTGGTTGTTTTCCTGAACATTAATGGTTGGTTGCTTTTCTGAACGTTTATTTGGTTGGTTGTTTTACAGAACCTTTATTTGGTTGGTTGTTTTTCTGAACATTTATTTGGTTGGTTGTTTTTCTGAACATTTATTTGGTTGGTTGTTTTTCTGAATATTTATTTGGTTTGTTGTCTTTCTGAACGTTTATTTGGTTGGTTGTCTTTCTGAACGTTTATTTTGTTGGTTGTCTTTCTGAACGTTTATTTGGTTTGTTGTCTTTCTGAACGTTTATTTGGTTGGTTCTTTTTCTGAACCTTTATTTCGTTGGTTGTTTTACAGAACCTTTATTTGGTTGGTTGTTTTTCTGAATCTTTATTTGGTTGGTTCTTTTTCTGAACCTTTATTTGGTTGGTTGTTTTTCTGAACATTGATTTGGTTGGTTGTTTTTCTGAACATTGATTTGGTTGGTTGTTTTTCTGAATATTTATTTGGTTTGTTGTCTTTCTGAACGTTTATTTGGTTGGTTGTCTTTCTGAATGTTTATTTGGTTGGTTGTTTTTCTGAACATTTATTTGGTTGGTTGGTTTTCTGAAAAATTATTTGGTTGGTTGTTTTTTTGAACGTTTATTTGGTTGGTTGGTTTTCTGAACATTTATTTGGTTGGTTGGTTTTCTGAACGTTTATTTGGTTGGTTGTCTTTCTGAACGTTTATTTGGTTGGTTGTCCTTCTGAATATTTATTTGGTTGGTTGTTTTTCTGAACATTTATTTGGTTGGTTGGTTTTCTGAACATTTATTTGGTTGGTTGTTTTTCTGAACATTTATTTGGTTGGTTGGTTTTCTGAACATTTATTTGGTTGGTTGGTTTTCTGAACGTTTATTTGGTTGGTTGTCTTTCTAAATGTTTATTTGGTTGGTTGTTTTTCTGAACATTTATTTGGTCGGTTGTTTTTCTGAACATTTATTTGGTTGGTTGTTTTTCTGAATATTTAATTGGTTTGTTGTCTTTCTGAACGTTTATTTGGTTGGTTGTCTTTCTGAATGTTCATTTGGTTGGTTGTTTTTCTGAACATTTATTTGGTTGGTTGGTTTTCTGAACATTTATTTGGTTGGTTGTTTTTCTGAACGTTAATTTGGTTGGTTGGTTTTCTGAACATTTATTTGGTTGGTTGGTTTTCTGAACGTTTATTTGGTTGGTTGTCTTTCTGAACGTTTACTTGGTTGGTTGTCCTTCTGAATGTTTATTTGGTTGGTTGTTTTTCTGAACATTTATTTGGTTGGATGGTTTTCTGAACATTTATTTGGTTGGTTGTTTTTCTGAACATTTATTTGGTTGGTTGGTTTTCTGAACATTTATTTGGTTGGTTGGTTTTCTGAACGTTTATTTGGTTGGTTGTCTTTCTGAACGTTTATTTGGTTGGTTGTCTTTCTGAACGTTTATTTGGTTGGTTGTCCTTCTAAATGTTTATTATCTTGGTTGTTTTTCTGAACATTTATTTGGTTGGTTGGTTTTCTGAACATTTATTTGGTTGGTTGTTTTTCTGAGCATTTATTTGGTTGGTTGGTTTTTTGAACATTTATTTGGTTTGTTGTCTTTCTGAACGTTTATTTGGTTGGTTGTCTTTCTGAATGTTTATTTGGTTGGTTGTTTTTCTGAACATTTATTTAGTTGGTTGTTTTTCTGAACATTTATTTGGTTGGTTGTTTTTCTGAATATATATTTGGTTTGTTGTCTTTCTGAACGTTTATTTGGTTGGTTGTCCTTCTGAATGTTTATTTGGTTGGTTGTTTTTCTGAACATTTATTTGGTTGGTTGGTTTTCTGAACATTTATTTGGTTGGTTCTTTTTCTGAACGTTTGTTTGGTTGGTTGGTTTTCTGAACATTTATTTGGTTGGTTGGTTTTCTGAACGTTTATTTGGTTGGTTGTCTTTCTGAACGTTTATTTGGTTGGTTGTCCTTCTGAATGTTTATTTGGTTGGTTGTCTTTCTGAACATTTATTTGGTTGGTTGTTTTTCTGAACATTTATTTGGTTGGTTGGTTTTCTGAAATTTATTTGGTTGGTTGGTTTTCTGAACGTTTATTTGGTTGGTTGTCTTTCTGAACGTTTATTTGGTTGGTTGTCTTTCTGAACGTTTATTTGGTTGGTTGTCCTTCTGAATGTTTATTTGGTTGGTTGTTTTTCTGAACATTTAATTTGGTTGGTTGGTTTTCTGAACATTTATTTGCTTGGTTGTTTTTCTGAACATTTATTTGATTGGTTGGTTTTCTGAACATTTATTTGGTTTGTTGTCTTTCTGAACGTTTATTTGGTTGGTTAACTTTCTGAATGTTTATTTGGTTGGTTGTTTTTCTGAACATTTATTTGGTTGGTTGTTTTTCTGAACATTTATTTGGTTGGTTGTTTTTCTGAATATTTATTTGGTTTGTTGTCTTTCTGAACGTTTATTTGGTTGGTTGTCTTTCTGAACATTTATTTGGTTGATTGTCTTTCTGAACGTTTATTTGGTTGGTTGCTTTTCTGAACCTTTATGTGGTTGGTTGTTTTACAGAACGTTTATTTGGTTGGTTGTCTTTCTGAACGTTTATTTGGTTTGTTGTCTTTCTGAACGTTTATTTGGTTGGTTGTTTTTCTGAACGTTTATTTGGTTGGTTGTTTTTCTTAACGTTTATTTGGTTGGTTGTTTTTCTGAACATTTATTTTGTTGGTTGTCTTTCTGAACCTTTATTTGGTTGGTTGTTTTTCTGAACATTTATTTGGTTGGTTGTCTTTCTGAATGTTTATTTGGTTGCTTTGTTTATATGAACGTTTCTTTTGTTGGTCGTCTGATTCGAGGGTACCATCTACAACTAATTCCATTTTTAGTTACAATAAGCTAATGCATTGTAAGTATTGTTATCCTTCCTTTGTATGTGTTGTTTAAATGGTGCTGTGCGAGCTGTTCTAAAAACGGAATTAGTTACAATAAGGTATGGAATCCTGTTTGGACCGCTTCGTGTCATCGTGCCATCGCCGGCAATGTCACGATGGCGATGCTACGATGGCGATGTTACGATGCGACGATGTCACGATGGCGAAGTTAAGATGACACGATGGCGAAGATACGAAGTTACGATTGCGAAGATACGATGTTCACATCGTGACATCGCCATCGTGACATCGTATTATCGCCATCGTAACATCGTGTCATCGCCATCGTAACATCGCCATCGTGTCATCGCCATCGTGTCATCGCCATCGTAACATCGTTTCATCGTCATCGTAACACCGTGCCATCGCCATCGTAACATCGTGTCATCGCCATCGTAACATCGTGACATCGCCATCTTAACATCTTGTCATCGCCATCGTAACATCTTGTCATCGCCATCGTAACATCTTGTCATTGCCATCGTAACATTGCATCATTTTACGCATGCGCGAGTGTTTTACTATGAAAGCCCATTAGTGCAACCCAAAAATATACTCCGAAATGAGAAATATTGTCCTTAAAAGAATTTTTCCAGAAAAGTAGCGTAACTGAAAGAAAATAAGTCATCGAAGTTCGGCAAGAGGCATAAATAACCATGTGCATATTTTATTGGAGTGGGGGCAACCCCCTCTTTAAACTCGTCGTAGTAAGGTATTTTTCAGGCTCAAATTACATGCGGCGACTTTCAGAACATTTTGCAGCCACCTAACTTCTGTAATACAATTTCAAACCAAAGCATTGTTCGTGTATCAAATTCATGAAGTGATGTAACCCTTCTACACCTAAAATTTGCTTTTTGATCGGTCTTTTTCTGATAATTATACTAATAAACTTCAGACAGTGTACCCTAAAAGCAAAGGGGATGGGATTTGTTGTATGTAATGGTTAAATCCCCTCCCCCATTCACTCGCCGAGGGGCGTAGCTAGGGTGTATTCGACATGGACGTCTATAGAGGGGTCAACAAAGAAGGAGATGCTTTGTTGAATCGAAAGGCTGAATCGGAAAGAGTATGAGTTTCTCCCTCTCGTTTGTGGGGGTTCGGGGCCTTCTCAGAGAAACATTTTGAAAAATGAAGGAAAATGGTGACTTCTGAAGCGCACTAGAAATCAAATTAGGACTGAAAGGATTACGTGTATGGTAAACCCAAGATCTAAATAAAGATGCGAAAAAAATAATATATATGCACATGAAATGCTGTGACAGTCGTTTTTCGCCAAAAATAGATATACGTCCACATACAGATATTGAATAATCCTGCATTCCCAACTGACAACACGCACATCGATAGCGATCAGTGTGTGTAAATTTGAATGTATAAACCTACTAAAATTTTGAAATGAAATGTATATTCAAATCGGTGCTTTCTGGAGTTTAACCGACAGTAGTTTGCTTTAAAAACATGTAATAATGGCCAATTTCATTTAGCAAGTTGCCGAGGAGGATACTCCCTTATTTGCGAAAACGATGAGGACGATTTTGCGTACTGGCAAACGTCCTCTGTCGTCAAATTTATCGTAAAACAATGAATGATTCCTTTCAAAACAAGAGTTCTAATTGCTAATACCAGTGGCGGATTCAAGGGGGGGGGGCTAACCCCCCCCCCCCCCTAAAATTTGCAAATCATAGCTAAAACGATCATTTTCCATATAAAAAAGAGTAAATATTAACTACCTGTTAGTTAATATAATTGTCAAATGCATCAATTTCAATTCATTAATCAATTTCAGTCATGAAAATGGGTCTGAAAAGGCTGAAATTCGTTAGCTTCAGGGAGGCTTCGCCCCCCTGGTTCCCCTACCAGGGCTCTGCCCTGAAACCGCTGTGGACCTAGGCGGTCCCCAGACCCCTCGCCATTTTTTACGCCCCCTCTAACTCATCCGCCACTGAATACATCGTGTACTACATTTCAGTATTTTCTTATCTTACAAATGCCGGCTCCTTCAACATAAAAATGATTCTTCCGTCGAGGAGCCCCCCCCCCCCCTCCCAACTGGACTTCGCACTGGCGCTCAGGCCCTTAACTCAAATCCTGTAAACATCCCTGATAACCCAATGTAACTTTTGCTAGCTGAAAAAAAAACTACTTGGTATGTCTTTTCAGATAAGGGGGTTGGGTAAGGGGGTGGTCGAAGCGTTGGGCGAAGCCTGATTTTAATAAGGCATTATACATGCACAGAAACCGGAAATTTCAGCATTTTTGGCAAATTCTAGATTCAGACTAGACCCAATCAATCTTGCCTCCTTAAGATCCGCCCTTGGCCTTAGCTTCATCAAATGTATCTTTGGTAGAACTTATATATAAGCAAGTATTTTTGTCTGATAATGATCGAAAATTAGGTTCATTTTGAATACTTTTATTTCCTCTTTTCATGGCCCAATTTGTAAATGAGAAAACACTCTATAAAGAAATCTTATTAATGATAAATTTACATATATAAAAAAATGAGGTGGTACATAATGCCTCATAATATAAATATCTTGGCCGTAATTTCACATTCTCTGGATCTTAAAGAATGGTTTGCGCTAACGCGCATCCGTAATAATTCCACTGCGCATGCGTAAAATAAAACGATGCTACGATGACGATGACACGATGTTACGATGGCGATGACATGATGTTACGATGGCGATGGTACGATGTCACGATGGCGATGACACGATGTTACGATGGCGATGGCACGATGGCGATAACACGATGGCTATGGCAAGATGTTACGATGGCGATGACACGATGTTACGATGGCGATGGCACGATGTTACGATGATAATGTTACGATGGCGATGACACGATGTTACGATGGCGATGACACGATGCTACGATGGCGATGATACGATGGCGATGATACGATGGCGATGATACGATGTGAACATCGCATCATCGCCATCGTGACTTCGTATCTTCGCCATCGTAACATCGTATCTTCGCCATCGTGGCTTCGTAACATCGCCATCGTAACATCGCATCATCGTGCCATCGCCATCGTTACATCGCCGGCGATGGTACGATGATGCGAAGGGGTCCAAACAGGATTCCATAATAAGGTAATGCAATGTAAGTAATTGGTATCCTTCCTTTGAATGTGTTGTTTAAATGGTGTTGTACTAGCTATTCTCCTGATATCCATTATTTCAAAAAATGTTTTCTTAGATTTTTTGATTTTTTATACAACTGAACATTTAGCCAGGATCCACTACGAAGAAATACCTTAAACAAGAGCCCCAGGGGGGCACAACGCTCACCTGATATCCATGCACACTCTGAACATACTGACATTGAATAATGTTAGAGCCAGAGCCAGAGTCAGAATTTTTTGGTCCATATGCCATAAATAATAAAAAAAATATCATAAAAATTCCAAAAAAGTAAAATGCAATAAATGAGTGTGCAAAATGGAGAAAATGAAAATGGAAAAAGAAAAAAGAAGGTTTTTTTTGTATTCAGATGATTTAAAAGTGCTTAAAAAGCTTGCAAAATGCAAAAAATGAAAAAAAAAAAAAATTGGGATGCCAGTGCCTGAATTTGAACCCACAATCCTTGGGTCTATGTGCACGCACAGCATATCTAGATTAAAATATAAAAAAAAAAAAATTCAAAAAATAAAGTTATAGCAAATAATGTATATAAAAGAATTGAGTAACTTAATCTGACAAACATGCAATAAATGAGTGCAGAAGATCATATATTTACTAAGTTATTAAAAGAAATAGTTAAAGAAAAATAATAAGAGCACCCTAACATCTCTCTCTTTCGGGGAAAGGATTTACAACCTAAAGAGGCATCAGATAGGATGTCATCCTTAAGAAATATTAAGTGCAGAAAACCACTGTTAGATGGAGTAAATGAAAGAAAGATTAGTATTTACTCTGATTAGTTCATTTATATACAAGCCAATTAGAAAAAAAATATTATTTTGTCCAGTTCTTATTATATCATCTAATAGAAAAAAAAATCTGTCAGCAGATGTTGTTACAGAAATGTTGACCCCCCCCCCCTTTTTATACTCTATAGAATACAAGAATTATTATAAATTCAAATTGTACATGTTGTTAATCAAAAATGCTATCACACAAGCATTCATTAATTTAATTTTACCTAGGATATAGGTTTCAAAATATCAATATGAACTCAAGGGAAATTAATATGGAGAAAATGCCAAACTTCATAAAAAATTCCAAAGTTCAAAAAGTGGCAAAAATGGCATTAAAATTATTCAGGTAAGTTAAAAATAGCATTCAAAGCTTAAAATATGGATGAAAAATGAAAAATAAAGAAAAAATTTTTTTAAGGCCCAGCCGGGATTTGAACTCGCTACCTTGGGACTCATTGACAAAGAAAACATGCCTATTTACAGTATTAAAGAAATCATTAAAAATCTAAAAGTCAAGATATTGAGAAAATTCTTTCACTGTTACATTCCTTACAATAAATATGATAAATGTTAAAACAATCATTCATGGGAAGAACTAAAAAATGCCAAAAATGATGAAAATGACCATCCTCCCTTCCTTTTTTACAGTATTAAAAAATCATTAAAAATTCAAAAATAAACCTTTCAGCAAAATTCTTTCACTAAAGCATTCCTTTGCTTAAAAATGGCTAAATTAAACTAAACTGGAGCAGAATTTTTCAATAAGAAAGAAAATATTAAGAGAAATATCAATTTTTGCATTAAAAATGCAATGTCGAAAAAGACGTCAAAAACGCGTCAAAAATTAGTTATTGGATTTTAACGAAATGAACAAACTTGAATCGTACATCCTTCTAGATCACTTAGATACAATTAGTTTTTCAATCCATTCAGTGGAACTGGAGAAGAAGATTTTTGAAGAGGGGTACCCTCTGGGGCCTATTTGACCCCGCCCTGGATCCACCCCTGAAGGGATCAAGCCGAAATGAACAAACTTGGTAGAGGACCTTTAGTACTTCATGCATACCAAGTTTCATCAAAATCCCTTCAGCCGTTCTTGAGAAGAAGTTGAAAATGTTAAAAGTTTACGACGGACGGACGGACGACGGACGCCGGACGCCACACTATGACAATAGCTCACTTGAGCCTTTGGCTCAGGTGAGCTAAAAATCAAATCGTACTTAGCATATTTCTAATTCATTAAGTACCTTCGATATATGTTTGAACATCAGCTTTTTCCTCTAAATAACGAGGATCAATCCGAGGGTAATCGAACGGATCGTCACTTTGTAATCGTATCGTTCCTCTACTTTTTGGCTTTAATAGTAAAACAGCAATTGAGAACCCTTCTGGAGTCATCGCTGTTTGAAATCCATTGATGACCTAGGAACGTAAAATTTATTTGAAAGGAAAAACAAATATCTAAAACTTTCGGAGCCTCAGTTGGAAAATTTTCTAAGCGCATAAAAAGTAAGTCTTCTCATCAAAATATAAAAGAAATGGTTAAACCAGAGAACAAAGCATAATTTACTAAATAAGTCGGTTTTCCTCTGGTTATGTTTAGTTTAAACATATTTCTTGCGATGGTATGATTTTATTTTATTTGTTTTACTGTATGTACTGACTTACAATTGTTTATAACTCATATACTTAATATTTATCACGGAAGTCGTAAAAATAACTTTCTTTTCGTATACATACTTCCTTTTTGCGATTGAAATGGTTATATTCGTCTCCTTGTTCGGCCAAAGAACTGACCAAGATAAACTGGACATCTGGTGACCTATCACCTGGTTTCTTTGGCATGGCACGTATAAACCCCATAGCCTCAACACCAGCATTACTGGTCAATATACCTGTACGAAATTCCTTATTGAATTAAGTTGTAGGAAATCATATTATAATTCGTAAAACAAGTAGAATGCATCATCATTCCGTCACTGACATTACTATATTTTCTCTCGTTATTAATAAAAGGGGAACCACGAAATTGGTATCTGAATCATTTTAAAAGTTGGAAGCATCACTAATAGAGAATCATTGTCCAAAACGTGAACGAGAAACGAACGACAAACTTGGAACTGTATGCCAGAAGGCAGCTGAGGTGGGGCACTTATTTTTTCAAACAGTAAACAGATATGAAAGTTATTGTGTTTATCTATACAGGAACCCAGGATGATTCAGACTTCTTTTTATACGAAGTCCACCAGATGCTATTTCCTACAAGTAAACTGAACCAAGAACATGGATAACACACAATTTCACAGCCAATTGTGCCTCATATGAAATTAGCATCATGTAAATTTCACATGAAAGTTCATGTGAAATTCATATAAATTTTACATAAAATTTATGTGAAAAAAATTCACATGAATTTCACATGAATTTACTTCACATGAATTTTTCTATGTGGCCTTCATGCAAAATTGACTTTACATGCAATTCGTTTCAGAAACTTCATATGAATTTCATGTGAAATTTTTCATGTAAATTTCATGATCGTGCTCGATTCACATAAGTTTCATGTGAACTTTTACATAAAATTCATGTAATTTCACATGAATTTCATATGAGCACAATTTTTCTGTGTAGACGAACTAGAACACACCCTAAATATATATACATATAAAAACGCGCGCAAAAGACCAGTAAGATACAACACCTTTAAACTATCAAACTTGAGAACTTTTTTTGTGTCTTAGTTAGCCTTTTTTCTGCCATGTCCTTGGTTCTAGCTGTTTTGGAACTTACATGTAATTTTGTTTTGAATAGCTTTATAGCTTTGTGTTTCATGTGCGTTCTGGTATTTCTAAACTATGTTCATTTGGTCGTTTCTATACCACATATGTACAAACCTGTTTTGAACACGTGGTATATGAGGTTATTCCACGTGGTGTTGACTCGCTCATTGGTCAGGCTGAGTGGTTTATCCAGGGAGGCGGGAACATAAAACATCATGTGATCATTCAGGTTGTTTCCTACTGGCAAATCTGATATTACTGGAATCTAAAAACATATATGTGACATTTATATATGAACATTTGTGACACTCGTCATTAAGTTTGAACAAGGTACACTAATTGTCTCCGACGGATTCGAGACTCCGCTGAGCACTTCATACATCTACATGCATGTAAACTGCACAGTACAAAGACTTTGCGTACAATATTGAATTTATTTATAGAAACACCGAGAAATTAACAAGAACTTTGAGTGTTTAATCGAAGGACTTTCTTTTAAACCTTCATTTTGTCCAGATGGTCCCTTGGTCCTATTCCAGACAACATAAGAATTTGTGGTGATCCCACAGATCCGGCTGATAATATAACTTCCTTTCTGGCTTTAATCTGAGTTTTTAGGCCATTTCTTATAATGGACACGCCCACTGCCTGTTTGTTTTCAAAAAGAACTTTAGTGACGTGGGATCGGACTGTCACGTGTAAATTTTTGCGACGCATGACCGGAAGTAGGAATCCCCAAGCCGCATTCCAACGCTTACCGTCTCCGACGATTGCTTGCATCCTCCCAAATCCTGTTTTGAAACAAATGTTTGAAATGAAAAAGTGAAATGTTTATTGATTACATCACGTATCAAGATTTACGATAAATGCACTAAATGTTCATGACCGAATGTCAGACATTTCAGGTATCTTTCGGACTTTTACCAAATATTTTTTCCTTCTAATATTCCTAATTTATAGATGTCGATTCTATCATTGTACCAAGCCCTGAAATTCTCACGAACTTATTGAGTCTTTGCGGAATACAGAGTTATTTCCCCTTATAGACGGTATCTGACGTAAAACCATTGTGACGTCATGAAAATGGCATGGTATCGTCGATTTTACACCGTCATTTCCCAGACTTTTAGGACTGTTTCCATAGAATTTGATGACGTCACAATCAGTCTACGTCAGATACCTTCTCAAATGGGAAGTAACTCTGGTTTTCGAAAATAGCGAATACTGATATTTATATGGAGGACTAAGATGCACAATACTATTAGTCGGTTGTTCGAATGTAATGGCTTTAAAACGAATGATATGGCATATTATAGAAGATTATGGAATTTTGATGAATAATAGAAAATCTTTTCTAAGTTGAGGAACATATACCTTCGTTGTCTCCATTATTTCCATTACAGTCAATAAGTTTATATCCGAGTGCTTTTGCCGCCGTGAAGAATTGATCAGCTATCTGTGTAACAGTAGCGTCAGACACGGCCAAAGGTCCTCCACTAGAATGATAGTCTGAAGTCAAAATATAATTGTAACAGCACAAAACGAGTCTCACTAAAATTTGCAGCAACACATGTATAACTTAACATGCGGATGAAGAAATCTTGATTGTTTTCGATCAGAATATTATTTTTCTTCCTAAACGGCATAATGAACAAAATTGTCTAGAAAATCAAAAGTAGATAAAGAAAAGGAAAATCGTTCTTTGATAATTTATGCTTCGATTGCCTTGACTTTATCTGAATCATGTTATACTGTAAAATTGTTCATCATTAATAATTCGCTCTCAGTAGCTTCTTAAAGGATTCGGATAGTACCTGGATCAATTCCAATGCTACTGCGCATGTCCTCAGATTTCAGGAAGTACGGTAGAATGTCGTCATATCCCCAATTAGTACAACCATTGGCTGCCCAATCATCGTAGTCATAGCGACTGCCGCGGTAGTATAGCAACCCATTTAAAAGTGATGTACCTCCCAATCCTCGACCTCGTGGCCAAAAACTTCTCTATAATTATTACAACAAAAATGAATAATGAAATCTCCGTTCTTTCAATAAATAACTAGATAAATCTGATATGTCACAACACATAGAATTTCTCTTCTTTTTTCAGAAAGGGGAAAGGAACAATGCTCTAGTTACATGCATAGCTCTTGCATTAACATCGGCTAGCCAAACATGCGGCTAGCCAAACAGGCGACGCTACTCTTGCTAACTCTTGCCGGGCACCTGATCTCACCTCTAGCTTGTATTTGGTGCTCTCTATTGCGAGTGCTGTTGAGCTTGTCGTCAGGATCTTCTTTATCTCAATGGAGGTGATAAGTGGAACATCACATTTCTAACTGTAACGTAAAAAAAAAAAAAAAAATCCAAGATACATACTAGGTTAATAAATGACTCTGTATACATGTATATACCTGTTTGATCATTCCTTTTTGGGAGAATTTCTGAGGGACAGTTTTGTACTGCCAATCAGCACTAGTCTGCTGTGCTGCAGCCGCATTAAATGGTATATCGTACATCAGTTGGTTGGTTTCATCGTCGCCTGCTTCTAATAATAGAACTGTGGCGTTCTCCTCAGACAGTCGATTGGCAAGTACTGACCCTGCAGGTCCTGCACCAACTGCAAAGTCACGTGACATTTAAAAGAACACGACAATATAATGCAATAATTTCCATTTCTGCAAAGATAAATAAAAAATAATAACTTCGGATTCTTGACTTCCCAAAGAACAGAATTGGATACTAATGATATTATAGAGATCGCCACTTTTATAATGCATACATTTGATAGTTTATTTCGTAACGAAGTCGTTCCCACACAATTACATCGCCAAGCAGGAGATGCTTACTCTTCCTGATCTGATCTCCTCTACTCTTTTGTATCTTGGTCTCCAAGGCGCATCTCATTCTGCTAGGCGCTTCATTACAGAGTGAACCTATGACGTTGTGATACAAGACGACTCTTTTGCAAGATGCTTTCGTTCTTTTGCTTAGTTTGTATTTCTCGTAGTTGTTTATTTCTCTCGTGGTTGTGTATTTCTCTCGTAGTTGTGTATTTCTCTTAGTTTCATCTCCTTTACCCCCGTGATAACAAATGAACCAATCTAGACTAATAGTTTTTGTTTCATCTCTTTTCATATTGCATGTGCGAATCTAGAAGGGTTCTTTTGGGTCAACCCTCGACCTAGATTATATATATTTACATTGAAGCAGAACAAAAAAGTTACCTATAATATAATCATATGTAGAGTTGATGTGATACGCTGGTGACGGGGGTATCGGTGGCTTCAGAAATACTCCGTACATTAAAGACAAAATGGCCGTAAAGAAAGGAAATGTCCAGTTTTCAAGAGTCGGCATTTTGCTCCACTTTCTATTCATGACACAACATATATTCAAGAGTATACGTAGATAAGCTAAACATGTATGTATCTGGATCCATAGTGCAAGATAATTAAAGTTAACTGTTTTTTTGTCGTATGAAACAAATGTATAATTACATTATATGATTTGCAAAAATAAATGATCTTAAAATAAATAAAACGAGGGATAATACAGCGTCATGCACACAAAGAAATAAGAAAAAAAAATTATATCGACTAAAGAAGGATAACTCTGTCAGTCTTACGTGAATTGTGCACTTACAGTGATAATCCCATTAAATAGTATCCGACAAACTATTAACACATTTCTAGATGATAATATTGTTCTGATTAATAATCGATAGAATCACTTCAACAAATACAAAAAAAAAAAATGTTTTTGTGAGCATAATCGATCAACATTAATGTGTGTGATGTATGTGATGGGGAGAGGGGGTGAAGATTTTGCTTTTTCCTTTAAAGTGTGTTTTCATTCAATGTTCTTCTCTATTTTTCGATTGGCTCGGAAGCAGCCTCACAACTGCATGCAGCAGCACTTTACCTTTTCTGATATAAAATAATCGACAGGAAAGCTTTAGAGGGATGAAAGATATTTCTTATTAAATGTTTAAACTAAATCAGTATAGTAATTGCAAAGCAAATAACAGAAAACATTACCAGACTTAACCTGAAAGATAACGAAAAAAAAAAGGGGGGGGGGGGGGGGGTCAGAAACTTCATATCGGTTCCAATGTCTATAGTAAGAGTGAAACCGATTTAGATAACATTTACCCAATTTTGCCTTAAGAAATAAAAGCATCAGACTTTGGTTTACATCAATTTGTACCTAAATCCACTCTTGTACATGTACCTATGTCGATTGAAACTAAGACGTTTCTCTGGTAATTTCTACTTTACATTGGAGGTACTAAAATTTGTCGAATGAAAAATAAGATGAAGTGAAAATAGATAATTATTTTTTACTCAACTTTAATTATTTGTAAATTGAACAATGACACATCTAATTTACAGATTTTGAAATAAACATGTCACTTTCCTTGAAATATCTGTAGTGGACATCATGCAAAAATACTAAAACTATGAATATTTGCAGAATTCAATATTTTCTGGGCTAAGAAAAATAAACTTGGTTAAATAGAGAATCCAAAACGTTTCCTGACACGAAAAGTCAAATATATTTTCATCTAAAACTTCAGACGGTCAAAAATATTTTTATTATATTTCATTCGATGTAATACTGAAATATGTACGAAACAATATTTTGGATGTTGGGATTTTGTAAACATAATTTTCATGTGTGAAATTATGGTGGTCCAAAAGGTCAAATTATATCCTGTAACAGTAATGTGAGAAGCTCTCATTTGCGATTCAGTGGAAGATATTCGGGGGATAGAACCCCCCTTCGTCAACATTTTATTTTACTGGAAAAGGTTTTTTGGAATTTTCGGAAATGAAAACATTTTTTTAACCCAAAATGAAAACTGGAAGGGCTTATTACACATCCCGTCTAAAAGGTTGGTTCGCCGCTGCCTCTTTATATGATGATCTGGAAAGAACGGTTAAAACTATATGAAAATTTGAATAAAAAATCTGAGTATCATTTTTATTCCAAAACAAATGTATCATGGAATCCGTAGAATAAACTTTACAAATTATTTGGATTTTCCCATGACAGGGATTGTTCTTTAAACGCCTAATATCCTTATTGGTTTGAACAAAGTGCATAAAGGAATAAAATTTCTCTTTTTCTCTATTTTCTTCAAATGCAATTTCTGCACTTAGAAATTAATCTAACCCGCACAAAATTTTGCAAATTGTAATTGGGAAACCGCATAAAAACGCAAAAACAATTTTGAGTGATCAAAAGACAAAGTAGGTTATGACGTCTTTCGATAGAATAGATTCCCTTAATTTGAATATCCTTATGGGGTTAACCTGACGTAACCCCTGCGGCTCTCGTCAGCCATTTGTCCCGGCTCCTGATTACGTATGCACGTCAACGGTACATCTAACGTTGACGGATTGAGCGCTTGTCCAATGTTTCCTTGTGATTCCCGTCTATATATAAACCCCTCTACTGTCAGTGTTCAAATCATAACACGAAAGTGTGCTCTCCTGATAAGATGGTAGGTTAAACCAAAATTATCTTATTATAATTCTATTTTTTCATTTATTTAATTTCTTTTATTTCATTTACAATTACAAATAGATAATTCGAAGTTATTTTTCATTCAGATGAAATATATAAAATAGTTATCTTTATTTTAAATAAGAATTGCAAAAAAAAAGTGCAAAAATAAAAATAAAACTGGAAGACTTATAGCATTGGAGAAGAAAAGCATTCTTTTTTATTTTATTTCCAACACATGCATATTGTGATCACACAAAGAGCTTAACAGATTTACACGTACAATTTGATTTTATTTTTCAGCGTATTTTACTGGTAGTGTGCAGTGCTGCACTGCTAAATTGTGTGCTATCTCAGCTCCATGGGCCATTAGACCCTCATGGACCAGTAGACCCACATGGACCACTAGACCCACATGGACCAAGCATACACGGAGCTGGTCCAATTCCAGATGGTCCTCACGCTATTCACGGGGCTGGACCAATACATGACGGCCCCGGGCCACATCTTATTCCTGATGGACCACACGGCCCAAATGTCTCTCCAGTAATAAACCCACTGTTGCCTGACGGTCTACTTGAAGATAACCCATTTGTTGACCCCTTCACGGAGGGGATCATTCCAGAGAAGGGACCATGGAAAAAACACAGGATCCCGCTCAATAATCCTGGCTGTAAAAAGATTGGTCCAACGGATTTTGATCCTAAAGCCATTTTTGACGATTCTTTTGTCTGCGATAAAAGTGCTGAAAGCTCCTTACCAATAACTCCCCGTATCTGGACCGATCGTCATCCAAATAGGTAAATACAAATGTTAAATTATCGACTATATAGATTCAATGATATATATGATTAGAAATCAAAATCTTATCTTTTAATGATCTGTTCCATCTTCATTATAATTCACCATTATGATTTTTTTCAATTTGCAGCACCATATTCGGAGACAGTTGGGTGTCCACCTGGGATTTTGAGCACGATCCAACCAAACCATTGGCCGCAGAATTCAGAGCTACTGACTTTTATGAACACGTGTACGACGCTCTCGTGGCAGACGACTTTGGTGATGTCTTTAAACAGTGTGCTTCTAGACCAAAACATTACAAGTGAGTAGAAACAAATATGCAAAAATTTCTGTTATATTAAATATGACGCAAAGTTTGAAAATACTTCAAAAGTGAATAAAAAATTACATTAGTGTATGTAAAATATATCTTGCATTAATGATAATGTAAGCATTGAATTAGAAGAAAAATGAATCTTGAAAACTCAAAAATGTAAATAAACGAAATTACTGATGAAATGTCAAATTCTAATTTCTCAGAGCCTGGTTAAAAATCAGTAAAGAAAAAGAAACCAAAACTTTTTTGTAAATATCAAGGATTACACAAACTCTATGAAATAAAACTATAATTTTTTCACTGTGTTTTTTTTTTTTTCAAACTTTTTTTTTTATTTGAAATTGAAATTCTCCTTACAGTCCACCAGAAACTGCTAAATACAAAGCGAAGAAAACTTGCGAAACGAACTACGTTCCTCTGCACGAAAGAGCTATCTGGCATAACCACCAAGGGCGACAACTCCCTTGTTACGTTCCAGTTCCGAATGAACTCTGGTCCGTCTCCTGTCACAGTCCGTAAGTAGCTTAAGGATCCCACACCCTAATAGAGTACTTCCGGCTAAAATTTATTACATTTTCATAATTTCCCGACAAATACCGATGATTTCATAATCGGAAATCTTCGGGGTGACAGAGTAAATCATTCTATGAGAAGTGCAATCTCTAATTTTAGCTAGAAAAGACTGTAAAGCATTCTTTTTGAAGAGAATGAAAAGTCTTATCTCTGGTAATTATTATTGAAAATGCACTAGGGGTTGAATACCTTAAATTTCATGGATTTGAATTATTTATTTAAAATTGAAGCAAAGGAAACATTTATGAATGTTGAATAAAGGTTCAAAGAGAAAATAAGCAATATTAGTTCATGTATGCAATATTAGATAAATTGTACATTATGTTGACATTTTGTATTCCAGAGACAACCCAAGTGACACTAAATGCCGTCTGGGTTACGTAGGATATGATGAATTCCGATGCATCCCATCCAACTTTGTACAAAGAACGATCACTCTTGTATGTCCAACTGTCAACATGATGTTCAAGAGAACCTTCAGCGTGCCAACCACATGTAGCTGTAAAATGTGCTACTCTTGCGGAAACGGTCTCACTTATGACGTCAGGGCGCCAGGACACAGAGGTCGACGTGGAAGGCGCAGGAGGAGGCTGGGGAGAAAGAGGGACGGTGTTCCAATCTACGCTAAACGTAGAGGAGGTAGACAGGGAGGAAGGGGAGGACGGGGAGGACGACGTGGAAGAGGACGGATAGATCCTATCTTACATTAAAATGATTGGTTGAAATTATTTTGAATTCGAGAACATTGCTAGTTAACGGATCTTTGAGAAATGATAATGTAAACAGAGAATGATACTTAATCGAATCCACTTACTTACACCGTCAATGGAAAGGAGGAAGTAGAATGACACGAAGAAATTTCTAATTAGTTTTTTAAGACGTTTTATGCTCGCATGAGAGAAGAATTTGAATTCTTCCGATACATTTGTCTCTAAAGACTTGTTGGGCACGTGCAAATATTACAAACGTGTTGTTGTTTTATGTGTAATCTTGCTTTAAATGTTGTTATTGTTTGTATTGTGTGTATGAATGTATGTGCTTATATTTTGAATTATTATGCTTTCATTCATGTAAATATTTTCATCTTTATTCGAAGTCCCTGATTTGTTATATCAATGCATTTTGTGATATTGATTTATATTGAATATTCAATAAAAATTCTGATGAAATAAAACCTGATTCAGTTGTCTTTAAGCTCAACTTTTGGGTACTTAGAAATGTCTTGTAAGAGTTAATTGTAACCCCCTCCCCCTTCCCCCCCCCCCCCCCCCCCCCCCCAAAAAAAAAAGAAATAACCAGTGCAGAATTACTCGCGCCTCTATGAATTTCCTATTTAGAAAGTAAAATATTGGAAGTTCATACGAGAGATCTCTATAATACTCTGCAAAACAACAAGACCCATACACTAATTACAAAACGACATGGGGAAAGGGCTATGATAGAAAATGATCACATAGCAATAATGTACCAAAGAGTTCCCTAGAAAATGCTCTATTTGTACAATCAGCATATTTTAGTTACGTACATTTTGTCCAACAATTGTCATTTTGTGATTCATCATCATAAAGTGGCGTAAAACGCGTACGTCTTATTTTATTTGACACGGTTTCCTATTATAAACAAAATCACCGAATTGTAAAGGTAATATCACTTTTGTTTCGTATAAATCAAAAGCGAAGAAAAAGTAACTACTAGTATGACGTCAAATCCACGAAGAACTAATGTGACTTATTCTACGATAAAATGATCTCCAACAAGATAACAATGTAGTGACCACAGCGGCACACACACACACACACACACCCTCACACACACACACACACACCCTCACCCTCACACACACACACACACACCCTCACACACCCTCCCTCACACCCTCACACACACACACACACACACACACACACACACACACACACACACAAATAGAGAATAAAAACGGAACACACCGAAAAAGAGCGAATCAAAACGAAACACAACACAACAAGAGCGAATCAAAAGGAAACAGAAAAAGAGTGAACAAACACCATATCATCAATACAGTATATACATGTGTATCAGAATGAAAAGTTCTCAACCTTTTGGGTACTTAGAAATGTCTTGTAAGAGTTGAACACTGACTGACTTAGAAGACGAAACACATTTTTTGCATAGTGACGGGTGTTACTAGCAAACAGGAGATGCTTACTCTCCCTGGACACCTGATCTCATCTACTTTACCTAAGTGACGGGTGTTACTAGCAAACAGGAGATGCTTACTCTCCCTGGACACCTGATCTCATCTACTTTACCTAAGTGACGGGTGTTACTAGCAAACAGGAGATGCTTACTCTCCCCGGACACCTGATCTCATCTACTTTACCTTAGTGACGGGTGTTACTAGCAAACAGGAGATGCTTACTCTCCCTGGACACCTGATCTCATCTACTTTACCTAAGTGACGGGTGTTACTAGCAAACAGGAGATGCTTACTCTCCCCGGACACCTGATCTCATCTACTTTACCTTAGTGACGGGTGTTACTAGCAAACAGGAGATGCTTACTCTCCCCGGACACCTGATCTCGTCTACTTTACCTAAGTGACGGATGTTACTAGCAAACAGGAGATGCTTACTCTCCCCGGACACCTGATCTCGTCTACTTTACCTAAGTGACGGATGTTACTAGCAAACAGGAGATGCTTACTCTCCCCGGACACCTGATCTCGTCTACTTTACCTAAGTGACGGGTGTTACTAGCAAACATGAGATGCTTACTCTCCCCGGACACCTGATCTCGTCTACTTTACCTAAGTGACGGGTGTTACTAGCAAACAGGAGATGCTTACTCTCCCCGGACACCTGATCTCGTCTACTTTACCTAAGTGACGGGTGTTACTAGCAAACAGGAGATGCTTACTCTCCCCGGACACCTGATCTCATCTTCTTTACCTAAGTGACGGGTGTTACTAGCAAACAGGAGATGCTTACTCTCCCCGGACACCTGATCTCATCTCCATTGGGAATTCAATATGGCTTCTTTGCATGTTTAAGTGTTGAATGTAGAATGTTTAAGTTAATTGTATTATTTGAATCTACATAGAATTTTTTTTAAACGTAAAACGGCAATTTATTGTAAGTGGCTCTGTTAAAATTAATCTGTGTGGCGTTGCACACATGTATTTATAAACTGCTATATATAATAACTATCTTCTGATAAGTGTGATTTTCTTTTAAATTGTTTTATTTGTTAATGCTGTGGAAATATTTTCTAATAATATCTTATAATAGCAGATTCCACAAGAAATTATTATATATGACAGGCTTAGGGATCAATTATATTGTATTTTCAATTGTAGTGTACATCTAATTTCTTCATCGAATTTACTGACTGTAAACGTGGAAATTTTGCGTGGGGATAGTTTTTGCGTTTTTCACGAATCAATTTATCTCGTGAAAATTTCCCTGCTGCATTCTTACAAAGACGGATACTTTTATATCGTGAATATTTCCCCCAAGTGTAATCTTTTGGAGTTATTATCGCGAATATTCCCCGAAGTGTAATCTGTTGGAGTTATTATCGCGAATATTCCCCGAAGTGTAATGTTTTGGTGTTATTATTGCGAATATTTCCCTCAAGTGTAATGTTTTGGTGTTATTATCGCGAATGTTTCCCCAAGTGTAATGCTTTGGTGTTATCATCGTGGATACTTCCCCCAAGTGTAATGTTTTGGTGTTATTATCGCGAATATTTCCCCCAAGTGTAATGTTTTGGAGTTATTATCGCGAATATTTCCCCCAAGTGTTATGTTTTGGTGTTAGTATCGCGAATATTTCCCCCAAGTGTAATGCTTTGGTGTTATCATCGTGAATACTTCCCCCAAGTGTAATGTTTTGGTGTTATTATCGCGAATATTTCCCCCAAGTGTAATGTTTTGGTGTTATTATCGCGAATATTTCCCCCAAGTGTAATGTTTTGGTGTTATTATCGTGAATATTATGGAAAATATCCACGTTAACAGTTATCAGGGTGGCACCGCTTACAATCATTTTGTTGTTGTTGTAATTTTCTTGTTCTATATTCTCATACCGTAGCCGATGAGCGAAACTCTCTTTTGTTTTTAAATAATACTGCCTTTTTCTAACTTTTAATTCTGAATCATTAAAAATCAGTTACTACTGAATTGAAAGTTAGAAAAAGACAATACTAATAAGCTTAAAGCTTCTTTTTGGTCCTACTAACTTATGTCAATGGATACAATGCATTTAAAATGTCTTTATTCTGAGAAAGTAATCTTGTATCTAAGTTAGCTCGGTCAATTTTAAATGAAAAATAAATAAATAAAGGGATTATTAAATAAAGAAATATTTTGTGAATTTTCAAAATTACCATTTATATGCAAATCTTTCGTGGTTTTTTTTTGGGGGGGGGGCAGTTTTTTTTATAAATTAATGACATATTCATACGGGAATATATTTCCCATGGTCAGATTAGTTTATTTCTAATCGCGAAGTATTGATTACACAGAACAGGATGCATGCACATTGGCTAAATAAGTAAAGATGATATACATGTATTCATGTGCTTTTGAACTCTTACTTTTTTAGCAATATACACGTGGTCGACTTTCATTTAATTATATCCATTATTTTCCATGCTTACCATTCTCATTTTCTATCTCGTAGTGATTATATTTCAAAAAAGAAGGAGAGAATGTTCTAGGCAATTTTTATTTTCGTAAGAATAGTCCCTTATCAATTAAGGTGTTTTCTTTCTTTTTGTAAACAATTGAAATAGATAACTGTCATTATTCTTCATCTATCACAATATAAAAAAGGTCATTAATACATATAAACACACCTAAATTAGTTTGAAAATGTTTTGGATCAATGCCTGACGCTCTAGAAAGTATGCAGATTCAGAAAAAAAAATGACGCAGTTGAGAAAAGTCTATGAATAGATTGTTTATGTTTCGGTTTGCTATGACTTCACTTTTAATGCCGATCTTTATATAATTAATCAAAAGAAAACGTGGCCAGTAAACCCAATATCTGTGAATATAAAAAAAACGAGGCCTGCCACCTTATCTACCAGAGAATATCATCCTAGACAAGGATAGCCGAATTAAGATTACACTGTATATGTTCTTCGACTTGTTCATAGAGTATAAGTGTCTTAATTTGTGTTTTGTTACGGGTATGCAACACACAGCAAGTGCATTATCGTACATGTAATGCGCGTTGGCGCATTTCATGCGATAAATGCACTTGCTGTGTCTTGCATACCCGTAACAAAACACAAATTATGACATTTATTCTATATATATGCACTATTGTTGTCTGTTTCATTCTTGTTTTCTGAAATTGCTTTTTCTTGGTAAAAGGGTGACGTTAAAATTCATCTCACCGCGGGTTCAGTTTGCAGGTTAGAACAGCCGTCGCGGCATGTTTCCTTTAGATCTTATGCATTGGCACGTCATGAGTGTTAATACACGAATTGCAACACGTTCCTTTCAATAGTAACATCTCAGGGAATTACATTGGTTGTGCATATATATATAACAAAATAAAATCCAAAATACAAGTAATCCGATGGCATAAATTCAGTCCATTGGCATTGGCGTCACCTTAATCCCTGGTCACAACCCGCCGTGCGTGCTTTTAGGACGTGCGTGTTTGTGGAGGCAACACGCGATACGTCTCTCTGAAGACGCAATGGAGGAAGTGGCAAGAGTACGGAAGGAGTGCGTCACGCACGTCGCACGCACGGTTATATGGATGGTTAAATGCATCATAGGTAGCGCAAAAAATTAAGTGCGCTGCACGTACTTTCGACTTGCGTGCAACTTACTTAGCACATGCTTTCTCCGTCCATCTTCTACGTTATTGTAAGGATGTCGAGTTGACACGTACTGCTAACGCACGGAGTCCTCACCTTGCGTCGAAGGTGCGTTGCACGTACTTGCAACGTACGTGCAACGTGCTTGTCGTACTTCTTGTTGAATTCTTAAGCCCTGGTCACAACCCGCCGTGCGTGCTTTAAGGACGTGCGTGTTTGTGGAGGCTACGTGCGCTACGTTTCTTTGAAGACGCAAGGAAGAAATTGGCAAGAGTACAGAAGGCGTGCGTCACGCACGTCGCGCGCACGGTATATGTAGCGCAAAAAAGTAAGTGCATTGCACGTACTTACGACTTGCGTCCAACTTGCTTATGTACAACGTACTTTCTCCGTCCGTCTTCTACGTTATTGTAAGGATGTCGAATTGACACGTACTAATACCGCACGGAGTCCTCACTTCCTTGCGTCGAAGGTGCGTTGCACGTACTTGCAACGTGCGTGTCGTACGTCTTGTTGAATTCTTAGACAGCACGCAGACAGGACGCAGCGAATGTTCTGTATGCACTAAAATTGCTACGTCCTGTCTGCGTGTTCCCAAATCCGCAAGGAGGACGTACGGGACACGTACTGATAACGCATGGATACCCAAGGTTCGCCTACGTTTTTGCACTGCAGACAGCACGTACATGCACGCACGGCGGGTTGTGACCACCACTTTAGATAGACAGCACGCAGACAGGACGCAGCGAAAGTTCTGTATGCACTAAAACTGCTACGTCCTGTCTGCGTGTTCCCAAATCAGCAAAGAGGACGTACGGGACCCATACTGATAACGCGCGGACACCGTACGGATACCCAAGGTTTGCCTACGTTTTTGCACGCAGACAGCACGTACGGCGGGTTATTACCACCGCTTTAACAAGCCGCTATTGATAATGGAATACGAGTAGTTATATTAAAAAGAATGATGGCAGTTCAGTATAAAATCGTCTCTTAATACCTATTATTTGCGAAATTGATCAACAATCAAGCAAATATGGTCATGTTCAGTTTATGTTTCTTTACTGATTATCAGTGATAGTCAAAGGTGAAACAAAACTATACTCATCGAGAAAGGTTCTCAGTAGGGGAAAAATCAAAAACAAAACAAAAAAATGTCTTGAAAATTTGATAGTGATTTATACAAAGTGATATATAAAGAAGAAAAGACCGTATAAATTGACCGAATCCAAATGTAACAAAATGATAGAATACTCTAATTTCTTTGAAAAGGTCGTGACAGCCATGCCTATTTGGTTTTGTGATCGAGAGTTACGAACTATGAGAATCTTTGAGTAATGAATCTGACGAGAATAGAAATAAAAAGCTTGAACTAACGGGGCAAAACAATAAAAAGTTCAGCATTTTTGGTAACAATACCTACATTGAGTGACCTTGAGTGACAGAAATGCATATCTAAATCACGTGTTCGCAAATACTAAAATACCAAACTCAAAAACCAGCGACATTTTACCACTTGTTTCTTTATGATTCAAATCGACTTCTAAGTTCTGCTACTTCAGAAAATTGGAAGGGGGGGGGGGGGAGTATACAGATTATCTTAATGTAAGTTTGATATTTTTTATTTGCCAAATTTTCAAGGACTGTTCTTTTGTTTATTATTCCATGAAATGAAGAATATTCTTAACAGCTACCGAAAACCTGGAGATAGACGATATAAGAAACAAAGGAGGGGATCTCCAACAACACCAGGTTGCAGTACCCACAGCAAAACCCCAAAACACTCAATGCAAAAACACAAAGCAGACAAGCACAGAAAGAGACGCATAATGGACAAGGAACGTCAACGTCAAGATATGAAGAGTGTTTATAAATAGGGATATATTCGAAATGCAATCTTGAGCTGGAAGATGTACCACTCCATCCTTACAACCGGCAATTGACCCCTATCAAGCTGTAAAATGTATCTTAAGCCCCTTTCACATCAGCTGTACGACACTCTGCGATTTGCGACTTTTGATCAAATTAGCTAGGTTTCGTTTGGCTGCCAGCCGTACGATATTTTTGGAAGCTCGTCGCAACGTCGCAGACTGAGATCTTAGCTTGCACATTATCCTTGCGATTTTTAACAACATTTGTAAGGCGTAAGATCGACTCACGATCTTGTATCAAGTCGCAGAATTCGAGGGCGTGTTTTTGTTCATCATATTTTATGATTATCTTGCGACTGCCGTAAGGCTAACGCAAGGCAGTCGTATGGGCATTTTACGGCTGCCGTGAGTCTTAACATTATACCGGGGTAAAATGTTGAAAATCGTACGACACCTTCTGTAGTCTTGCGGCAGTCGTATGACCGCCGCACGGCAGCCGTGCGACATCCGTACGATTATTGAAGATCCTTTTTCAACCGTATATATCTGCACAACCAATGCAATTCCCTGAGATGAAACTATTGAAAGGAACGTGCTTGTAATTCGCATTAAAACGCTGGTGACGTAAGAGTGCACAAGATCTTAAGAAAAATGCCGCGACGGCTGTTTCAACCTGCAAACTGAACCCTCGGTGACCTGAATATTTATATCACCTTGTTAGCTAGAAACCCCCCCCCCCCGCGATTTCAGAAAACAAGAATGAAACAGACAACTGTGGTGCATTACCTGTACGATAAATGGACTTGCTATGTGTTGCATACCCGTAGCAAAACACAAATTATAAGAGAAGCACGAAAACAGAAACTAGAAACATACCAGCAAAGGACTAGAGGGAGGGGGAAAAGACCTGAAACCATGAGTGATATAGAAAATTTATTATGCATGTTACTGAACCCATATACAGCTTGTACTATCATATCATATTTATCAGAATCATGACGAAGATACTCGATGACGGACTCATCCAAACCTCGTCAGAAAAAAAAAAATACCTGAAACATTACCCCTTGTCCTATCGGAAAGTTGATTTTTGAATTATCGATTTTGTACTGTGTATTGGGAAATGGTTACTTTATATATTTGTCATTGATAAGAAATGAATCGATGTATCATAAGAAAAATTGGACGTAAACCATTTGCACCAACTCGCATTGATCATTGATTCAGTTTTTCATCCTATTTCTCTGATGATACCTGCATCAATAAAAAATTATAAAAAAAAAAAAAAAAAAAAAAATTCTTAATTGCCCAAAATTCATTTTAAATTCATAATTCTGGACTTATTGTTTTGCCGGTAACTTCTGGACATACATTTCTTCTGAGAATTTATAATTGATTTGTAATCTTGCCAATTTAACAAAAAATAATCTGCAATAAAATGGTCAAAGTTTATTATCCTCGAGAATACCAAAGACCTGGAGTCGCAGTCTTGAAAGCAATAAAAGCTTGGTAAAATGCAATAGTTTGCCTTCCATATAGGAGAGCTGCATTTATCGACATAGTACTTGTATAAAGGTAGAGTATCCCTCAGGTCAGAATTGCTAGTAATTTTGTGTCTGGATACCCTGTTTTTTCTCTTCAGAATATTGTTCAGATTATCAATCTAATACGATTTTGGAAAAAGGAACTTTTATAGTTACATTTTATCACCTCTAAAACTGGATTTTTCTTACTTTTTCCATAGGGTCCAATGTTAAAGTTCAAACGGCTTAAGTTCGCTGTATAACCTTGAAACCACAAATTGTATTTTTTTTATCTTGGGTTTAACATCAGCTTTGAATATTTGGAAATGAAAATATTGTAAAAGTTATTATTGAGGAAATATGAGCATCTGAGACCTGAGGGATGCTCCACCTTAATTACTTTCTGTCGCCTGAAAGAAGCTTTCCTTTGGTCCTTTATCAATTTAACGTTATATATTAACTTTGCTATTTTAGAAACTTGTTTAATCGACGATTCGGAGCCGCGCACTCTTTATATATGCACTGTAGATACAAGAAATTCAATAAATCAAACTGAGGGGGGGGAGGGGGGGGAGGGGGGCTACTTGATTAAATTTGGCTGTGTCTGAAAATCACTTTGGTTTGAAGTATCACAGATGAGGATTTGCTAGCCGAAACACGTGTATGGTGCATTAAAATTGTTGAGGAGGGTGTTTGTAAATTGTATCATAGAGGGCTATAATACTCGTGGTCCCTAGCCAAATTATACTGCAGTTATCCTTCTACTTTTGATTTGAATCCAAAATAATGATAAAAACCCTTTTATCAGTCTTGGTCGATTTAAAGAGGGAAATTCAAGTATTTTTCGGGCAATGATTCTTTCGCCATGGACCAAAGTAAAGTTTATTTAGTATGCTAGGTTTAAGGTGGAGCTGAGCTTTCACAGACAACATGTACTACGGAATCCCAATAGGATAATCTGGTTCATATTTGCGATAGTATAATATGACGACGGTACGGTACGATGGCGATAATCAGCTTCAAAGAAGCCTTTATGGATATTTTCACCGATATTATTTCTTGTGTACTAGGTATTTTCTCTCCATTTTGAGTTTGTCTTGATTCCCTTCTCAGTCTAAAATTCAAATCACCAATAAGACAAATTGATTTCAACAAAATTGTAACTTTATTGCACTTCAAAATCAGTTTTAAAAACAAGTTTACAAAATTGAACGTGGGCACGTGCAAATATCAAACAGCAAACAACATAATTCACATAACAGGAAATTAATATATCATAATAAATGAACTATTTGTACTTTGTAAATGTTTTAGCACAAAGCAAGTCAACAACACAAGACAAAAAACACATTTTATACAAATAATATAAAAAACCTGAGGCGATGATATTTACAATGATATGATAAGCATGATAATTATCATTTATAAAAAAAAAATATATGCAAATCACGGTGATCGCACTCTCGTCGATCAAGAATATAGAGTACAATTTAAATGTTACTAGTAATTAGATGCAAAATTATGCATTCATTTATCTTTGTTTTTTTTTTTTTCCTGTCTAATAGATAAAAAGAGATTAATTGCCAATAGCATGCTCTGAAAAGCATTTTAGGATTTTATGTTCTACCTATCATTTCTCATAAATAATCTTCCAAAAAAGTTGACACAAAGCAACCTTTGTAATGTATCATAAAGTCGGAATTTCTACTTAGAAACATGAAAATACTTTAAAATTGTTTCTTAAGGGAATTTCTGACTATATATTTTTGAACCAAATATTTTAACTCAATAGAGTTTTAGTTGCTTTTAGGTACTAATTTTTGTCTCCCTAACTTATGTTATCATTTGATACTATATTTCTGTATATGTATCTCTAAACCCTGTTACATCCATCTTTCACACATTCATTCGAAGTCCCTGATTCATACATACTTTCTCTTTCACACACATTTAAACTTGGGGTAAAAGTTGTAAGTATTGGCACTTGTGTACGGTGACGTCAACGTATGTGTAAATGAGGAACACATACGTATGAACAAAAACGTCATTTCAACGACTTTCCGTGTATCAACCATCGAGTTTCCATGGACAATAACCTTGAAGCAAAATATCTTAAAGTTCAAATTTACTTCTTGCCAAATCTTCCACGTCCACGACGTCTGGGCTTCTTGCGTTTTGGCAATTTGCATTGGATTTCATTGAGACTGCAGGATTGTGGCAATTCTAAAACCCGGGTACGACACTGTGGCGCGACATCCGGACAGTACATAATGACCTCTCTGTACTGGAGCATGTCTGACATACATTGGAATGAAGAAGACAAGAACCGCCTTCTGTGGACATCTGGTCTTTTTCTGAAATAGAATGACATATTCAATTAAAATTACTTTGCAGAAAAATAATAATAAATATTCTCTTTCGGTCCACTTTATTCTTTAAATACTACTCTGTGCCAATGGTCCTTTTATTTTTATATTCATTTGCATGCAACTCTTTATGGATCAGTAATCAGTTACTTCTGCAAATAATGCTTGTTTGATAATTGAAATATCTTACCCTCGACAATCAGTGTAGAAGATATTAGGATTTCCGATGATATAACAATCAAATGTCATTTTTGTTTCCACGCCAGTTTCGGGATCGACATCAGATATGTCTAACAGCGCTCCCTCTACACGCCTCCTCTTAGATCGACAAACATCTTTGCATTCAAAGTTTCCATAATTTCTGAAACGAAATTAAATAAAATAATAAAATTTGTATATATTTAACAAGTCGTGCAATTAATTTATCTATGATAGTATAGTAAATATTTCAGAAAGTATCCCCATCTCGGTTTAAGTAAAGAAGAAATGTACAATTTTCTTAACTATATGCACATAATAAGAACATTTTATTTTTATCGAAAATTGCAACAACAAAAATCGGTCCCCCTCATCCTCCCATGAAAAGGTAAAGGAATAATTTTTATCCTCAAAAGTAATGTTTTCATATTTCAAGGTCTTCTTTTTTCTTATGTTTCAGTCTCTTAATTCTTATGAACCTCATACATATTACGTAAAATTGATAAAATGTTGACTTACTCGTATTCGTAATAAGCTTCTGGGTAGTAATACTCCTCAAACGTCTGTAGTTTGTTCCACTCAGCTTCGTTAGTGATGGTTATATTGTGGATGATCTCCTGCCACTCCCTGATAAAGAATAAAATCGTAATTATAATAAATGTATGCAAAAAATCATACTGAACGATTTAAAAAAATCACAATGAACGATTTAATTGAATATAATGTAAAGTGGAAATCAAAAGTATGATAATTCTGAACTTTGAAAAGGATATATATATGTATAGGTCTGATTTTTTTTGCCATTGTGGAAAAAAACATTTCAGGTTTCCGTCATAATTCTGTCTCCAATTCGTGTTTCTTCGTTTTCGTTTTTTTTTTTCTCTTCTTGGTTATGTTAAGATAAAGGTTGCATCCGGTTGTTTTACACCTTGATGACAATATTTCAAATGATCATATATAAAGATGACACTTCAGAAACTAAAGCTTTAACTATCTTTTGCTTTTGTTTTGCTTATCTGAAAAACACATGATACTTACTCAACGGTGTACTTGTTGCTAATGAACTGGTCTGGTCTAACGATTTCTGCGGCTCCCGAAGCTTCGCATACGTTTGGCTTTTTGCGCAATGAAGTAAACCTGTTACCACCGAAAAACTGTCCGTCAACTTGAATGGACAGACAGCATGCGATTCCAAAAGCTAGGATTGATTTTAGTATCTGAAATTAAACATTAATTTGCTGTTCAGAGAAGATATTTTGTACATAATATGTAAAATTAATTGGATATATACAAAGAAAAAAGTAGTGTTATACACTTATGCACTCAGAAAGCATGTTAGTAGAATAACGAAAATCAATATAAAGTATCCTCTAATGATATACATGTAAATGTCCAAAAAGCTTCCACTTTAAAGGACTCTGCTTTCAAAAAATTGTATTTTCTTGATTTAGATCAATATTGACTCTAAACCTTTAAAAAAACTTCTTCCACTTTCAATCTGCATTTTTATATCGATTTATATATAATTGTATGTCTGAATACTGCAACTGCCAAACATGTCCAAATTTTCTGAAGACCAATTTGATGGCTAATTGCAAATCATTTACACCCGACTAACATAATTTCGTTGCCCCTCCCGACATCTACACAACAACATATGCTACATAAATAAAGATCTTTTTTCAGATTTCTTTTTAAAAAATAATTAAAATTTATCTCTCTCTTTTTCTTTTCTCTTGATATATTCAGAAGGTATCTTACCATTTTGCTATGTTAACAGAGCAACTGCTACTGCATATACTGACATTACAACCTTCTATAAAGGTATATATACCGTCCTAACAAGAAGGAAACCAGGTGATGAACTACTGACAGCCAATGAAAAAATACCTAACATCCCATGCGGTGTAAATGTCGTCATCCCTGCGAAAACCGTTTACATTTGTCACCGATTGTCTCCAAATTGACAGATTGTCCCAGTGAACAATCAAACATATGTAGTTTGGTAAGTAAGCAGTAAGACCAATGTGTATCAATGACGTAAAATGGACGTTATACTAAACATTGATGTAATAGCGTGATAAATATAGAAGAAAATAGAAGATAAAGGAACTAAATATACAAGGGACATTTATTACCTGACCATAAATATTTTTTTTCTTTTTGTGTAGTTTATCATTTGTTGAATTGAAATGGGAATCCCAACGTAATTTATTTCACGAAAGAAATACGTGATGGACTGAAAGGAGCACGAGACTAAAAGGGGATTGGGCAACATGAGAGCGCTGTGTGTACTTGATGCGCGGTGGTGGTGGTGGGGGGCTCAGTTAACAACAAATACATAATGTCATAACAAAAAGATATTAGTTAGTGTCGATGGCCGATAAGATGATAAAGAAAAATCAGATTTAAATCGTTACAGCAAAACAGATAAATGTGTTTTATGAAATCGTAAAGAAACTTTACTTTTTTTCAGATTTTTTACAAAAGAGAGAAAATGGATTTACATCCAAATTTAATACAAATATAATTATTTGATGTAATTGTACTGCTACATGTATACAGTGTATATACTTATTAAGGACGTTTGACGACGTAAATTTTACGACAAAAATATATTCTATGTTGAAATAAGAATAAAATTAAGAACCATGACATTTTCTTGTCGTATAAACATGTATACATATTATTGAGACCCCCCCCCCCAAAAAAAAAAAACCAGCACCGGGTGTAACCTCTACCCGGAGGTTCACATCATGATGCTGAAAAGGAAAGGACGTGTATGTTCACCCCGATTGCTCCAGATCTCTAAAAGAAAGTATAGTTGTATTGGGAAACCTAAGCGAGACAATCAAGATCAGAACATCTACAACTAATCAGTTTTTGTCTATGGAACAAATATGTATTGGACAATGAGTTTTCATATAATGATAAAGACATTGAAATGAAGAATATGTGTACTATAAACAGTTATACTGTGAGGAGATACATCAAGCGTAGCATACCATAACCCCCTGCCTCCTTCCCCTTATTACACACAATAACCCCCTCCCTCTATTACAAACCATAACCCCCTACCTCCCTGCCTCCCTCTATAACACACCATCGCCCCTGCCTCCCTCTATTACACACCATAGCCCTGCCTCCCTCTATTACACACCATAACCCCCAGCCTCCCTCTATTACACACCATAACCCCCTCCCTCTATTACACACAATAACCCCTCCCTGCCTCCCTCCCTCTATTACACACCATAACCCCCTGCCTTCCTCTATTACACACAATAACCCCCTGCCTTCCTCTCTTACAAACAATAACCCCTCCCTTCCTCCCTCCCTCTATTACACACAACGACCCCTTCCCTGCCTCTCTCCCTCTATTACACACAATAAACCCCCTCCCTCCCTACCTCTATTACACACCATAACCCCCTGCCTCCCTCTATTGCACACAATAAACCCCCTCCCTGCCTCCCTCCCTCTATTACACACAACAACCCTTCCCTGCCTCTCTCCCTCTTTTACACACAATAAACCCCCTCCCTTCCTCCCTCCCTCTATTACACACAATAACCCCCTCTCTCCCTCTATTACACACAATAACCCCCTCTCTCCCTCTATTTCACACAATAACCCCCTCTCTCCCTCTATTACACACAATAACCCCCTCTCTCCCTCTATTACACACAATAACCCCCTCTCTCCCTCTATTACACACAATAACCCCCTCTCTCCCTCTATTACACACAATAAACCTTCCCTCTATTACACACCATAACTCCTTCCTTCCTTCCATCCCCCTCCCTCCCTCTATTACACACAATAACCCCTCCCTTTATTACACACAATAACCCCTCCCTCCCTCTATGACACACCATAACCCCCTACCTCACCCAATTAAATCCATCATAATCTCATTTTCCTCTTCTCGAAAAGAAGTGTTGCATTCTTTTTGAATTTTTTCTAATTATTTTATTTACTCATTCATCTTTTCATTACACAAATAAAAATAAAATCCAACCGATGAAGGCCGAGCACCAAAACGTTTGCGAATGAACTGAATTCATGTATCTATTTATCTATGTATTTAATCATTGTTTTATTAATTTATTTAAGAATTTATTATTTTGTTGTTCAATGATATTTTATGAAGAAAATGCAAATAGATATCAAAATGACAATTGATTATCGATCAGGTAAATTATGTAATAAAATACGAAAATAATATCGAAATGAAAAAAAATATGGAAACAAATTTAAGTTTGAAATTCTGCTTCTAAAAAACTACATTCCGCAAATCGATGTAAACTGGCTAAGGCACTTTTTCATGACTTCAGTACACCTTTACATTTTCTATTAGAGAAAGAGAAGTAACTCTAACTATGTTGGTAAGTAAATATGTATGTTATTGAAAAATGACAAAAATCAGTCCCTACATGTACATAACGGTATATACAGGCGACGTGCGTCTAGACAGGGTTAATATACTTTTAAAGCTATCCAATATATGGAGAGGTACATGTGTCATTTGTCCTCGAAATATACATCAATGGCACATGGGTGAAACTTGTGTCATTGTATCATTTTCTCCGTCTGTTTGTCCTTCGTGTTTCTGTGGGGTTTGTGTCATTTTCTTCGTCTGTTTGTCCTTCGTGTTTCTGTGGGGTTTGTGTGATTAGGTCTTCCGACTTCCGTCGGAAGACCTATTGTTTTCGTAACCGTGGAAAATTGGATCAGCGATTTCTCAAGAACCCTGTAAACTAGGACAATGAAAGTTCTCCAACGTTACGTTTGGAGTAAAAGCTAGATTGGTCTTTTTTATTTTTGGTCTCTGTTATTTTTTCTATCATGTTTTTTAGTAGATTCAAATATTTGACGGGAGCGTCGAATTACTCAAAAGGACCGAAAATTTCATGTTTTGCTATTTGTAAGCTTAAATATCTCGTATTTTGCTATCTACAATTTCCATTCTTTTTGAAAGTCGACAGCCATGCAAGATATGAAATGCTAGATGCACACTGTAGCGATTTATTACGATGACGTCCTTCACCGTCCTTCATATTTCCAAATTCAGAAGTTCATAGGAGGAAGACACTTTTTTGCTTATAATAGTAAACAAAAATTAAGCTTATGAAGTTTCCTAAAAATTTCAATATTATTATTTTTTATCCATATATCTGTCTTATTTAGTCTTTCTGATTTTTCCTATCTCTTACTGTTGAAAAGATATGAGCATCGAAATTTTGAGTTGGGTATTGCGATACACCTTCACGCCAACAGATCGGGGGCACACTAAAATTGGTAGTCCGAGTCCGACTCGAGAAAAGCAGTGTTGAGATTTTCAAATTCCGATTTCACGGCAATGATGAATATGCATTTCATAAATACATTTCGATATACACAATTTGATTTTAAAACAGTTGATTAATTTAGAAGAGATCAGCTACAAACCAGAATTTACACACAAAAAGTGGTTGTTTGATTCCGATTTCTAACCTACAAACCTGTTTCTAAACTTCAATAACTATATTTTGAACATCAAGTTTAATTTCTAATTCTAGCAAACGTTCGAACATAATTTTCGGTTGGTTTATTTACAAATTGATGAACAATTTCTCCAACATTCTTCCCTCCCCTCGTTTTTCGAAAACAGTTCTGTTTATATTGAACGATGTCGCCATGATGGAAATTCAAAATAATCTTTGAAAAAAGGGAAGGGGGGGTCCAAATTTGAACCTGCACAGCGAGAACCTCATGGTATTTATATATATATATTGAACGTAACTTGTTATTACCATTTCTCTTCTCAAGAAAATTGGTTCTACAGCTACGAGCTCGCCTTTTTTTATGGGGGAAGGGGGCAGGAAGAATTTGCAAAAAAAAAAATCCCGGCTCTGAAAAATGCTGAAAAAAATATTCCGGCCCAAAGGGCCGGCAATTTTTTTTTCCCGGACCACGCAAAAGTAAGGATACATTGCATGATATGGGAATTTTTGCTGGCCCTTTGTGCCAGACAATTTAAAGTCAAAAAATTAATTAATATAGATACAAACTGTTCACATAGCTGTATCTACCAGAGACCTAATACGCATAGGCACAAAAATCTAGAAAAGGTTCTATTTAAACATCATACAATCTGTCTGAAATTCTCTAATTGCAAAGAGACATCTGAAGGAACGGCTATTAACTCATACTCTGTAACAGCGGGGAGTTTAACTTACACAGACATTCACAACATTTGACAATTTGTTTAAATCCGGCCCGAAGAACCGGCGAAAATTTTTCTCCGACTCTGGTAATGGCTGAAAAAAATGGCCTGCTCAGAAAATTGCTGAAAAAATTTTTACCGGCTGGCAATAGAATTCCTGCCCCCCCCCCCCCCCCCCCCCCCCAAAAAAAAAATCAAATGGTTGCTCACCAACAATTATCGGTTTGAAAATTTAATGTTACTGCTATTTGAAAACTTAAATAAATAATATAAATACATGTAATGTGACGTCCTTCATCATATTTCCAAACCAAAAATTCTATAGGAGGAAGACACTCTTGTTGCAACCGCAACAAGAAACCTTTCTAGTTGTCTCCGTCTGTTTGTCCTTCGTGTTTCTGTGGGGTTTGTGTCATTTTCTCCGTCTGTTTGTCCTTCGTGTTTCTGTGGGGTTGATGTCATTGTCTCCGTCTGTTTATCCTTCGTGTTTCTGTGGGGTTTGTGTCATTTTCTCCGTCTGTTTGTCCTTCGTGTTTCTGTGGGGTTTGTGTCATTTTCTCCGTCTGTTTGTCCTTCGTGTCTCTGTGGGGTTTGTGTCATTTTCTCCGTCTGTTTGTCCTTCGTGTTTCTGCGGCGTTTGTGTCATTTTCTCCGTCTGTTTGTCCTTCGTGTTTCTGTGGGGTTTGTGTCATTGTCTCCGTCTTTTGTCCTTCGTTTTTCTGTGGGGTTTATGTCATTGTCTCCGTCTCTTTGTCCTTTGTGTTTCTAAGGGGTTTGTGTCATTGTCTCCGTCTTTTGTCCTTCGTGTTTCTGTGGGGTTTGTGTCATTTTCTCCGTCTGTTTGTCCTTCGTGTTTCTGTGGAGTTTATGTCATTGTCTCCGTCTGTTTATCCTCCGTGTTTCTGTGGGGTTTGTGTCATTGTCTCCGTCTGTTTGTCCTTCGTGTTTATGTGGGGTTTGTGTCATTGTCTCTGTCTGTTTGTCCTTCGTGTTTCTGTGGGGTTTGTGTCATTTTCTCCGTCTGTCCTTCGTGTTTCTGTGGGGTTTGTGTCATTTTCTCCGTCTGTTTGTCCTTCGTGTTTCTGTGGGGTTTGTGTCATTGTCTCCGTCTGTTTGTCCTTCGTGTTTCTGTGGGGTTTGTGTCATTTTCTCCGTCTGTTTGTCCTTCGTGTTTCTGTGGGGTTTGTGTCATTTTCTCCGTCTGTTTGTCCTTCGTGTTTCTGTGGGGTTTGTGTCATTGTCTCCGTCTGTTTGTCATTCGTGTTTCTGTGGGGTTTGTGTCATTGTCTCTGTCTGTTTGTTCTTCGTGTTTCTGTGGGGTTTATGTCATTTTCTCCGTCTGTTTGTCCTTCGTGTTTCTGTGGGGTTTGTGTCATTGTCTCAGTCTGTTTGTCCTTCGTGTTTCTGTGGGATTTGTGTCATTTTCTCCGTCTGTTTGTCCTTTGTGTTTCTGTGGGGTTTGTGTCATTATCTCAGTCTGTTTGTCCTTTTTGTTTCTGTGGGGTTTGTGTCATTGTCTCCGTCTGTTTGTCCTTTGTGTTTCTGTGGGGTTTGTGTCATTTTCTCCGTCTGTCCTTCGTGTTTCTGTGGGGTTTGTGTCATTGTCTCAGTCTGTTTGTCCTTTTTGTTTCTGTGGGGTTTGTGTCATTGTCTCCGTCTGTTTGTCCTTCGTGTTTCTGTGGGGTTTGTGTCATTTTCTCCGTCTGTTTGTCCTTCGTGTTTTTGTGGAGTTTGTGTCATTTCTCTGTCTGTTTTTCCTTCGTGTTTTTGTGGGGTTTGTGTCATTTCTCTGTCTGTTTGTCCTTCGTGTTTCTGTGGGGTTTGTGTCATTTTCTCCGTCTGTTTGTCCTTTGTGTTTCTGTGGGGTTTGTGTCATTATCTCAGTCTGTTTGTCCCTTTTGTTTCTGTGGGGTTTGTGTCATTGTCTCCGTCTGTTTGTCCTTTGTGTTTCTGTGGGGTTTGTGTCATTTTCTCCGTCTGTCCTTCGTGTTTCTGTGGGGTTTGTGTCATTGTCTCAGTCTGTTTGTCCTTTTTGTTTCTGTGGGGTTTGTGTCATTGTCTCCGTATGTTTGTCCTTCGTGTTTCTGTGGGGTTTGTGTCATTGTCTCCGTCTGTTTGTCCTTTGTGTTTCTGTGGGGTTTGTGTCATTTTCTCCGTCTGTCCTTCGTGTTTCTGTGGGGTTTGTGTCATTGTCTCAGTCTGTTTATCCTTTTTGTTTCTGTGGGGTTTGTGTCATTGTTTCAGTCTGTTTGTCCTTTGTGTTTCTGTGGGGTTTGTGTCATTTTCTCCGTCTGTTTGTCCTTCGTGTTTTTGTGGGGTTTGTGTCATTTCTCTGTCTGTTTGTCCTTCATGTTTCTGTGGGGTTTGTGTCATTTTCTCCGTCTGTTTGTCCTTCGTGTTTCTGTGGGGTTTGTGTCATTTCTCCGTCTGTTTGTCCTTTGTGTTTCTGTGGGGTTTGTGTCATTATCTCAGTCTGTTTGTCCTTCGTGTTTCTGTGGGGTTTGTGTCATTTTCTCTGTCTGTCCTTCGTGTTTCTGTGGGGTTTGTGTCATTGTCTCCGTCTGTTTGTCCTTCGTGTTTCTGTGGGGTTTGTGTCATTGTCTCAGTCTGTTTGTCCTTCGTGTTTCTGTGGGGTTTGTGTCATTGTCTCAGTCTGTTTGTCCTTTTTGTTTCTGTGGGGTTTGTGTCATTGTCTCCGTCTGTTTGTCCTTTGTGTTTCTATGGGGTTTGTGTCATTTTCTCCGTCTGTTTGTCCTTCGTGTTTTTGTGGAGTTTGTGTCATTTCTCTGTCTGTTTTTCCTTCGTGTTTTTGTGGGGTTTGTGTCATTTTCTCCGTCTGTTTGTCCTTTGTGTTTCTGTGGGGTTTGTGTCATTGTCTCTGTCTGTTTGTCCTTTTTGTTTCTGTGGGGTTTGTATCATTTTCTCCGTCTGTTTGTTCTTCGTGTTTCTGTGGGGTTTATGTCATTTTCTCCGTCTGTTTGTCCTTCGTGTTTTTGTGGGGTTTGTGTCATTTCTCTGTCTGTTTGTCCTTCGTGTTTCTGTGGGGTTTGTGTCATTTTCTCCGTCTGTTTGTCCTTTGTGTTTCTGTGGGGTTTGTGTCATTATCTCAGTCTGTTTGTCCTTTTTGTTTCTGTGGGGTTTGTGTCATTGTCTCCGTCTGTTTGTCCTTTGTGTTTCTGTGGGGTTTGTGTCATTTTCTCCGTCTGTCCTTCGTGTTTCTGTGGGGTTTGTGTCATTGTCTCAGTCTGTTTGTCCTTTTTGTTTCTGTGGGGTTTGTGTCATTGTCTCCGTCTGTTTGTCCTTCGTGTTTCTGTGGGGTTTGTGTTATTTTCTCCGTCTGTTTGTCATTCGTGTTTTTGTGGAGTTTGTGTCATTTCTCTGTCTGTTTGTCCTTCGTGTTTTTGTGGGGTTTGTGTCATTTTCTCCGTCTGTTTGTCCTTCGTGTTTCTGCGGCGTTTGTGTCATTTTCTCCGTCTGTTTGTCCTTCGTGTTTCTGTGGGGTTTGTGTCATTGTCTCCGTCTTTTGTCCTTTTTGTTTCTATGGGGTTTATGTCATTGTCTCCGTCTCTTTGTCCTTTGTGTTTCTATGGGGTTTGTGTCATTGTCTCCGTCTTTTGTCCTTCGTGTTTCTGTGGGGTTTGTGTCATTTTCTCCGTCTGTTTGTCCTTCGTGTTTCTGTGGGGTTTATGTCATTGTCTCCGTCTGTTTATCCTCCGTGTTTCTGTTGGGTTTGTGTCATTGTCTCCGTCTGTTTGTCCTTCGTGTTTATGTGGGGTTTGTGTCATTGTCTCCGTCTGTTTGTCCTTTGTGTTTCTATGGGGTTTGTGTCATTGTCTCCGTCTTTTGTCCTTCGTGTTTCTTTGGGGTTTGTGTCATTTTCTCTGTCTGTTTGTCCTTCGTGTTTCTGTGGGGTTTGTGTCATTTTCTCCGTCTGTCCTTCGTGTTTCTGTGGGGTTTGTGTTATTTTCTCCGTCTGTTTGTCCTTCGTGTTTCTGTGGGGTTTGTGTCATTGTCTCCGTCTGTTTGTCCTTCGTGTTTCTGTGGGGTTTGTGTCATTTTCTCCGTCTGTTTGTCCTTCGTGTTTCTGTGGGGTTTGTGTCATTTTCTCCGTCTGTTTGTCCTTCGTGTTTCTGTGGGGTTTGTGTCATTTTCTCTGTCTGTCCTTCGTGTTTCTGTGGAGTTTGTGTCATTGTCTCCGTCTGTTTGTCCTTCGTGTTTCTGTGGGGTTTGTGTCATTGTCTCTGTCTGTTTGTCCTTCGTGTTTCTGTGGGGTTTATGTCATTTTCTCCGTCTGTTTGTCCTTCGTGTTTCTGTGGGGTTTGTGTCATTGTCTCAGTCTGTTTGTCCTTCGTGTTTCTGTGGGGTTTGTGTCATTGTCTCAGTCTGTTTGTCCTTTTTGTTTCTGTGGGGTTTGTGTCATTGTCTCCGTCTGTTTGTCCTTTGTGTTTCTATGGGGTTTGTGTCATTTTCTCCGTCTGTTTGTCCTTTGTGTTTCTGGCGGGTTTGTGTCATTGTCTCCGTCCGTTTGTCCTTTTTGTTTCTGTGGGGTTTGTGTCATTGTCTCCGTCTGTTTGTCCTTCGTGTTTCTGTGGGGTTTGTGTCATTTTCTCCGTCTGTTTGTCCTTCGTGATTTTGTGGAGTTTGTGTCATTTCTCTGTCTGTTTTTCCTTCGTGTTTTTGTGGGGTTTGTGTCATTTTCTCCGTCTGTTTGTCCTTTGTGTTTCTGTGGGGTTTGTGTCATTGTCTCTGTCTGTTTGTCCTTTTTGTTTCTGTGGGGTTTGTATCATTTTCTCCGTCTGTTTGTTCTTCGTGTTTCTGTGGGGTTTGTGTCATTTTCTCCGTCTGTTTGTCCTTCGTGTTTTTGTGGGGTTTGTGTCATTTCTCTGTCTGTTTGTCCTTCGTGTTTCTGTGGGGTTTGTGTCATTTTCTCCGTCTGTTTGTCCTTTGTGTTTCTGTGGGGTTTGTGTCATTATCTCAGTCTGTTTGTCCTTTTTGTTTCTGTTGGGTTTGTGTCATTGTCTCCGTCTGTTTGTCCTTTGTGTTTCTGTGGGGTTTGTGTCATTTTCTCCGTCTGTCCTTCGTGTTTCTGTGGGGTTTGTGTCATTGTCTCAGTCTATTTGTCCTTTTTGTTTCTGTGGGGTTTGTGTCATTGTCTCCGTCTGTTTGTCCTTCGTGTTTCTTTGGGGTTTGTGTCATTTTCTCCGTCTGTTTGTCCTTCGTGTTTTTGTGGGGTTTGTGTCATTTTCTCCGTCTGTTTGTCCTTTGTGTTTCTGTGGGGTTTGTGTCATTGTCTCCGTCTGTTTGTCCTTTGTGTTTCTGTGGGGTTTGTGTCATTGTTTCAGTCTGTTTGTCCTTTGTGTTTCTGTGGGGTTTGTGTCATTTTCTCCGTCTGTTTGTCCTTCGCGTTTTTGTGGGGTTTGTGTCATTTCTCTGTCTGTTTGTCCTTCGTGTTTCTGTGGGGTTTGTGTCATTTTCTCCGTCTGTTTGTCCTTCGTGTTTCTGTGGGGTTTGTGTCATTTCTCCGTCTGTTTATCCTTTGTGTTTCTGTTGGGTTTGTGTCATTATCTCAGTCTGTTTGTCCTTCGTGTTTCTGTGGGGTTTGTGTCATTTTCTCTGTCTGTCCTTCGTGTTTCTGTGGGGTTTGTGTCATTGTCTCCGTCTGTTTGTCCTTCGTGTTTCTGTGGTGTTTGTGTCATTGTCTCTGTCTGTTTGTCCTTCGTGTTTCTGTGGGGTTTATGTCATTTTCTCCGTCTGTTTGTCCTTCGTGTTTCTGTGGGGTTTGTGTCATTGTCTCAGTCTGTTTGTCCTTCGTGTTTCTGTGGGGTTTGTGTCATTGTCTCAGTCTGTTTGTCCTTTTTGTTTCTGTGGGGTTTGTGTCATTGTCTCCGTCTGTTTGTCCTTTGTGTTTCTATGGGGTTTGTGTCATTTTCTCCGTCTGTTTGTCCTTTGTGTTTCTGGCGGGTTTGTGTCATTGTCTCCGTCCGTTTGTCCTTTTTGTTTCTGTGGGGTTTGTGTCATTGTCTCCGTCTGTTTGTCCTTCGTGTTTCTGTGGGGTTTGTGTCATTTTCTCCGTCTGTTTGTCCTTCGTGTTTTTGTGGAGTTTGTGTCATTTCTCTGTCTGTTTTTCCTTCGTGTTTTGTGGGGTTTGTGTCATTTTCTCCGTCTGTTTGTCCTTTGTGTTTCTGTGGGGTTTGTGTCATTGTCTCTGTCTGTTTGTCCTTTTTGTTTCTGTGGGGTTTGTATCATTTTCTCCGTCTGTTTGTTCTTCGTGTTTCTGTGGGGTTTATGTCATTTTCTCCGTCTGTTTGTCCTTCGTGTTTTTGTGGGGTTTGTGTCATTTCTCTGTCTGTTTGTCCTTCGTGTTTCTGTGGGGTTTGTGTCATTTTCTCCGTCTGTTTGTGCTTTGTGTTTCTGTGGGGTTTGTGTCATTATCTCAGTCTGTTTGTCCTTTTTGTTTCTGTGGGGTTTGTGTCATTGTCTCCGTCTGTTTGTCCTTTGTTTTTCTGTGGGGTTTTTGTCATTTTCTCCGTCTGTCCTTCGTGTTTCTGTGGGGTTTGTGTCATTGTCTCAGTCTGTTTGTCCTTTTTGTTTCTGTGGGGTTTGCGTCATTGTCTCCGTCTGTTTGTCCTTCGTGTTTCTGTGGGGTTTGTGTCATTTTCTCCGTCTGTTTGTCCTTCGTGTTTTTGTGGGGTTTGTGTCATTTTCTCCGTCTGTTTGTCCTTTGTGTTTCTGTGGGGTTTGTGTCATTGTCTCAGTCTGTTTGTCCTTTTTGTTTCTGTGGGGTTTGTGTCATTGTTTCAGTCTGTTTGTCCTTCGTGTTTCTGTGGGGTTTGTGTCATTTTCTCCGTCTGTTTGTCCTTCGTGTTTTTGTGGGGTTTGTGTCATTTCTCTGTCTGTTTGTCCTTCGTGTTTCTGTGGGGTTTGTGTCATTTTCTCCGTCTGTTTGTCCTTTGTGTTTCTGTGGGGTTTGTGTCATTTTCTCCGTCTGTTTGTCCTTCGTGTTTCTGTGGGGTTTGTGTCATTGTCTCAGTCTGTTTGTCCTTTTTGTTTCTGTGGGGTTTGTGTCATTTTCTTCGTCTGTTTGTCCTTCGTGTTTCTGTGGGGTTTGTGTCATTTTCTCCGTCTGTTCTTTGTGTTTCTGTGGGGTTTGTGTCATTTTCTCCGTCTGTTTGTCCTTTTTGTTTCTGTGGGGTTTGTGTCATTGTCTCAGTCTGTTTGTCCTTCGTGTTTCTGTGGGGTTTGTGTCATTTTCTCCGTCTGTTTGTCCTTCGTGTTTCTGTGGGGTTTGTGTCATTTTCTCCGTCTGTTTGTCCTTCGTGTTTCTGTGGGGTTTGTGTCATTTTCTCCGTCTGTTTGTCCTTTGTGTTTCTGTGGGGTTTGTGTCATTTTCTCCGTCTGTTTGTCCTTCGTGTTTCTGTGGGGTTTGTGTCATTGTCTCAGTCTGTTTGTCCTTCGTGTTTCTGTGGGGTTTGTGTCATTTTCTCCGTCTGTTTGTCCTTCGTGTTTCTGTGGGGTTTGTGTCATTTTCTTCGTCTGTTTGTCCTTCGTGTTTTTGTGGAGTTTGTGTCATTTCTCTGTCTGTTTGTCCTTCGTGTTTTTGTGGGGTTTGTGTCATTTTCTCCGTCTGTTTGTCCTTTGTGTTTCTGTGGGGTTTGTGTCATTGTCTCTGTCAATAATACAGAACGAGAAATTAAATTGAGCTTTAAGCTTGAAGGCATGTCATTTCTGTAGTAAGGAATTTCAACGATTTTATGAAAACCATGTTAAATCATAGGATTCATGTCAAATAATCATTTTACGATGAAAAACCAGTAGGTCCGTGTAAAAAATCAAGACTTTTGTGTATTTGAAAAACAGGGTAAAAAAGCTGCAAATTTGTTGCTAAAAATAGCACATTTGAAACGAAAACACAAAAAGTGCTAAAATGCACTCATTAGATTTGAAATTTAGTTTTCTTTGTTAACATACAATAAAGCAGGTTAGCAACTTTGTATAAAACTTGATTTTGATAAAGTTGCACCGTAGGTACAAAATTCACAGATCATTTAAAGTTTCTCGATTTTACACAAAAATTACGAAAATCGACCAAGTTTAGGTCAAAATATCAGAGAAACTGAATATCAACGATTTTTTTTCAAACACACAGTAAACTGTCCCCCTGAGAAAGACTGTTCATAATATTGAAGAAAAAGTATATGTCCGTGTTGAAATAAGAGAAAATAGTGCCAGCTTGAGTTTTCCTTGAAAAGTATCAGCACGGTAAAATTTCCATCAGCTGTACCTTATAAAACAGTTTAAGTCAATAATATTCCCTACGTAAAAAAGAAATTCAGGGGTAATTACTTACCCAATTAACTCAGTTTGGATCAAATTTGCAAACTTCTCTGCTTTTAGGTATGTAATGAATTGAAGTTTTCAATAGAGTCAGAAATGATACATTTTCCATAATAAATTGAAATCTCTATATAATACAAGCTCAATGAGTGCTAAAACGGGAGATGCGCAAGAATGGTCTTTAATCGTGACCATTGACGCACCTTAAGTTAAGAATCCGAAACTTGCATGTCTGGTCCATGCTGCAAATCTATCTGTTCTTTAATGATGCTATTGAATTTGATTGACACACCTTAAGTTAAGTATCCGAAACGTGCATGTCTGGTCCATGCTGCAAATTTATCTGTTCTTTAATGATACTATAGAATTTGAAGACGTTTAATATTTGTACCACTTGGTGAGTGTTTCTGCTGGTGGACCAGGAGTCCCGAAGGGCAAATGTAGCCAAGTTCGATCAACTTTGGTTCATCGTTTCTTCAAAACATTCGAAAACTTCTTGAAATTTCTAAAACGTGGGTCATGTAGCATCATGTCCCAACAATTCTGCTACGTCTTCGGTACATCTTTGGACATAATAACTTTTAAGTATCCGAAACGTGCTTGTCTGGTTCATGCTGCAAATGTATCTGTTCTTAAATGATGCTATTGAATTTCAAGACGTTTAATATTCCTTTTTGTTTGTTTTTTTTAATTAGATACTGTAACGTTTTTTATATATGTAACATGATTTATGTGATAAGCTTTACTAAATGGCACGGAGCGTTTTTAACAGCGCCACCTACAAGACTTTCCAAACTCGTACTGGACTCTGGTGATTATTCGTTCGATAAAGTTATCCTTCCTCTCACTAAGGAGCTGTGTTGTTGACTCCGTCTGTTTGTCCTATTTTCTTATTAACCAAAATCGAAAGGCTTACGAATATTGGGGGAAAAATACAAAATAGGACAAACAGACGGAGACAATGACAGAAGCACCTCAGAAACACGAAGGACAGCTTATGTAATAAACCATCTCCAGTGCAATTGCGTTAGGCATCGTAGAATGCAATGTAGAAAGCGCTGTTAAAACGCGCCGTACTAATTATTTTCATATATCACATGTCTAATGAAAGTGTAGTATCTAAGTAGGTAGGACCAAAAATGAAGCCCAAATCCCATCCCAATCTCTGTCTTAGTGTTACCAACAGTTTCTCTGATTGAATGACCAAACATAATAGTAAGTAGCACCAACAAGATAAAAAATAGATGTATACTAAAACTGATAAAATTCCATTTATCCTAAAGCCTGCAAAACGTGATAATTTCTTGTGGAATCTGCCATAACAAGATAGATGCACAGGGAACATTAAAATAATACAACAATCAATTTCAATATTCTGTTTATTTAAATATTTTTAAGGAGGTATTGAACACTTGGACGCCAAATTCAATTTTTCTTAAAATTTCTGAAATTATATATTACTTGTCTGTCCTTGATCATACAAACTTATTGATTCTATCCACAGGAAAATTTTCTATGAGACTTTGAAATATGCATTTTTCAACGTTTCCGTGAATTTCTTGATGATATCATTCCAGTTCTCGTAAGGCTATTGGAAATTAATTTTGGTTCAACTAGCAAAATCTTCAAAAATGTATTGTACTTATACATGTTATATATGGAAAAGATGAGATGAATTTTGTTTTAAACAAAGGTAGGATACTTGAATAAATTTGATACTTTCGCTCAAAAATTGCAATTCCGAGCCAATTGACTGTAGTTGATAACTAATCATTTGAATCTTTGTCAAAAACTAACAAATTGGTCAACGATGTCGAGAAATGATTTCATGATTAAACGAGAAAAATGAATTAAGGATTAAAATATTACAAAGCTTTATATTTTCCTATTTTTCATTTCAAAACCGTTTATTTTCAATGATGTGACATCCGCTTTCCTGAAATGTAAATTTGTCAACGAATTCACCGTGATGAAGATTAAACTTTCTGTTTTACGCATGAAACGTTTCAATGGGATACGTTAAGTATTGATGATTTTATTGCATTTTGAATGCGGAGGTTTGTGACGCCATTTTTCCCGATAACGTCGAAATGGCGTGGTGGTTTGCTCATGGCTAAAACTCCCAAAGTCCACGATTTCGAAAATCGCCATAATTTTTTTCAAATGACACCGGAAATTATTCAGACCTCATCAGGATACTAAAATGTGTATATCAATCAGCGTATCGATTGTTTTGAAAAAGTTAAGACTGAACTTTTCATAGAAAAATGTTGCCGCCATCTTGGTGATGAAACTTTGCATGTCGAAAAAGTGTGTTTCAATTATTAACATTCATATTTTTTTAGGAAAATTGAATGATAGGATCTTTATTTAAGTTTGGCTGTCCTGGACCTCCTTAAACTCATACAAAATTTCAGACTGACCAGTAGAAAGGGAATTTAAAATCTATGGTAATAAACATGTATGCGGCGACGTATTGATTTCTACAGCGCCATACTGGTCATTGATCAAAAAGACTGCCAAACATATATATGTAATAAATTAGAAACGCAGCGAACATTGTAGACTACCACATCGACCAAGAGTAAGGAAGGTAGATAAACATAAACATAAAATTAACCTTTAACGTTCTGCAAAGAAACAAAAGTGAATAATAAATAGGGATCAGGAGCCCAGAAAGAGTAAGCATTTCCTGTTTGTTAGCAACACCAGTCATTCAGGCCATGCAGATAAAAGTTGTATTTAGTAGATTTGTAAAATCATGTGTTTTTGATGGCTCATACCTAAATAGGACAACGAGAAGTCATAATGTTTTATACTATCACGAGACACAGTCATTCACTCACAAATGTACCATCGGTTCAGTTGTTTTTCGGTTAGTCTCTTTGCCCCGAGAACGAAGTCTTTTTTGTTTGACTTTGTTCTAGAATAACGCATCATTTGCGATTTGAATATGCGATAGGCAATACGAGGGAATGTTACTAAATGTGAAAGGGAAATTTGTAATTTTGAAGTTCAAGCCGTCACGTTTGTGGTATACTGAAGTCTATTTTGTTTGTGTCTCTGCCAAAACTGGAGAGAAATAGTTTTCAATTAATTTACGTGATGGAAAATAAGTTATTGACGAATTTGATAATTTTCTACTGAGTTAAAAAGAAATGAGTGGACCTTCAACAACACTCGGACGCAGCACCCACAGAAACAAAGACCCAAAACTAATGCAAAAACAATGAGCAGACACTCACAGAAAGAGACACAAAAGGGACAAAGAACACCAATTCTAATATGACTTGAAATCTCCCTATATGTACCATAGAACTCGCCTGGTGTAAAATCTCCAACAAACTATCAGTGCGCTTAGATCTGCCCATTCACGTGCTATATTAGAATAGAAATAACAACTAGCTAGCCGTGATTCATTGTCCAGTAAGTCCACTCACATGAACCAATCAAATTATCACCTCGCCGCTTCGTGGCTCGGTGATAATTTGATTGGTTCATGCGACTCGTGGAATTACTGGACAATAAACCATGGCTAGCTAGTTGTTATTTCTTAAATCACATAGAAACATCAAACAGAAATGACTACACATAAACCAACGAGATCAATAGGCAATCGGTGCCGACTTGGGACGGTCATCTGCCACGGTGTGGTTATTTGGATTACGTGTGCACAACTCTCTCACTTTTTTGATTACTTAGAGGTCTCGTAGAACGCACAACTGTGGTGCAAAACAGCCTCCTCATTGTAAGAAAGCATGACGCAGTGGACCAAGAAACACACAGATGGATATGTAAATGGATATGAAAATATTAGGATTGCGAAATATAGACCGTATTCTGCAGGCTGTAGCGAGCTCGTGTATGTTATCCCGAGGAGTCCGACTAAGATTCAGACAAGAAAGATATTCAGGGCTCTGTCTTCTCTAAAGAGGTTTGGACAGGGCCCGTCGTGGAGTCCTGTCGTCACAGTCAGTCAGAGTATAATTCCTTAGAATGTAGTGGTACAAGGCTCTAGAGAGGTAAACTACCAAACCAATTGTCCGTCGTCTGGTGACAGCAGGATCATATCCACAGTATAAAAGGCCTTTGGTGATTCTAACATGGTTTCGATGGTAATTCTGTCTTTTTCTGTTGTTAGAACAGTGTTCACAACAGAACATACAACTATGAGACAAAAATATAGGCAAATTGACGAAAACGATACCACTCACAGGAAAACGAGCAACTAATACCACCCAAACATGAAGGGCAAAAAATAAAAAGAAGAGGGAAGAGTAAGCGTCTCTTGTTCGCATGCAACAATCTTATGGCTATATTCTGCCGGTGAAATATAAATGTCTATCTAGATATCAGGATGAAATATAATATTTCGCATGGCTTGCTAACATTTACGATAGAAGCAAGAAGTTTTCACTTTCAACTTACAAAAGTTGCAAGCAAAAAACCCAATTGACAGCCATTTTATAAGAAGTTTCACAAGTTGCGCTTTTAGTTTTCACACAAAAAATAAATTTAAGGTCGGTCCCTACTCGTAGATTCAAATGATGAATTTCTTATTTAAAGTATTTTTCCTATGCATAATGATCCAAATGACATAAGGAACATAGACACAGATAACCCATTTTGTTTTAATCAAAGACACAGTACAGAAAGATACCTATGCGCATTTTAAAGATTTATTAATATCAAATATCCAGCATATGCATTTAATCACTCCAAGTTAACTAATAATAGGTTCAAATTAATTGTTTTGTTCTAAATTATGAAAATAATTAAGATAGAAAAAAATAGCATATAAAAAGATATAAGTTGTAAATTTCAATGATATGTTGCAAAAAAGGGTACCCACTTACAATTTCATGGTATTTTCGACTGATGAAATAGACTAAATCCAACTTTGTGCCAAAAATAACAGATAGAAATTCTTCATTTTGCATTATTTTATAAGATAAACTATATAGATGAGGAAATTTTGTATAGGATCAATATATGGCTCCACAAATACATGTTAGGGTACCCCTTTTTTGTGCAGTTTTGATATTATACTATTTCCACAAGTACACATACAACCATTTAACAGTAAAACAGTTCAAAATTTATTCTTTTGACATTCTTTCAATAGATCAAAGTGTAACCTATATATAGGAATAGACTGAACATTAGTGTAATATAAAAATGTAAGAGTTACCTTTCTTTGCCTACTAAGGAAGCGACAATTTCATATACTGTGGTCGTGAACTATTCTTTTTCCTGTACATCGGAAAACATACTCTGCATTGATTCCTTGCAGTTAGATATATTTAGGAAGTTTCATTATTCAAGTTTCCATGTAAACGACAGCATTTATTGTTTTTATTCAAATTCATTTTAACCATGTTGATATTTGTATGGGATATATCATTCTTTTGAAGGTGCCATCTACGGTGTTTTTTTTTTTGTCATTGGACTCTGTGGAGAATGTTCATTTAGATTATGTTGTTGTATCTATGATGTGATGTTGTTGTCTCCATCTCTTTGTTTACTTGTTCTCGTCTCAGTAAGTCGTTTCGTTGTTTTAACTGTTGAAGACATCCTTCTACATGTTCTAGTATTGATTTTGTTTTGTATTTTTTAAGGTTTTAATGATTATGATATTTTGATTCTGAATTTGGATTTTTTGTCTTTGATTTTCTTTCACTGATTGGTCATATATTGTACGTGTTTGATTGATCTTGTCAATTGGTCTCTGTTATATTCCGAATCAAAGTGACAAATATGGATGATGACCATATCCCTGTATACAGCACAAAATCGATAATTCAGGAAATCAGAAACCGAAGTCATACAAAATTAGGATAAAACAGGAACCAAAGCAAACAAACAAAAACCTCCACCAAATGAAAAGAAGCGAACTCCCAATATGGGAATGAGACCAGGTGCCCAGGAAGAGTAAGCATCTCCTGGTTGCATGCAACACCCGCCGCTTCAATGCGGTAAAATTGTTACATCTGGTTACTTCCATTTCGGAAGAAATAGAGTACAATCTTTGGTTGGATGGTTCACATGGTTTATGACAGAATATCATCCACCATTCTTGAGATTGGGACATCATAGTGTATGACGAGTTCCCCATATCGACCGTAGAATTTCCTCAGTGACGATGTTAGTCGGTCACAAACATATCCCTGACTGAAAAGCTTATCTGAGTGACGCCTAGCTCTCAGAACAAAATCCGTATATTTGGTACTTGCTCTGGCATAGCGTATCAACTGAGATATGAACACGCCATTAGCAGGCGATGAAGGGATGTTGCTACTCAGAAAGGAAAGTTTGTAATGCTGAAATTGAAGTCGTCACGTTTGTCATAGAGTGAGGTGTTCATGTGACCATCAGTGTCGTAAGACAACATTATGTCCAAATAGGATGCTGAATTATTTGTCTCTGTAATTTCTTTGACTTCAAGCTCCGAAGATAGATACTGCTCAGGTAATCCGCGAATTTTGGATTATTGATGGACAACACATCTTCTATGTTTCTTTACATATAAGTGAAGTTGAAGACAAAAGCTAAGTATCTTTTCCCTTCAGAGACCAAAGATTGAATGAATTCATCTTCTTACGAGTAAAGGAAAATGTCGGCAAGGAGTGGGGCACAATTGGTCCCCGTTGGAATTCCGACAATTTGCTGGAAGGCGTTTCCTCCAAACACCACAAAAATGTTGCTGAATAACATTTGTTTCAGTGTACTTAATTTCAGAATCAGACTTTTCTTTTACAAAGTAGGTTTTGTCATAGTTAACAACAATAAATTTGTATTTGCGATTGCCGTTCTTACTTGTAAACGCATACTTACAATTTTTGCGAGTCTTTATTTCAATTTAGAATGTGTAATTGTAGTGGTTGAAAGTGTCGAAAAATCAAAGTCTTTGATCGAATGGACTCTACTAAAATGAGTGGATTTCAGATGTTCTAAAAGTTCTTTCGAATTCTTTAAAATCCACATCTGGTTGATACCACTGCTTGAATATACTGTCGAACATTATTTTTGAAGCCCAGATTTGATTTCAGATAAAACTTTGGTGAGTAAGATCGATACAGATTTGGTAGAACATTTTGAGGAACCAGCGATTGTCCATTGTTTGTACGAATTATTATGCATTTTAGGTATGCAGTATAAGTATGGTAAATCTAAATCTAAAATTTTAGTGTCGAAGCCAAGGGAAGCAAGAGCTGATTTGTGGTTATCTATTATTTCAGAGGCAGAAAGGTTTATTGGGGTGTAAGTGGGATTTCCAGGTGTCGAATTTAAACCCAACTCTTTAACTAGACTGTCGAAATAGTACTTTTTGCAAGTAAATGTGTAATTATTTGAGGCTTTGTCCGCTGGTGTGATGACATAATGTTTTTGGAGGTAGGTAAGCTCTGTGATAACATTAGGGTCTTTAAATATAGACTCGAATCTGGTGTTCACAGTTGATTTTAATCGGTAATTTCTAGATAAAAGTAACCCTCTGATGGATTTTATCCATTCGGAAAGGGTGTCGAGCTGTACATCCTCTTTCTTTGCCCAACGTCTTGCATATTCCTCACAAGAGTCCATGATAATTTTGACATTTTGGTTCCATGTAAAGGACATACTTTCTCTGTATTTGGAACCCTTTTTAACATTTCTCTCAACTTGTCGTTCTTGACTATACTAAGGTCACCAGTAATAATGTGTCCACAAGGAGAGTAGTTGAAATCCGATGAAGAACATTCGCAAGGAAGTGGATGTAGTGAGGGATTACTTAAATCAATACACTGCAAGAATCGTTTGTAATTGAAAATTTTGGATGCAACTGTAGAAAATACTTGGAGTTTCTTATCTTTTGAAATATGAAACCATATTTCTTACTTTTGGACACTTCTGGGCAGATAAAGCAATCCTTGTAATTTTCTTTTTTCTTTGAGAAAAATATATAATACTTAAAACAATATATATTTGAATTCATCTATTTGATTGAAAGTCGGATTTTAGTGACACGCTGTTTACAATAAACTTGCAAGTATGGCTCATTGTAAACAAGAGAATAATGTACATGAACTGTAGAAAATGAAGTTGTGTGCCAACCTAAAGTGTTTGTTTTTAATTTTGGATAATTTAGGGTTGAACACCACTGAGGATTAATAATTCAGAAATGATCGAACTCTTTGCCTTCTTGAAGAAAATTTCAGACCAATCTTAATGCACCAGACACGTGTTTCGGGTAGTAAATCCTCATCAGTGATGCTTCCAGTGATTTTCAGACACAGCCAAAATTCATTTCAGTAGCGCCCTCTGCATGGTTTTACTTTTTTTATTGAAATTTGTGCAATAACCTTGCAGAGAATGTGCGACCTGTAGTGTCGATTAAGCTGCATATTTTGATAAAATCGATGACCAAAATAGCATTGGAGGGATGGTGCTCAGGTGTTAACCTTCGTTAATTTCGATGTTATTTTTGGATAAAGTGACAAGTTTCCGAAATAGCAAAATAATATACATATGGTGTCAAATTGGTAAAGGGCCAAAACAAAACAAGGCGACAGAGCTGGAAAGAAATAATTAATACACTGAAAACATCAAATCACGTTGAACAAGTTTAACTGCTCTACACCGCAACAAGAAATAAGTGTTTATGATTATTTAGTATCAGCGACATGCATTTCTTGTGCACTGTATTAGGAAATTTCTGTCCAGAAGGTTGCTCAATATACATATTACTTCATAAATCGTTTTCTTAAAAGAGAACGAAAGTTATCTTTTCTTTTAATAATATTTCTTTTTTCCTCTGAAGTAAACTAGTATAGACATGTTCTTGGTAAAGTCCTTACAATATTTTGTAACATTCGGTGTTACTCGAACACTTCTGATGATAGAAGTCAACAAGAACTTCCCCTTTTTACCACAGTGAGTCACATGGGACTCCACAAATTAAATTTCTTCTCCGAATTAGTCAGGAAGCAGCGCATCGCCGTGTAAATTATGAATTTGTAAACAAATTAGTGATAATCCGTGCGTTGTAATTGTGTGAAGGGGAGACAATGAGCGGTACATCATTAGAAGCCGAGTTCAGAACCAATAGAGGGGAAGTAATAAGTACAAGGGAGTTAATTTTCATTACCCTTGGGTTAAATTGAAGGACATATGTGACTTATTCTTAAATCTAATAATTTTCTGAAGTATCAAGACAAATTTGAGCAAATGCTTTGTGTTCCGCGATCGGTGAACGATTACAATGTTGACATATCCCTGTCTTTAACATCGGTATACTTCGAACTACACAAAAATTAATTTGTAATTTCATATCTCTTTTATAGAAAAATAAATGCTCCAACTAAGTCAAGCCTATCAGAGAGCAGTATCTAAATGCAATTTCAGTACAATAGACATACATGCTTTGGACAACGAACCTCCAACAGTGGCACTCCAAGTCAAGATGACCCAGAGAAGCCAAAACCATCTTGCGGCGCCCCTATTTTTGTTAATCCCGGGCACCTGATCGCATCTTCATTGGGAGTTAACCTTTGCTTCCTTGCAGAATTTGTAAGGTAATCTTAATCCTTGTTGTGGAGTATGTTTTTGTCTTACTGTTTGTTGGTGTGGAAGTCTTAAGTGTTTACTGTGTTTCTATTATGAAAGAAGGGAGGGGATATCCAACCAGACCCGGTTATAGTACCAACAGAAAAACACCTGATGCAAAACAAAGGAGGGGATCTCCAACAACACCAGGTTGCAGCATCCACAGCAAAACCCCAAAACACCCAATGCAAAAACACAAAGCAGACAAGCACAGAAAGAGACGCGTAAGGGACAAGGAACGTCAACGCACAACACAGCAACATCAAACACAAAGGACTACACATAAACCAACGATACCAATGGGCAACCGGTGCCGACTTAGGACGGCCATCTGCCATGGAAATAGCAGAAGGTATGGTTATCCTGGATTACGTGCGCACAACCCTCCCACTTTTCCGATTACCCAGAGGTCTCGAAGAACGCACAATTGTGGTGTAAAACAACCTCCTCACTGTCAGATGACCACACACAAACAAGACCGCAAAACGCAGGGGCCCAAGCAACACAGATGAATATATAAATGGATATAAAAAGAGGGCGTACGTAATACAATCCGTGCTCTGCCGCCGCGAGCTCATGTATGTTATCACCCGAGGAGTCCGACTGACATTTAGAGAGGACAGATGGTCGGGGCCCTGTCTTATCTAAAGAGGTTTGGACAGGGCCCGTCATGGAGTCCCGTCGTCACAGTCAGTCAGAGTGCAAGTTTTAAGAATGCGCTTGTACAAGACTGTAGATTGGTCAAGTACCAAGCCTAGTGTCCGTCTGGTGACATTAGGATCATACCCACGGTATAAAAGGCGTTTGATGATTCTAACGCATTTTCGATAGTGATGTTGTCTATCTTTGATCCTTCTTATCTTGTTAATAATGTCACCATAAAATGCAGGTTGTGAAATACCCAAAGTAATATACTCTGTTGCCTGTATTGGTCCGAATTTCAGAAGAAGTTGACAATAATTTTTGTAAAATTTCCAGAAAGTCTTTACTAGTTTGTGAAAGCAAAAACACAGAGAAGACCAGCACAGCAAGAGACGAAAAAGAGACATACGACATAGACACATTAAACACAAAACATGCAAAAGACGATACATAAACCAAAGAGACCAATGGGCAATCGGTGCCGACTTAGACGGTCATCTGCTACGCAAGTAGCAAATAGTGTACTTATCCGGATTACGTGCACAAAACCGTCCAATTTTCCGAATACTAAAAAGTCACGATGAACGCACAACTGTAGTGTAAAACTCCATCCTTATTGTTAGATGACCACACAAACAAGACAGCAAAACGCGGCTCCCAAGAAACACAGATGGATATGTAAATAGATATAAAAAGGGGGAGGTGGGCGTACATAATACAATTCGTGTTCTGCCAGCAGTAGCGAGCTCATGCATGTTATCACCCGAGGAGTCCGACTGACTTTCAGAGAGGACAGTTGGTAGGGCCCCTGTTTTCTCTAGGAGGTTAAGAACAAAAGGTTGGGACCAAGTATCACATAGATGAATATGTAAATGGATACCAAACACATAAAGCATACAAAAGTGATCTGCATGCAAATACCTGAGGAATCCGATCGACATTCAGAGAGGACAGTTGGTCAGGCCCATGTCTTATCTATCGCGTTTTGGACAGGGTTCGCCATAGAGTCCCTTCGTCACAGAGTGCCTTTCTTAAGAATGCGCTGCCCAGTAAAAAAGCTGTAGATCGGTCAAGTACCATGCAGAGTGTTCTTCTGGTGTCACAAGGATAATATCCACGGTATAAAAGGCGAATGATGAGTCTGACGCATTTTGGATGGAAATTATGTCTACCTTTGATCCTCTTTATTTTGTTTATCATGTTTCCATAAAAGGCAGGATGTAAAATTCCTAAAGTAATATACATTTGTACTCTGTTGCATGTACTAGTCCGAATTTCAGAAGAAGCTGAGAGAAAGTTTTGTAAAAAAAATTTCCAGAATGTCTCAACTAGCTTATGAAAGCGGAAACCTTGATCTAAGATTTTCTTAGTAAATTGTTAATTACTGCAGTGAAAATCATTAGTACATGTATCCCTTGCGAAAGTTAAGATAGGTAAATACGGTTTGAATGTAGTCTAGGAACATCAGCGTCAAGCAAGGGAAAATTTACTTTGTTGAATCCTAAACCGCACCTTTTGTCATACCCACTCATATGAATTTTTCCATTTGCAATTTTGATGCTGATGTCAAAAATTGTGTTCCTGTGTTTATTACATTTACTTCGACCCTCATCCTTGTGGATAAATGTCATTCTGATATTTTTCAATCCAGGTACCTAGAATTACCATTGAAACATTTAACATCACCAGCTTTTCCTTGCTTTTGAAGATTTTGAATGAATTATTTTTCATAAGTCTTTATTTACTTACTTCCTTATTTAAAGTAGCACCACCTGCTGCGAACTTCGTTTTTACAGTAGAGTTTATAAAGTGTAATGTATCGATACATATAGGATCTCAAATGAATTTTCATTTCATACGATGTATTATGAAACGAGTTGTGGGTTTTATATCCCCGAGCCTTGGCGAGGGGATATAAAACCCACAACGAGTTTCAAAACACATCGTGTGAAATGAAAATTCATTTGAGATTCTTTTATCACATGATATTGCCTAAATATTTGTATTTCTAACGTGAAATCAATGTTTCTGAGAATAAGAGGCGAACAACGCCGTGACCTACAGGTCGTCTGCCACGCCGTGCGAAGTAGTACCCCATTGTATAGATATATTCTATGCGTAAGAGAAAAGATATTTCAAATTTGTTAGTATTTTAATGCAATGATTTATTCTACAACAATGTTAATCATTTATATTGAATCCGCGGCTGAATTTAACAATCGACCAATATTTGAAAGGCCACACTTGTCAAAGTGTATGTGATTAGGTTCCAAACTTGACCAATCGCATTAAATCAGAGCGATATGTAACGTGTTATCATGTCAAATATTTATGAAATGACTTTATGAAACTGCATAACGGGTGTATCATGTGATAAAGTTGTATATCTAACGTAATTTTCGGCAAATTATTTTTATTCCACGACCATAGTTTTCTTTTTTAAATTAATACATCGTGCGTAGTGAGTAGGGCAATCTATGATAAATTCTGTTCTTACACTGGACTCTGTGGAGATTTGTTCACTCAGATGTTGTCTTTCGTGTTTCGATGGTGCTGTATTATTGTCTCAGGATGTTTGTCAGCTTTTTCTATTCTCGTGAGAAAATCTTTCGCTCTTTTCCCTGTTGGGAATCTCCTCTTGTTTTATATTTTTCTAGAATGTGTATACCTATATACTGTGACTTTCATATTCTGGTCATGGTGTTTGTGCTTTACTTTCATTCACTGATATAACGATAGTTTTCTTGTCAAAAGAGAGCAACTCGAAATATTGTATAGTGTATATTAAGAGGCGTAATAAGATGACAAATATGGCCAAAAATAATTAGATGGTCAGTGCAAGGGTATGTACCTCATATAGTGCAATGATAAAGCAGCTTGAATTTCATTAAACTTTCAGTTTCCAGCACATTAATATTAGAGATATATAAGTAACTTTGTATGGAGCCCTATCTTGGAATGTAATAAATACAGTTCAAGTTTGAGCTCAGTTCTGTTGAGGTGTTCTATGCAGAGGTTTAGGACTTACTTTTATGTCGGTAGGGGATTTGTACCGCTCTGCGATCAAAATCTTGCGCTACTAGAATTAATTTGGTCGTGTCTGAAAATACCACGAGTCAATAATCCGAAACACGTGTCTGCTGCATGAAATTGCTTTGAATGTTGGTGAAGAAAGTTACATGCTGGAACACTTTAATTTTCTTGCATACAAAGAATTTCAGAAGAGCCACCTACAATGAATTTCATTCATATTCTGTAAACGTGGATATTTTTGCGTTGAGGTAATTTTCGCGTTTTTCATGAATCGAGGGACTTCGCGAAAATTTCACCACGTGAAAATATCCCTGCTGCATTCATTCAATGGGAAAGACATTTTTATCGCGAACATTTCCCCCACGCGTAAATTCATGATGTTATAAACGCGAACATTTCCCCCAGCGAAAATAACCATGTTTACAGTAAAAAGTGTTGTCTCTCATTTTAAAATGGTGTTTGCCTATGTGTTTGTTGTTTTGGTGTAATAGTTCTTGTTTATATGATGTGTAGTGTGCTGTTTTTTCCTGTCCTTTCTCGACTTATGTTTGTGCTCCTCGGCAATCTGTGCACCATCCTCATGTTGTTTTGTTAGTCATGCCCCATAATGTCTGCGTATCTAAATGTGAGATACATACTAGATGTAAATTATTTTCTTTTACCTCACATGTGTTTTTGCATTGGATATTTTGTGGTTTTGCTGAGGGTGCTTCAACCGAATGCTATCGGAGATCCCCTCCTTTAAAGTTATAAATGAGTTTTCAAATATGATGCTGAATTTCCTGCAGGTGCTGTAACCGAGTGCTATAGGAGATCCAATCCTTTCTATTGTGCAATTTGTCGCAAAAAAAAGTTGGCATCCGTTGCCCATTGGTCTCGTTGGTTTAAGTATGGACTTTTGTGTTTCATGTTTCTATGGTTTTAGTTGATGTTCCTTGTCCCTTTTACGTCTCTTTCCGTTAATGTCTGCTCTGTGTTTTTGCTTTGGGTGTTTTGGGATTTGCTGTGGTTGCTGCAACCGAGTGTTGTTGGAGATCCCCTCCTTTCTTTCTGTCACTAGCGTTTAAAGTAAGTATTAATTGACTCGGTCAGGGGAGACAACGAGAACATTAACCTTACTGCATTGAAATATAAAGAACAACACTATAAATGACTTATCTCCACAGAGACCCAATTATAAACAACAAATACATTGCAGTTTGCGCCATTGAATTATTGCGGCGCTCAACAAACAATAACTGTAGATATTTAAAAGAAAACGAAATGTCCAACTTTTGACAAACATTTCAAACTGCTGTGCATGAAACAATGTACGGATAATGTATTCTCGTCATTGATCTAAAGTCTAAAGTATCTCGTAATGTTTGTCTTGTTCCATTGGTTACTGTACGATTGTGGGCCGAAAAGTGAAAGGTGGTCCTAGTTGGAGAACTTTTGATAGTGTAGAAAACACGCCATTTGCTGCTCATGTGAGAAAGATAACCTTTGTTGATTCCGTTTGTTTACATGTAAAAGTATCTTCGGTTTGTGTTGCTGTTTGTCTGGGTATGTCCTGTCTACTTGTGTTGCTGTCTGTCTGGGTATGTCCTGTCTACTTGTGTTGCTGTCTGTCTGTCTGGGTATGTCTTGTCTACTTGTGTTGCTGTCTGTCTGTCTGGGTATGTCCTGTCTACTTGTGTTGCTATTTGTCTGGGTATGTCCTGTCTACTTGTGTTGCTGTTTGTCTGGGTATGTCCTGTCTACTTGTGTTGCTGGTTGTCTGGGTATGTCCTGTCTACTTGTGTTGCTGTTTGTCTGGGTATGTCCTGTCTACTTGCGTTGTTAAGGAAAGTGTTCTTATTTTCGTCAATGGTGTATATTGTGCTAACAATAAGGTCTACCTGGAGTTTTAAAATTGTCTGAGTTAAACATTTGTATTAAGTTTTAGGCGTGAAAAGGATACCAGATGTCAGAATACATTTTTGATGTTTGAATTTTGGAAGTTAGATACCAGAACAAAGAAAGAAAGGATTGTTTTTATTTGATCCATTTGAAATTTTGGCGTCGCTTTAATGAATGTAATTTCTTTGGAGATTATTCAAGAGTATAGTGTTTTCCTTTATGATTCTATGATGTTTTGCTACTGTTTTCGTTGTCTTCGTCTTTATGTTAACTTTTTCTCGCCTCATTCGTGTATATTTTTCTGATCAATGCAACGTCATCATTTTTAGATCTCCTTTTAAAATGTTAAACGTCTTCAAAGGTGACGGACGTAGATAAGATATAAAGTTAAAATAAATTTTCTGTTTCTATCCAATCATTTCCTAATCTGCCTTCTTTTTTAGAAATGTTTTCGGACTGTACTTATTTATCTAAAATAATTCAACTACAGCGAGCATGTATGTTACACATATTGTGCATTTGAAATCTGGAACTTCTGGCGTCCATGATTAATCAGTAAGTATTGAAATAAATTTATTTAACAGTACAACTTAGCATTTGAACAATGATGCTTATGCAGTCAGACTGACTCCATGTTGAATTTTCCCCGTGATTTTTTTAACATTTCATTTTTCTTGTTTTAACTTTTTTATCATCCATTAGCTTACACAATGTGGTTTTCTATCTCTTATCCTGATTGTATAGTACAGTTCTATCGGAGTAATCGTTGTAATTAACCAGTAAATGTGCTTTACAGCCCTGTGGAATCGTCGTTGTCACACGGGAGATCCCCAAACTTCCATAAACTGCTTGATGATAAGAAATCTGATTGCCTTTGTCGATTTTAGTGCCAAAATTGGCTACTTTTACTCCGTTATGATGGAAGCGATCGTTCGGGAAAGATGTTTGCTATATATCACAAGGGCGGCCATTGTGAAAGCGATCAATTCCGATCCCGAGTTTAAATGCTCCCATTAGACTTCTGATAACACCTCTGTCAAACTAGTCATGTCGTCCTATCAATAATCAAATGTTAGATAGCTCAATCACAAAGACTAACCAGGGATTTCAGATTTTTATCCCATTTCGGTATTTTCTGGAATCCGGGCTTAGTCTTTATTGGCATGTTGTTTTTCAAAAGTACAAGTTCCTCTAGAAATGTACTTATAGCTTATACTACTCATTTATATGATTGCTCATCCAAAAGTTGGTTGACAATATTTTCATCTCAAAATAATCTAATGGAACATTCATGTACGGATTCTTGGAGCTATTTCCATAGAAAATCATCTGTGTTTAGTCTGATTTGAAATACAATGTACATACTTTGAAGTTTCGATGACTTAATCATATGATTTAGGAATATATCAACCACGCATAGCTTCATCATTAGATAAATCTTTGATACACATTTTAGATATTCTTTGAAACCAAACTATATCTATGCAGATATCCAGTTCCTTTTTATCCCCGACCATCACTGAAAGGACATAGTTTGCTCAAATGTGAATATGGCGCACTGATATATTGTCAACACATCTGAATGGTTATTTATCCATATTAAATTACATGTGTACTGTTTTCTAAAAATGACCCAACACGTACTTAAACGTACCAAATGGTATACCGAGTATGCGTTAGTTTGCGTATTGGTGATTTTGCTGTTCCTTTTTTGAGAAAAGTTCTATAACAGTTTTGATAGATGTATTACTGTTTCAAGTTTTTAGGAAGATAACATTAATTATCAAGCTTCCATGGAGAAATATTTCAAATATGAAATATACAAACACCTCTACACATTGGAATGGGGAGTAATCGTACTTATGCAGCGGACGTGGCCTGTGTCTTCAGGAGATAATCACTCTTCCTGGACATCTTTTTTCATTCACAGTTTTCAAAAGAGGTCACATTTGCTTATATTTTGACTGTTTGCTTACATGACATAGTTTTTTATGCTCGTTGAATTATGGTTTTGTATTCTTCATTGTCCCTTTGTTGTCTCTTTCTGTGCTTGCTTGTCCACTTTGTGTTTTCGTGGTGTTTTGAGGTGAGTGCTGCCGCCGGGGTCCTGTTGAAGATCCACTCTTTTCTTGTTATTGCTGTTGCATGGATCCATCCTTATTAAGCGCTTTAAGTTAAAGAAGTGAATAGGTCAGAGGAAAGAAGAGGTGGTTGCCAGTAAAATCCTCAGTTTTCATGGTATGGACTCAATGAGCCAGAATGTATCTCTACTTTGAATTTTTTCCCTGTCTTTCATCCTGTTACCAGGAAGGATTCTCAGTATAAATTGCACCAATTTGCTCAGGAATGGGGTCGAGGACTTGATTTTGTTTGAGTCTAATTCCTTATATGACAAATTTCATCGGATCTCCTAATGCACGAAGTGGTCCTAGTTAGATGAGCAATCTCATGGATCTTGGCATTTCTTGGCAAATATTTAGCATTCTCATCAAAGACATTTGAGAGCACTTGAAGAATCATTATCGAGTCTACCATCACCGGCCGATGACAAATCGCATTGTCATCTAACATTACGTTATCACGCGCCATCAGTCCTTCTCATTGGAGGAAGGAATAACACTCAAATCTCTATTTATCAGAAAGATTCGACGTGACAATATAATTTGACAATGTCTTTCAAAATAATCATTTGCTCTATTTTCCAATCAAAGATGTTTGTTTCAACTATAAATCATATCAAAAATGTCAAAATCGTTGAAAAAAGAGAAATGAAACTCTTCTCCCTCGATGGCTTTGCTAGTCATTAGCAATGTTTTTGAGTCATGTACAAGAAATGGCATAAAAATAAAACAAAACTTAATGTAGATGAATTTATTATCTTTTATGAGAAAAAACACCTAAATGCCCTTCCTTTCATTGTTGAATGTATAAAAGTATTGTTTTTTTTTTCTTTTCATCATTGGAGCCTCAAATGATTTTATTTTGCTACAGATTTTATTCCGATTGAAAGTTTCTGTGAATTCATTTATTATTCAAACTATCTCATTTAGATGCCATTTTGGCATCATTTAATACGAGCAAATATTAAGGATGAAAACTTAGAATTCATTTGAAAGTAGTTCCCGATGAATAGTTTTAAACGCTATAGTTTTTTACCTTTTCTATTCGTATATGTTTTTCGAAAAAGAGTTTCTTAATGATGATAATTGAACGGAATCCCCACTTGGTTCTCTCTACTTTTGAGTTAGGCTCTCAAATGAAAGATGGCGGTTGTTCATGTCACGAGATAATTTCAGTAAGGAATTATTCATTTGCCACATTAGCACGTCTGTCCCAAAAGAACATATTAGATTAAGTGTTAAATATCTAATTCCCCCGGGCTCAATATCCACACATTAACAACGGCATTTCCATCGGGTTCGGGAATGGCAAAAAGTCAAAAAATGGAATCTGACATTCAAACTCGTCATTGAGCTTTGCGTTTCAGGAACGATTTCATTCTGCATTCTCTTCCCTTTTCATCCTTTATTGACGCCCAAATCGCCATTTTTCTTTGGAAGTCTCCGGCACAGCCATTCATTCCATCATCTCTTCAAGCCATTCTGCAAGAAAAAGTTGGACTTTTAAGTTAGGTGTTTCTAATATCTCATTTCGAGGTTTGATACATCTAGAGAAGGGATGAAACACTTTATCCGATTTTTCACTTTATAGCCCTCGATATTAATTTTGTGAACGTTTCTATTATACAATAGTGAGAGCGATTTCTGAAAGCGAAGTACTGTGTCGTGTATCTCTCTACAGTATCCGTCGTCCGTCAGGTACATGTAGCTTTGTTAGAGAAAACTTTGATGAAAAATGGCACCAGGAAGAGGGAGCGAGTAGATGTACCTTTCAATGTCAATGTGACCTTTCTGTTTCACATTTTATTACAGGTACATTAAGTTATTTTAGATGCCAAAAGCTCTTGTAAAGATACATTATAACAGAAAAAAACCGTTGATATGTCTTTTATTCCAAAAAGAGCAAGAATAGCTTAGAAGCCTTGGTCATTATCAATAATCGGAAGCAAATGACTTTACATGCTTATTTAATGGAGGAAAAGCGAAGGTCGACACATTAAGTCATTCTTCACTAAACTTTTCTGCCATCTTCTCTGATGAATGGAACAATAAAATCGGGATATTGTGTTTCCATGGACAATAATGAAACGCACAAACAGTTTCGCCCTAATTCGGCGCTTAAGCTGACAATGATAATTAAATTTCCCCGCAGTTTCTCTGACTTTATGAGAGTGATTGAGCTCTATCAAATGACACACGGCACGGCTTTACAGAATTTGTTTGATCTAGTTTTCTGATAGGACAGACTTCTTGAAATCTGTTCATTATTTCTTCTTTGATAAAAATTTTTGAATTCAAAATGTACAAAAAAAAAGCTATTTCAATTTTTTTAATTCTTGCATTAATTCTGAAAAGGCGAACAGAATCAATTAAGGTTCAAACATTTTAAAGTATGTTAAAAATAAAAGTATCACTTCTGATGTAAAGACAATCTATAGCTTTTAGCCAGTATTATTTGTGTTCAGATCACATGATTTTAAAAGTTATCACAAGAAAATGAAAGTAAGTGACACCGTGATTCTCAAACGATTAGTTTGAATTTGTATTCGCCTCTAGGACAAATACTCGAAGGGAAAGGATTTGCCAAGAAATTGATTTGCGAGTTGTTCTAGCATCGAGATGTCTAATTTGCATTTGTGTTAGGAGATTCTCTATGACGATGTGATTGTTTGCCTTACCCAGACAAAGCCCATCTCTGTTTGTAATTGTCCTCCAAGCATACTTCAATTACCGTTATGTCCGCTTGCCTAACTCTATACCACGTGATTAGAGTACACTATCATTTGAAAACTTAATTTAAAAAATCAAGTCAAGATCCGAGTCTTCTCTTTTAATGAAGCTTGCACATATGTTACACTGATATCATAAAATATTTGTAACAGTGTATTCTGATCTATTCAATTCTTGTACTAGGACTATGATTTGCATGTTCAAATAAAGAGTAAGAAAATTTGTTTCTGGGTTTTCTTAATTTCCATTTATCTTTTTCATGGTAGAATCAGCATTTAAAGAAAACTAAAATGTAAACATTAACAGCCAAATTTAGAGCTCCATACAAGGCCATTTTTATATGTATTGTTCATAAGTGATACTGTAAGCCGGAATAAAATCGCAGTGGCACCATCTATAATGTAAATACTAAGATGTTTAAAAGTAGAGCTATAGAGTAAGTGATCTCGGAATTAATGAGTAACGTGAACAAATATGTACAAAAAATGAAATCAAGAAATTATGCAAGATCGTATTCCTTACCTCTGTATAGTTTTGATTTTTAACTTAGAAAATGTACAATGTGATGCCAAATTCACTTGGGACAGATGCAAAGAAAGGTAGGTAAGTCATGAAACGCTGATTCAATAAATTGATGTCGAATCAAATATTTTCACTTTATATATAGCAGATTTTTAGTAGATAAAACTCTGCTTATTCTTGATGTGTGTATTCATTTTACTCTGAAAGAAATTCCTACCAAAATAAATTGTCCCAAAGAAGATTACGGTGACTTCAATCTGAATTAAGAGAGTAAAAATAGACAAAAACCATCGACTTTAAAGCACGACAGATTTCAGGGAAAAAGAACATCAAATTTCTTCACGTCACATTTCTAAGAGAGTATCAAGGAAATGCCTTCTCCTGAGATTTCATATACGACCAATCCACGCTGCCGGAATATTGTCCCCTGTCATGTTGCCATAGATACTCTCTAGACTGAAATAATTCAATTTCCTCAATAATCATTGAATGCACGTGCACAGAATAAAATAAAACTGAGTTTATTGGTCTCATGGTGGAGCTTTGTCACAAAAATCGCTCAATTTCTTCAAGGAAATTATTTACAATAAAGACCAAAGATTTTGTGACAGTAATCTAAAGACACGATATTTGGCCATTTAGAAGTTTCGCATTCTGAGATTCTGTTTCTTTTAAAGTTATTTGAATTAGAAAATGGAAAAGATTGATCAAGAGACTTTTTTCGGTTTTTATTCGCGGTGGTTTTCTTTCGCGGTGGTTTTCCTTCGTGTGAATTCTTGATTTTATATCCGCGAAAATTATAGCAGAGATTAGTTATATAAAGAAATTATACATATAAGTAAAAGGTGTGCCTTGAAAGTTTCTGCCCGTGAAAATGTAGTGGAAGATTCGATTCAGAGATAGAAGTTATTCCTCAATCACCACAATAAGCCAAATTCAGACAAGAAGCGCAGCGTCACTTTTTTTTTCAAAATAATATACACTCATTCAGAAAAAGAAAAGTAGCACGAAAGGAATTCTGAATAGGGCTTAAATTTCGACAAATTTAGAAATGACATTTTGCTGCCAACCGAGACTGCTGCCTTTGTATTTCTTAGAAAAGGTCATGACCTTGATCCGTCAGAGTGTGATGCAAATGAGTTAAGCGCATGCGCGCTACCATGACTGTATGAAACCATTTGAGGAAGTAGCAACCTCCATCTCCAACATAGAAATTTGATATAAATAAAAGTTTGAAAAAGTTGTCAGTTGACCTAACTCAGCTGGCAAGAAACGCCCAAGGAGATTTACCTATGTCGTCAAACTAACGTTCTGTAATGACTGTTCGTTTACATCATTTCTCACCATGGTTGCTTTTATGTGTCATCTCAGAAACATAAAATTCAAATCTTTGACACCATTTGAAACAAAGCACAGAGAGGTATTTGCTATATTTCCTTTTCCTGTCACATTAATATTTCTAAAGAAGACATTCCCCATTTTAAAAAGATCAGAACGGGGAATATTTTGTACATCAAAATAAATCTTCATCTATCGGACATTTTACTAAAAAACTAAACATTCAGATTGTTTATTTACTGAACAATAAATAATATGAATAGTTAAGTGATTTGTTTATGTTGGTGTTTACAAATGAAAGTAACATTTTCAGTGACCTTTGACCTGATGAGGCCTGAAGAAAGGACAGTCAGTGCAGAGAATATCACACAATTCATGGATTTTATATATAGAGAATATAGTGTGATATTTTTGATATTACTGATCGAGGCTATATCGAACAATAGAGAACATCATGGAATGTATTTGTTGAAAGCAAGCAAAATGAATTACGAATAAATGGTGAATAAATACATAGATAAATATCATGAGTAATCAATACAAAAATCAACCAGCAAAATCAAAAATAACCAGAAAAAAAGACTCTATTTCTCTCTATTTTATTTTAAAAATGAACTTGTAAACTTGTGTCCTTTACTAATTTCCAACATGTGGTTGAAAACCATTACATGAAAAATCATGTTCATTAAAATTTCCCTGAAAATCTTAGAATTTCAAATTGAAAGAAAAGTTTGTTCATGTTCTTTAAACTGTCTCTGTTGGTTCCCTTATTGCTTTAGAAATTCAGACATGATATTCTCGATTTTTAAATCTAAATGATTAGTGACTGATCATCCTACCCCCCTTTGAATTTCTTCAGAACTGCAATCATTCAATTTTTTGTAACTTTCATTCATTTAATTATAAGTGCTTTGCCAGTCAATAGTACATGGTACTGGATACATATGCACGTATATCAGAACCTTATCAAAGAAAGTGAAAAGAACAAATATTTATATTTTTTTAGAAAAGTTTTAAGAAATAACTGAACTTGAAACATGCCAATTTTTTTTATATTTATGCATGTACATGTAGGCAATTCATTAAGATGAATATCAATAGATTTGAATTCATTTGGATTTACTATTGAAACATATAAATTATAAAAGGGGAAAATCGACATGCTTTCAATTAACAAATCCTCAAAGAAAACTTGTTCATACATGAATTAAAAGCTAAAATATCGATGTCATGATGTACCCTTCCACCAGATGTCGCTGTTATAGTACGGGTAAAGCCACATAGACTGATATACATAATTAGCTATGATTAATATCCGACGATAAAAAATATCTCCTACTTTCAGAATCGTTTAATGCCGGGCTCGGCCTGTAAAAACGGATTTTTCTATACAATGTGTCATATTTCAAGATTTTATCAATAAAAGTGTGTACGAGCAAATTCAGCAACAACTTGTTCATTGACTTCTAAGTTCTCCTATTACAACTTTTACGCCAAATTCATTTTTCATAATCATAAGCGGAACCTATAAATCGTAGAGGTATTAAATTTCACACAGATTTTGACGGTGTTTTGGTTGTGAGAACACACTTTTTATCTTCCAATGAGTGGCGGACCATTGTTCAATTAAAAAGACGTATTTTATGTCATGCTGTGTAACGAAGATACCGATGCAGTTTTAATTGAACAGAAGATTAAAGGCCTTTATTTTGTCCGTGTGACTTTATGAACTAAATTGAAAGCTAAATTAGGAAAAATCAATACTTCCAAAATAGAAAGGAACGATTTTTTTATTTGTCTAATTTTGTTTTTTCTGACACTACCCTAAAACGGCATAAACGCATAGATATTCATTAAGAGTTTTTACAATTATTATTATTATTTATTTTATTTATTATTTTTTTTTTTTCGCTTTCTTTTCTTTCGATTTTGTGTTACTTTGCTCTCAACCTTTTTTTTTTGGTACATCCCTGAAGACTTTCCTTCTACATGTATTATATGAGTCGACATGGACAGACTGATCATTTATAAGCAAACGTGCTTTTCTTTCTTAGCCTTACATTTAAGATACGATTTATGTTACAGTATGGTACAAATCCAAAAAACAGCAGAGCCAGATAGATAATGACATGGTTCAAGGAAGATATGGAAGATCTAGACATCTGCCGGAGGCCGTAAAATCGATGACCAAACCAAATCATTAGCGGTCCTAATGCGGTTACCCTACCGACACAGCTAAATATTACACATTTAAGAACTCAGGAGAGAAAATTACTAAGTACAGAGACTTATTACTATCGCTTCATTTATGCTGACATTTCTTGGAATAATTGACGGAGGGGGAGTGTGGAATCGCCTCGATCTTGCATCCCGATCTCGCATGTTCAGATTATATTTGAGCGGAAATTGCTGAGAGAGATTCTTCTGACAAAGGAACATTGAATCTGTTTTTCTAGGGCCATCAAGAAATTTATCCTGCAATTTTATCGCTTGATGATCGTCTTTGGTATAGAGAGGTATTAATTAATATAAATTACGTTCTTCGTTCATTTTAAACACACTCTCGTCAAGATATCCTGATTGATTTTAGTCAAAGTTGCCTTCCTTTAATCTTTAGTCGGTATGGATAAAGAAAAATCGGAAAGTCTTGTTGTTCATTATTTCATTCTTTTTTTTCTGAAACTATATAAACATAGATACACAATATACAAATAATACTTTAAATCATAACCATGGTAACAAAAGTAAGACAAAAGATTAAAAAACCTGTTCTAGCTTTTATCTTTAGATTAATTCTTTAAGTTTATTTAGATTTCCCATATCTATAATTTCCTTATTTGAATTTTAAGCTTATTTCTTAGTTTAATTTGAATCAAATTTGACGTGATTTTTTTTTATCCATCATATTTTCATAGATTTATAGATCATAGATTAAAGTGTGAAAGATTTATATTTTCAGCGGATCAAGGACAATTTTTTTAGGGACAGTCTCCTCTGGTTAAATGAGCCACGCCTATGTTTTTGTCAAATTACATGGAAGATTAATATGTTTTACGAATCTTGCAATTAAGGGGGGCGCTCCTCCTCTGTATTGATATATTTATGCTAATCTTCTAGAAATAAATGTCTTTCTTTCAACAGTCTTGTTTTTATTTAGATATCTAACTCGGATACGTCCTATCTGTAACTATAATCAAATGCTCAAATAATAAATAGATATAGACATTTGATTCATGATATCAGGTTTTGAATATATATTATATAATAATCTTTTTCAGAACAAAACAGGATGCAGGTATCTTCTGTTTTTGGTTTTGAGTTTTTTCTATTTGTTTGTTTCTGTAATGATGAGATAAAATGTTTTGATGTGCTAAAAGATTGCCTCCTTGACCTAATAAAATATGTTTTAGAAGATTTTTTTTATTATTCGTTATTTCTAAAGCTAGAAAAAAAAAACATCAAAAGAACTTGAGCTTCAAAAAAATCATCAAAAGACCAAACGAAGTAATTGGCATAAAAAAAAGAAGAAAAAAAAAAGATGAATTCAGTAAGAGTATCCTTTTGTATGGTCTGATATAGTAAATTTAATCTGTCAGAGGTAGCTCTCTTTCTTTCAAATTGTGATCGATAAGTTTCGGAATACTCTCGACAATTTCCGTGACAAGAATCACGGGTACATTTAACAAGTCACTGATAGTTAACACTTTGGAAACAGCATTTATAAGTATGCTTTGATTCGATTATTATCTTAAAATAACCATAATAGGAGACTTTATGATAATGTAAATGGCAAAAGTGGAGAAAAAAAAAGAAGATAATGAAACAGAACTCTATGAAGCTGATAAAGCATACTAGAGTATTACAAATTAAAACGTCTGATTTTCATCCTAATGCATAAAAACTACGTTTCGAAGATTAGCTTTGACTTCTGAAAAATTGACATGCACTTCGTGGGATGATAAGGATAAATTTCTATTGGTGCAGAAACCAAGTTGGTCTGGCATTAACACCATATTAGGGAAGTTGTCTAGATCATTAGACACAGAAAATGCTAAAACAAGATCTAAATTAATTAAAGTAATTCTTTAAAATGCATAAAAATCGAATACAATACAGATAAGGTTCATAATATGATATGAGCACAGCAGTGTGCAAGGTATAAAGGCTTGATCCGCTTTTGGAAAAATATCATGGACTCATTTGCATACTTAAAATGCATGAAACAAGCATGAAATATCCTTGGGAAGCTTCAAAGAAAGAGTTCGGTGCGGAAGAATTAAGGCGCAACGAGACTCAAGGAACAGTAAAGAAATTTAATTATCCTTGCAGGGCGTTAATCTCACGTGACCGGGAACTAATCTCACGCGGGATTTGGCGCGAGACTAACAGGTGTCGAAAATGTTCGTGCAAATATTGTTTTCCACCTTTTAGATTTATGCATTAATTTCAGTCTCTGGGGATCACTGCTTTCACGAAGACCAATAACGATAACGTAGAATCTCATAGATGTTATATGTGAAAAAACACGTTCATATTGCAATTGTCATATCTATGTTTTACGCAGACAATTGCTCATGCTTCTATAGTGTATAGAATTATAGAATTTCCTTTCTTATTCAATATTTGTAAATCACATTAAGTCATCGATATCACATTTTGGGTTTTTGTATCTAAGCTTACGATGATATAGAAAAAAAAAACAAGAACGACGCATGGTGTTTACCTGTCGCAGGTAAATCATTGAATTACCTCGCTTTCATTGATGAATTTCTAAAAGGTCTCGTCCGAAAAGAAATTATGATAGAGAGATGAATAAATAAATTATAGCTTTGCGAACAAATGAATATATTAACAGGGAAATGAGGGTATAAAATTACAAAAAAAAATATCATGCACAAAATGTTTATTCTCCATGCAGTATGAAGACTTCCACAGGCGATTAAGAAAATGCACATATACATATTTCTCATTTCTTTTCCTGTATTCAAATTGAAATAAAACTCATTTTTATGACAATCTTAAAAAAGATATTCGATGCTGCTCATTGCAGATTGCATTTATCCTTGATTAGTACAATAATGATTCATCTGCCTTTCAGATTTCATTCAAAAGACTGCTAGAAAAGCAGCTCAAATTAATCAAATGCCATAATTTGCCCTTTGAAATTCTTCATTTCTTATTCCAACGTCATAATTTACTTCTAATTTCATCTTTGAGCGTAGAAAACAGTTTTTCAGTTAAACCCAAATAGGCCTTAAAATCGAGGACGAGTGGATTTATCGGCCATTTTGATTACTTCTTTTTGTCCCCACTTCAAATTTTGATCCCGAATTAAAATCGTTCTTTTGGGGGCTTATGCGATGCGAAATTGAGGGAAAGAAATTGATCACGTGAAACTTACACGTAAGTGTCCTAAACTCGAGAAGTTGTAGTGATAAGAACATGAAGAAAGGTACAGATTTGAATGAGAAAGATGAACATCTATTTCATAACATTAAATTATCTCTAGCATAAACATGTCACAGATGTATTTTTTAGATTAAAATAAGTTGCTACATAAGTAATATTAACGGGGAAAAGATATTAATGAAAACAGTAAATTCGTTAAGTGGAGAACAAAATAAGACTCCTTGAAAGACAGACATTAATTCATAAATTATTCATTTAAGTTTGATGATATATTTTTTCCAGGGTGTATAGAATTTTTAATACTAATTTTTGCATTCAAAAATAATTCTAGCTACGAATTCAATTGTAGAGGATGGGGAAAAAGGAAATTATAAAAGTTTGTATATTTTAATGATTCTGACCCAAAAAAATAATATATATATATATATATACAGAAATTCTCTTACTTATGTAAGTTATTTGATTTGTAGCACAACATATATCATACGTTTTGAGTTTCGCTCATATTCAATAAATATAATATGTGTGCATCGTTCAATAAAGCACATTGAAGTTGTAACACGTAAAAAAAATATATAATTATCCTTTTTTTCAAACTTAAATTTAAAAGTACATGTAATACGGACGAATTTCCTTGGGAGTGTGTCTTAATTTTTGAAATCTTGAAAATTTTCGAACTTGTGAAGTTTTTATGCGACATTTAAGACGGACAGACATATTTCAGGTATATGTAAAAGGTTTGAAACATTTTTTTTTTAATTCTGATATTTTACAAATTTTTGCGATGGAATTTAAGATCAATAAATATATAGAAAAAAACTTTGAAATGGAAAAAATATATTTTACCTCAAAATGTCACTTTATGCTCGAGCCTCTGAGTCGCATGATTTGTTATGCACGGAAATGGATCTAAAAATAAAGTACAATAGTACAAATTTTCTTTTAATAATACAAATTCTAACAGAATGCATTTCTATGTTCAGTGTTATAATATTACAAAGATCATATCAAATTTAATCGATGAAATAAAATTTATTATATTGAATGATACAATACTACGAGAGGGAAAAAGAGTGAAATCAATGGGTGTATTTTTTTGCCATTACGAAATATTACAACATATGCATCAAAGTGATAAACAAGCATTTCATAAATTTCTGCTTTGTCGTCGTTTTATCAATACATTGTCATCAAGTCATCAAGATATAGATTTTATTGTTCATTTTGTTATTGTCCTAAAATCATTTTTGCTTGTTTCGCATCGAGCACTGTTAAGATCCTCTTGGTGCCACCCTACTGAAGTTTAATATGGATACACATTGAATGGGCATTAAAAACTAATGAATTAATAAGTTATATTCTATAATTTCGTATAGACCCAGGGGTGAAATGATTTTGAAAGACTATAATGTTTTAATGAATAATATATTCTAGAAAATAAAACCATTATTGATATGCACTGGCTGACGATAGATTAATGTGTGTAAGTACATTATGAATAAAGAAAAACAAAACAAAAACATCCACACCCGAATCGAATATCAAGTAAACAACAAACATTTTTATGGAATGGTCCTACATTTTTTTCATGGGTCATGCGAATTATGTATGGTTTGCGTATGGCATAAGCAAATATAAATTGAGAGGAATTTGAATTTAAAAGCATTTAAGAGCAAATTTAGATTTAGGGGCAAATATAATTTTGAGAGAGAGGGAGGGAGAGAGAGAGAATTATTCATAGGTCAAAGGGTTCATTCATTTTTTTTCTGAAAACAGCCTTCCCCCCACCATACCCCCCCCACCTTACCCCCTAGTCTACAGTTCAGGCTATTTTTTCAATCAATGTCAATGTCCTAATTATTTTGTAAGATATCTTCATATGAAGTCTAGAAGGACATACTGCTAGAAGCACGGCTACGGGAAATCATTCAATGTAAAATCACAGCTCGGCGTGAGCGGACATAAACTTGCAGTGGTCTTGCATCAAATTAGCATATATTAGAACAATTTATAGGAGGGCAATGTCCAGTTTAGCATGTTTATGAGTCGTTCACCTGCCTGCTAACGACATCTCAGGTGAAAGGGAGACAAATATGACGGGGTAGATATCGTTATACATAACACATACGTCGAAGGGTACCCCGTTATTGTACACGGCATCATATAACGTAGATGTCATAACGTTGTCATTGGTACACAATATGGCATAAGCACGGCGATCATGATATTCAAGAGGACAATGCCATGTATGTACGTATCTATGCATTCCTTTTTCCCCTTGCCGTCGAAGAAAATAATGTTTTGACCAAGTACACTCTTTGCAAAAATATCAAACACTAGAAAAATCATAAAAACTTTTTTCTTTACCTCAATTTGACAATGTAAAAAAAAAAGATGAATAAACATTCACAGACCCATGTACGACCAGCTGTGAGACCAGGTAATCAGCAACTTTTTCCCTGAGAACATGAACTTGTATGGACAAGGACACTTGCACGTCCTTGCAAACTAAAGAAAACACAATGCAGGTTTTCTGACAGACTCTAATTCTAAAGAGACCAGGTGTCGTGTATCGAACATCACTGTGTACACGGAACTCTGAAATCTGCCCGAATAAGAAGTAAATGTATATACTCAAAGGGAACTATTTATTGTTTATTTTGAGCATACCAATAACCAAGAATTATGGACATGTGTCACTGTTCCTGTTTGTTTTCATGTATTCTTGTATAGGACATTTCTTTTATGTTTCAACCTTCCCAATGAAACGAAAACAGAAATAAATAAAATTCATTCCATCCTATAAATGGAGACCTACAGTAGCGATATTGCGTTAAGATTAAGCAGGACTTGACACAGTGTAATCAAACACCTGCTAGCTTTCCTATATGATGATTATATCGAAATAAATTAATAATTGACTCTTCTCTTGTTATATTTTCATCGTTCTATTGTAGGACAGTCCGTCTGCCATTGGTTTGGCACGCATGACATGGTCTATATAAAACAACACTATACCTGACATATAAAGGAACATCCGAGTCTTTGGGACGTCGTCATTAGTTATGCAATATTCAATTTAACGTTCCTTTTTTCGTCATCTAATTTTTGGTTTATTCTTCTCTATCTTTTCATTTATTATAACATGGTGAATGAATCCATGATTGGATCATATTTCGTAACGCAGTACGAGTTCAAATATTGCTCTACCTTCGAAGAAGAATCTCATATCGAAAATTGGAGATGAACTGAAAACGTTTCATCATAGCATACATACTTCTAATGGCAACGTGTGTGATTATTTGAAAGAGGGCTTCAATAATGCTGCAACAACTTCTCGCCAATTCCTTTATTAATTATCTGAAAATTGAAGTATCTTAACGATGCATTAATCTATACCTTGAAAACTCAGACCAGGACTACAATCACCTTAATCTAATCTTCATTTATAGAAAAAAAAACCCCAAAAGATTTAGAATAACTCAACCTTAATGAACCCAAAGCATACTAATTTTCGAAATTCTTTCACTAACATCTAAATATAGACATATAGAACGTCGAAAGGTCAGTCCATCACGTTGTCATAGTTTTTCATCTTTAAATTAAAGTTAAATTCTCATTCAGACTCAAATTTACCCTGATCTTCAAAATTCTTTTACTAAGAGGACACGGAAAGGTCATTTCATACTATTGAAGCCCTGCAATATTTATGTTCTCCAAAACATGCATTCAATCCAAAAGGGAAAAAAGAGACAGGAATTCTTCATTAAATTTTGGAAGAAGTTGTCACGATCTTGAATGGTATTTAGGGCTAGGGTCTTAACGGAGTGGTCCAGCTGTCAGGACTACTGAAAAGGGTATTATTCTGGACGTCGCTGATAAATAGCGAAAATTCTTTTGTTCTGCTAGCAGACGATGGGTTCCTGAAGCAGACGTTAGGCATTTTCAAGTATTTGATGGATTATCGGGGTATAAAATGACTATTTGATGGACGCAATTTCGCCAGATCGACACTGTACCTCTTGTGTTGGGAGGTGAAATATTGAATATCGGGGGGTAGTGAAAATTAATTTTATATCTCTTGCCGTTACGAGGCGAGCAATAGCCATGTCTTTATTGTATTTTCTATTACTCCCAGACTGTCAGCCATGCTAGTTTATTAGATAGAAGGTCCCAAACCAAACAGTGGTCTGGTGTCATAAAATGCACTAAGCTTCGTCCCGGCTCACACTTTGTATGGTATATTCATCCTTGCTCACACTTTGTATAGTATATTCATACCGGCTCACACTTTGTATAGTATATACATCACGGCTCACACTTTGTATAGTATATTTATACCGGCTCACACTTTGTATAGTATTGTCTTTTTCTAACTTTCCTTTTTATAAGATGAAAGTGAGCACATGACAATTTTTGTCACGATGAAAAATGTTACATTTTGTAACACTTTTGTAACACACTGTTTATAAATGTAAATTGGTTAAAATTTATTATTTTACAAATTCTAATTCAAATTTATTTTCATAAAGAGTGTGTTACAAAAGTGTTACAAAATGAAACATTTTTCATCGTGACAGTATATTCATCACGGCTCACACTTTGTATAGTATATACATCACGGCTCACACTTCGTATAGTATATTCATACCGGCTCACACTTTGTATAGTATATTCAAACCGGCTCACACTTTGTATAGTATATATATCACGGCTCACACTTTGTATAGTATATACATCACGGCTCACACTTTGTATAGTATATTCTTAGGTTTCAATTTTCTGGAGGAAATTAGCATATTGATATATCCAGGTCCTCCCAAAAAAATTTTAATCAAAATTTATGAATCATTATCATTGCATAATACAGAATTGGCAAAAAAGGATTTCAATCACCTTTCATGTTATACTGAAATAAATCATCACTACCAGATGAAAAGGTGATTAATTTTCAGCACTCGTCATTACTGTAATATATGGCCTAACCAAGTCTGAACATATTATTTCCCCATCCATCCGTCTTAAATAGATAATGAAGTCCATAGCTTACGTGTTTACCGCCAAAACTTGAAGATTAGTTAAAGCTAAAAAAGAGCAATACTTCATGGTCCTCTGTGCGTTTTGTGTACACATCATTAGAGCCAGGTCATAGGGATCTCTCTAATCATTACTTTGAGCTCCTTTTACGTGCATGGGAGCTTATACTTGTGCTAAATTACATTTTTGCACGAGCACCCAGGCGTAAACACTTAATTTATAGATACTAGGCTCTCATATCGTGAAATTGTGCGGAAATATTAAACTGATATTGAATTGATAACGGTATTAGCTTTTCCCATCTAAAAAGAAGGAGAGGATATTAATCGTAATTGAACTCATTACAGAGAGCTTGAATCGGTTCCGATAACGGTAACTTATTTGGAAACAGAAATTCGTTTTATATCCCCCTTATCTCCTGTTCCGTTTCTTGGCTTCAGTTGTGCCATGACATATTTCCCCTCCGCAATCGTTTCTGACGGTATTATCTAACTACAGAACCATTTTACCTAAGGAATTATTCCAATAAATCGCCATATACAGGACGCTTGGAATGGGAAAAAGTGTCATTCTGGTGGACAATGTTTTGATTGCTGCGGGGGAGTAGAACAATTTGGAATTGAGAAATTTACAAGAGTAAAACTAATTTTTTTTTCTACAACATTTTTTTTTTTTTCGATCATACTGAATTATTTCGAATATAAGTTCTTTTCTTTTATCACATCCAAGATTGATTTTAAAATAAAGCAATAAAGACTTTTTTTTATAAACATAGTTCCTCTCAGGTACATCTCCACGTGTTCCATCAGTAGGAGATAATCTAGAACGCGTAAATACCCGACAGCAAAATTTAGATAAGCATTGTGAAGAAAAAGAAAGAAACCGAGAAAAGGAAGCAAAATTTTGCATAAAGCCATGGTATATTTTGCTTGTCACGTGACATAAAAAAGGTCGATGGTGTCGGGCAATTTTTACAATTAATGTATTTTAAATTAAATTATTTTTTCATTTATTTATATGTTTTGTATGTACATTTTAAAAGTACACGAAGCCTGATTTCTTGAGAAAAAAATATAGGACTTGTTTTGTTCTGAAATGAAAACTGCATGAGGTGTCATCATTTTATTATACTAAAATGGATGAAGCTATTTCTCTAACAGTATTCAAACAGAATAAAATGTGTAACTTAATACTTAATACAAATCGCATTAAAGTATTTCAGGTATAGAAATTGAAAAATACATACACAAACATGGTATAAAAATTTAACTGTTAAATCTTGAAAGCAACTTATATACAATATGCGTAAAACAGTAAAAAAAAAAATATTGTACTGTACAATGTACCAATTCGAACAGAAATATAATTGTAAATTGTCAAAATTAATTCTACAATACCTTCTATGGAAATGGTTTAGATCATATGATATTTTCGCATATATGACTAGGAGAAGGTATATTTCCATCAAAAGGTACTAGGCAAAAATATCCACTCACTTCATGTAATAAATATATAATCCAGTACTCTAAGCATTGGCATGAAACAATAGATCTACTCCTCAGCCACATTTTTTCTTAAGCAAAAGAAACTTTCCTAAAAGAAGCAGAAAAAGAAGCACTTCGTGCCTTTACCAATGATTTTGAAATACTGGGGATAAGTGAAACGATTTCATGAATTTATTTTGAGTGGAACAACTGATCATATTACTAAAGCAGGTAGTTAAAATTCACCAGCCCGCCATTAATAGCTGTCTGTGCGCCGCTAGTCCATTCCAATTTTCAGCTTTGGACAATACGAATTACTGCACTCATGAATAATATGAATGTAGATTAGCATTGCTCGCCTTGATTCTGGTAAAAGGGATATAATCACTGGATTTCGAAAGTGACCAGAATGAATATGAAGCCATTTTACTCGCGAGGAAAATTAAATCAGAATTTCATGAGGCCCTAAAATGATTGCGGATTTGCTACGCATACTAACAAGTTCTGAATCGATACATCGTATACGGCTTTACTATGCCCGCAATAGGTTCTACAAACTACACAGTGACACGGGACATCCTGTCTGTTCAACAGTATGGTAATCTTAGTTGTAATTGGAGTAATTTGAATGTAACCTTTTGATATAGTTCCGATACATAAAATCACACAATAAGCTATCGCATTTTACTTGATTTCAGCTGAAATTGACGAAGATTGTGAAGTAAGCAAAAGTTTCATCTTAGAACTGTCCTGATATAAAAAAGAAGATATTCGAAGCAGGCACTAGACATGCATGCCTCGGTCAACGAATCCCCACCAGCAGCACTCCAACCTAAACGGTCAAAGAAGCAACCAATCCAGCTTTGCGCTGTCTGCGCAATCTCCAAATTTCAGGTATTAATTTTGTGAAAACGGAGCAGCTTCAAATTTTGCGTAAGGTGTATTCAGAAGCGTTATCAAATGAAAAATTGTGACCATTCATTTGAAGGGATGGTGCAAGGGTGTTAAGCTCTTATATAGTGCTGTGATCATAACGTGAGTATTTCAGTTGATAAGTGGACGATCTGTGCGCTCATAATTCGGAAAAGAAAAACATTGGCTTTGATAATAGCAGATGTCCGTCCAAATTCGTCAACGGTTACAGATTGGTGTTTTATGTGTTGTTAATCTTTTTGCAGTGTGGTGATATTTTTGCTTCTTTGTCCATTTGGTGTGTTGTTTGTGCTTTATTTGTTGCGGTTGTTTGTCTGTGTTGCGTTACGGTCGCTGCACCATGGACTTTGGGTATGTCGGTGTTTTGCTGTGGGTGGTGTGATTGAGTCCTGTTGGAGATCTTCTCCTTTCTGTTGTTGGAGATTTTTTGTTAACGTGGATCAAAATAAGTTAAATCTGTTTTCGATCTTATATATCTAAGTTCACTTATTATGGTCTATTTTTCCACTGTACATGTAACATCAAGATGGATAAGGAAGCAATGGACTTTTCTTCCTTAAGATTTCAGTCTCTTATCCGTGTGGAGCTCGTAAAAAAGTTCCCCGCGAGGGGTTTGACAGTAAGCATTTTAAATACTTTCCCCTGACATGGTCGCCATAGTACTTTCTATATGGACATAACCTCAGACAGTGCAGTGCATGTAATTTATATATATTTTTTTCATTTTCGTGCATGAACATGGACGGCTGGTGCGGCTAGCCAACAGGAGATGCTTACTCCTCCCGGGCACCTGATCCCACCTGTAGCTCGCTAGGGGTCCGTCGATGCTCAGTTTGGTGGTATATTGTGAGTGCTGTTGAGATTATCGTCAGGATCTTCTTTAACTCATTATCATAGCAATACTTTAGGTATGCTAAAAAGAAGGGAGGAGATCTCCAACAAGACCCCGTTGCAGCATCAACAGTAAAACACCAAAACACCCGATGCAAAAACACAAAAGACGAGTACAGCACGAGACGGAAGACACACGACATGTAAACATCAAACACAAAAGACTACACATAAACCGACGAGACCAATGGGTAACCGGTGCCGACTTTGGACGGCCATTTGTCACGCAAGTAGCAAATGGTGTGGTTATCATGGATTACGTGCGCACAACCCTCTCACTTCTCCAATTACCCAGAGGTCTCGAAGAACGTACAATTGTGGTGTAAAACAACCTCCTCACTGTAAGATGACATCACACAAACAAGACCGCAAAACACAGAGGCCCCAGAGACACAGATAAATATGTAAATGGATATAAAAAGAGGGCATGCGTAATAAAGTCCGTGCTCTGCCGGCTGTAGCGAGCTCATGTATGTAATCACCCGAGGAGTCCGACTGACATTCAGAGAGTATAATCGGCAAGATTTTGTAAATTATTTTGAATGGAGGGATATCTCCCTAACGCACTGCTCTATCCTTGAATTAATTTGGGCAAATTCCAATACCTGGTCAATGTTGGTATGAAATGATGTCCTCATTTTCAAGCTTCTAGCATAGCTGAACTAACACGACTTTTAAAAAAGTTCAAACGGAGATGGTATCACTCTTGGTTTACCATTATTCGACAACGGTACCATTCACAAAGTTTTTCAATGCTTGAATATATTTCAGGTCTTGCAGGTGAGCTCTTAATAATTCCATACTTTATAATACTATTTTCCAAAAAAAAAAAGACTTCAATAGAAGATAAAGGGATACACAGTGTATGTACCTTATGCAATATATTTTCTGAACGCACAAAATCCAACATGAAATTTAAATACAGAAGCAATTCCACAAATCTAAGATCAGGGTCGTCTTCCAGGCCAAATGGATAAAATCCAAAATAAGAAGATATTTGAAATCCCTAAAATTATCTTAGTACTATGGTTGTGTCTTAATTCTGCTGAATAAGAAGTGAAGTACTGGAGACACGAGAAGGAGACCCATTGGTATTAACAATCCACATAACCCAAATCTTACTCACAAAAACATATATATGACATATCAAAAGTGAATCGAGTTAGTTTTTCTGTATTCGGATAAGATTTATGGTAACACTGAGTCTTTTTTCATTTCATTGTAACTGGACGACTCATTTCTTTTCTCTTCCAATCGAAAACAGCACAGAATGAGTTCGGCCCTACAGTTAGCATCTTTTTGTTTCAACAATGCATCCAGTTTGAATTGGGAAATTGATGTTTGCGTTATATTTCAATGGGATATTGTTATTATGTGATTACAGATAACATGTAGTAACATATATAACAAAACACTGTGATGGTAAAATAATCTATTTTTATGCTAAAATTGCAGATTGAGTGTATCAGATTTAATTCAAACAAATAAACATATCTAAAGTCGATAAACCTCTTTGCTATAGAATGATGTGTTAAGTTTAAACATATTTTATTTCCGAAAACGAAATGGGATCCGGCAAAAGTTTTAACAACATTACAAACGCCCTCTCCCTTTGTAGTTAGTCAGATATAGATGGTGTTTTATTATAAAGGAAAATAAATGTTCTGATTCTGTTGCCAGAGAACAGACATCTTGTCATAAAATGTTGTAAATTCGGTACACCAGACGTGCATGTTTCGGCTAACGAATCCTCATCAGTGATACTTCATGCCAAAATGATCCCGACAGGCCAAACTCAATTATTTCATTTCAAGTGTTCAAATGTATATTTTAGTTAAAAAAAAAACTCCGTGCACAATATCTATTAGAATATAGCTACAGAAATTGATTTAAGAGTAAAGAAATTAGAGGTTTTTGCGAAAGAATGCCCTCTTATGCAAATTGCAGATGACTGATTTGAACGAGTTAATTTTCAAAGAGACCAATTGCTAAGTCTACCAGATTAGAACAAAGATATGCAAATTGTAAGGGAACAAAAGTTTTGATGTCAACATCATGAAAGCATTTTCACCTTGTGTTGATGTGTTCTGCATACACTGTAATGAAAGAGAACATTCTTGATATATTGTATGTCTGACACTATAACGACACAATATTAGCATATCATACAACATCAACAATCTCAGTTTATTAGTTTTTTTTTACTCTGTAGAATTTTATTTTTCATGATGCTTCACATTCATTTGATTGGATCATGTAAAATTCTAGGAAAATGAAAAAGAAACAGATGCTACATAAAAATGTGATTGGAAAAATCATCATTAAATTCAAATTAGTCCAAGCGCATCAAAGTCACATTTAAATAAGGTACATTTCTCATTCCTTTTACATTTAAACAATGAGACCATAAAGGACAATTTACCAGAAAGTACATTTAGAAATGAAACAGCTTTATTTTTTCTATATTCTGTGTGATTTTTATGACTTTTGATGGTCAGAGTCTTGATGTTTTATTCATAAATGAAAATGGGATTTTAATGTACCCATGCATGTAGATGTGCTTGTTTCCATTTAAAAGTTAGACTATTCTAGCACATTTCTTGAAAACAAACAAATGGTAGAATTATTTTTATAATAAATTTAACTAATTACAAAAGCATGGGCATTTGATTTAGCTAAATTTGCAATGCATCTGGATTTATTTTGTCCGTTTTTAAGTTCTTTGTATCTTTATCTTTGATCCCTACAATTAATTGTATTTTTTCTATTTTATTTGGAGTTCAAAAGAGGAATATTAACTTTATAAGGGTAGATAAAAACAATAAGAAATAAAATATCTTTAACAAGATTACATTTAAACATAGATGACAACAATTGTAAGGAGGAGATCTCCAACAAGAATCGGTAGCAGCATCCACAATAAAAATCAAATCAAGTGAAAACAGAGAGAAGACATACAAAGAAAAAGATGCAAAAGGGACAAAAGAAGGGAGGAGATACAAAGAAAAATACACAAAAGGGACAAAAGAAGGGAGGAGAAGGAACACACCAAATACGACATCAAAACACTAAACGGTAAAGACCACATATAAATCAGCTAGACAACTGAACAACCGGTGCCGACTTAGGACGGTCATCTGTCAGATTAGTAGCAAATGATTTGCTTATCCGGATAACGTGCGCACAACCCTCCCACTTTTCCGGTTACACAGAGATATCGAAGAGCGCACAATTGTAGTGTAAAATAACAAGAACATAAACTTGCAGCAAACAGAAGATATAATGCTAGACAACCGCATAAACCAGCAATACGACTTGAAGGTCTATAGGTGGCGAAACTGGACGAAAGCAAAGGAAGATGGAATGGTAAACGTCTTCATTTTGAATAGCATCATTTTAGAACAGGTTAATATGCAGCATGGACCAGACATGCACCTTTCGGGTACTTAACCCTCGCCAGTGATCCTCAATCTAAACAATGTAATACGGCCAAAGAATGTGAAAATAATTATGTCCTAAATGTACCGAAAAACGTGGCATGAAGTTTTGGATTTAAGGTATATGCAGGATTTCCTAACTTGAAATATATCTAGATATGTCTATCACTGTGTAAAACTGAATTGCATTTCAATGCTTTGTATACATTTGCAAAACTTACTTAAAATGGAGTTCATAGCTAATAGCTATAGTGCAGAAGGTTTCTGATGGAAAAATCGATGCTTTCGATACAGTTCTATGGAAAAGGCAATCAAGTTCATTACACAAAAATATCATACATCAAAATTATAAGTGATAACACCGTGTAACAAGCCCAGCTATCATATATCACTGAAACGTCTATCTCAGAACGATTTTGTGTTGCTGTCTGACACCGAGGACGGGGCCTGGAGGAACGGGATGAGACGAGGTTTATCACGGTCCGAAGATAATACTTAAAACAACATAAATCCTGTATTATTTCAAATCAGTTTGATGCATCGCGTTGATAGTCCTTAAGCGACACATTTCTATCATATTTCATACATGGAAGACCACGGTCCCTCGTGCTCAGCGTTTCCATGGCATGATCGTGCAGACGATAAAGAACGCAACGCAGGTCGAACCCGAAGAGGGTTTCAATATCAGATGAAATCGGGGTTTGTATTTGTTCGGTTTTCTATCAGTATAAATGCCTTGTCATCGATACAATTTTACACATTATTCATTGACGAAGATGATATTACCTTCTAATGACCTATATAAATTCCATGTTAAAATTTGGGAATATGAGAAATTACTAGAAAATAATCTGAAGGCATCATAAATGGGGAAGATTTCTCTGAAGAAGATGATTTTTATCATCTTCTAGGAATTCTTTCTCAATATGTATCCGTTTCTTCTTTAAAGTCATTATGACATTATTGTGTGCTTTTAAACCTGTAGGCGTTGATCGTCCTGTTCAGTACACGACATAATTAACCCTTAAGATTTAAGGTCGTTATAAAGATAATATGAAGTGTCCAAGGCAAAACTTTCTTCCAGAGAACAACATGGTGGACAAACGTTCGCAAGGACATGTTAAACGTCTTCAAATTCAATAGCATCATTTAAGAACAGATCAATTAGCAGTATGGACCAGACATACACGTTATGTATGTTTCGGGTATTGAATTCTAATTGTTCAGTGTTCAATAGATTTAAGAAAGTTTCTTAATTGAAGCTTACCCACGAGAATATATAATTCAAATTCAAATTCTTTATTGGCTTTAACACATTGATCACAATGGTCATAATGCCCATGAAGTAACAAACATGCAAACAACGAATAAAAATGGTACACATTTCAATGTTTCAAATTCACCAGGAAAATTATCTATAGTGATGGTAATCAAATGGTAAAAGGGCTTACAATCAGATGACCTTGAGTTGCGTTCTGGTCTGTTTGTTATTTTTTCCTGAGTTTGTATGTTTCATATGGTAGAGGTTTTAGTTTGTTTGTTTTGGTTCCTGTTTTATCCTGATTTTGTATGCCTTCGATTTCTGATTTTCTGAATTATCGATTATGTGCTGTATACAGAGGTATGGTCATTATCCATATTTGTCATTTGTAAGGAAGTTATGTTGTGCGTTCTATACATTTGCTATCTTCAGGACCTTTTCGACATAAGCTATCATTTTCACTGACCTGTACTTCTTTAATGTAAGTATTTTTCCATTCATATGCTGAATAAATGTAGCAACATTTTTATCATTGTTAATAGATCAGAGGTATACTATGATAGCACACCCATGTAAATAATAGTCATATTTGTACATAATCAAACTTCATCTTGTTATTCAAGACTTATGTAATCACTGTCATGTATTGATATTTATGATCTATCGATCACCAAACGATAAACGTGACCAGATATAAAGTGACTAAATGTTTTAAAATACAATTTTACAATGTTTGTGCATTGACTTGAAATGTTCAGAATATCTAATTTCTTCCTCGGTCATCACTATTCTGCACTAATACTATAACCAAAGAGCATACATTTTTCAAAACTAAAATATTAGATAAATGTATACAAGTATTTTTTTTAAATACGTGTATTACATGTATTCCATAATTATGACAATTCTAGCGCACAAAATGTACATAGAGTTAGGAATATTTAATCTAACCTCATTTATGGGTTAACTTTTGCTTCTTCGCAAACGTCTTCAAATTCAAGAACTGTTAGGTACTTCTTTGATGTTGATGGCATCATTTAAAACAGATCAATTTGCAGCATAAACCAGACATGCACGTTTCGGGTACTTAATCCTCGTCAGTGATCCTCTATCTATAAACAATGTAATATGGCCAAAGAGTGTGAAAATTATCATGTCCAAAAATGTACCGAAAAATGTAGCAGGATAGATGGGATATGATGCTACAGGTGGAAGAGACAGACTATCAAGAGAAGTTGATCAAACTTGGCTACATGTGCCCTCGGGGACTCCTGGTCCACCAGCAGTGACATATGTTTATAAATTCTGGTAATTTTGAATTGCCTTCTTAAGAGAAAATGATGGGTACTTTGATGTTTATATTCAGTTGATTGTATTCTGTATTGTGGAAATATTATTACGTTTCTTACTATTTGTCGGTCTTCAATGTTCGCTGTCTTTTTATTTTGTAATAGCAGATTCCACGGGTTATTACTATGTTTACATGGGCTATTCTCCTTCTTTTTGTTACTTTTTTGTCTTGCGACTTACATCTTTGTATATTTGATACAGATTAAGATGTTCACACTTCAATGAGGTTTACCAAGGGAAGTTATCTGGGTAACTTACATATGAGTTGTAGAATTTTGCATCCTCATATTTTGTATTAATCTATGAAAACTAAGGATTTTAGTCACAAGTTTATAAGTACAATTGATTTTTTTCCGGAATATCTTAAACAAGTTTATGATGAATCTCCAACAGGACTTGGATCCAGCACTCACCAAAAACAACGAGACACCCATATGTCAAAACACTAGTAGAAACAAGAGACGTAAAGAGGACAAATAACATCAAACACAAAAGACAAAATCAAAGCACAAAAGACTACACATAAACCAACGAGACCAATGAGCAATCGGTGCCGACATAGGACGGCCCTCTGCCGCCTTAGTAGCTTATGGTGTGATAAACGGGTTTAAGTGCACATTACCTTCCCACTAAGTCCTCCATTGGCAAGCTTATATTAGTACTTAACAAGAAACGCTCAATTTCTAAAAGATTTCGGCTTTTTGTCTTTATCACGTGAATTGAAAAAGAAGACAATGTTTATATGATATCCATATCTGCTGGTTCAAAGAACCTGTCATACTACAACAGTGGTTCAAACTTTGAATGTATTCGAATTTAAATTTTGTATTTCTGTCGCCCGCCCTTTGTTATTAACTTCAGTACCAAGGCAAAGACAAAAATAACAATTCATTTCTTATTGCATATAATTGCTTGGTAAACTTGTTTTATCTGTATAACCCTACTTCGTGCAACTGCAATTTCAAACATGTGTTGAATGTCGCCATTACATGACACTGCAATATATTTTTTGTGTTAACGAGATATTTCAAATATTCAAATTTGAAACTTTTCCCCCTGATGTCTTTAGATATTATTTTCCTTGTTTATAAAGCCTTAATTACCTATACACTATAACTACCCATATTGTATTATATTTGAGAATTCAATGCATAAAAATCAGTTAATGGAAAAGAATGCATTTGATATCGATTCTATACTCAAAATAATCTCAGAAAAAAATGAAGTATAGCTTATGTAAGGCGCAGCCTCCTACTCTTGTTAGAAAAGTATCTAATCCAGTACGGATCTTTGTTATAATTACATTTAAAGAATACGATTTTGTACTTCTTAATAGGGATATGGGTTTTGTCCATATTGACATACTATCTTGCAGTATTATTACATATAATACTGTATGCAGCTATGAATTCGCCCAGTTTAGATAGGAGACTAATTATGATTGAATTCTCCCACTTACACATTTTGTTTAGAAATCATTATTTTTTTTCACTGGCATTTACATCCCTATAATGGTATCCCAAACATAAGGGTAGGTATAATTTTGAAGTATTTCTTTCTGAAGAAATGACGCCAAAAATTCTCCTGAAAACGCAGATCTGATATTATGAAAATTTGAGACAGAAAACCTTAGTGTGTAATTTGCAGAGAAGTTTCAAAGTGACATATCTTAATTTTGTATGGCATTAGAAATACGAAAATGTATTAAAAATGATATTCAAGAAAATGTCCATTAAGACCTTTTTTGTCATGCGCAATCAAATAATTTTCGGAAAAGGAAATCCGAAGGATTTAAACAATAGATAAATTCTTTTCAAGACATGTATACATGTAAGAAAAATAACCATGTGTTTATTTTAATGTTTAAATAGTTTCATATACTTCACGAAAAAATGAAATTAAAAGCTTCATTCTTTGAAGTATATGAAACTATTAAATATTAAATATTTGATGAAAACAAACAAGAGTGTAAGATTCCTTAATCAGTTTCCATTGGGCTACAAAATATAAATATCGAAGTGATTCCGTACTTAACGTAGAAATATTAACATCATCCTTTATGGGAACAATAAATCTTCCCGATATCAAACTAAGGTTTGCACAAGCAGAAACTAATAGTTCTAATTTACCCTGCCATTCTAGCTTCTAGCGTAAAAAAGTGGAATATAATCAGTAAATGGGCCGGAAAATAGACGTATGTTTATAGATCAAAGGGGCATAAAATGATTAATTTTTGCAAATTAATATGGCAAGATAGGGAAATAATTTTTCATTGGATTTTTGTTTTCATTTTGGAACATATATCATACATGGGTATCTGCTGTAAACTGTTAATCATGTAATCATACTGGATGACACTGTGTTTGACCAAAATTTTGACCAATATTAATCCTCCAAGTTCTAGAACAGCAATAGACATCCATCAAGAAGTTGTGGTTATGACTCTGGTTTCAGAAATGGGCTTAAAGCAGTAGATCATGACAATCTCAAACCCAAAGACTTTAGGAACGAGTTTTTTTTTGCCCTACATTAATTTTAATTGCGGTGGTGGAGGCGTTGCTCATGACACAACACCTCCTCTTATTAATGAAATAAGTAAAATTCATATGCTGGAGATTCTTCCATTTGTAGTAACATATAAATAGACTACAGATGATAACTCGTAACCTTCATGAACAACATTGAAACCCAAATCCAATACACCATGGATGCTATGAAAGGAAAGGAAAGAAAGGATGTGATTGTTGGGAAATAACTGTGTTTGAAGAATTTCTGTGGGAAACGGAGGATTTAAAATACTTGAAAATGGACAATGCACAATTACCCTCGTTACATGCCTATCTTTACTTTTTGTAGGAAAATATTTTCCCTGTTATTCTTGATGGGGCTTGAAATACCCTCAAAGATAAACTATATTCCACACTTCCCGATTTTTCAATGTCAAATTCATTTTTTACATCCTCTCGGACCAAAAGAATATCTCCACCCCCTTGTTAGAACCCGACCATCACATCCTCTCCCCTACCACAACGGCAATTGCCATAAAATCCCCCACAACCAGACCAATAATTACCGCCGTGGACATATTGTTATCAGAGGGCTTATTTGCATACGTAATGATGTCTGGTGGGAAAGACTAAACCCCTCTATGCCAAATGCAATTATGGTGACAAACTTCAGAAGCACTGAGAAGGCATTCCTTCGATGCTAAGGTCACACATCCTCTATTTCAGATTGTGTCAAATGTATCAATCTAGCTAATTGTCTTGGAGGATCCTCTATCTCGTGCCGTCAGACTACGGTCAAAAGGAGGAACAAGAATTCTACAGCTTGGCACTTGTGAATGGCGAACTTGAGATGAAATTAGATGAGTTTTCACCATTTATGTTGGGGGTATGAAAAGTTGGCAGACAGTATAACTTTTATCGTTTTGCCAAATTTTAAAAGGAATGGTCATGCATCTTTTCTGCAGTTTAGTACTATGGACTTATCTAATACGATACTAGTATTACATATACGTCATTATTGATATGCTTATTTAGCTCTGTAAAGATATATCAGAAGTTAATTTTCGATTTTATATAATGTGTTGTTATAATTTAGACCTTAAAATGTTTATTAGAAACCAATGGGAAAATATGTATCGATTTGTATGGTTTGTTTATATGAGGGAATGTCTATTTGGTAAACATGACCTATATTTGCATTTTTGATGACGTCTTATTGGTAAACATGTACTTAATAAGGTCAAGGAATCGAGGAATCAGGTTAATATTTTACTTTTAATTTGATCAATCTTTTGTAAAATAAAATTCTAATTTTTGTTTTCAAAGAGGAATATTTAGGTTTATATCCAATAAAAAGAATATCAAGAGAATGTAAGTTACGCATAATAATTAGCTCAAACATTTACAATGCTAATTCACTTCTGTATTATTTTAATGTAATAAATGAATAAATTATACAGTACACATTCTATAGTTGGGATATTCACGTATCTTTATATGCCTGTTCCTTCTTTTACTGGTGTAGTTTTAAGCTCAGGATATTATTTTTAGAATGGTAAGAAACGATTCATTCTGGTCTAAACTAGTGTAATTTCCTCCATGCATATTGACTTGGTCTACATTTTTTTTACAAACGCTAGATAATTTTAATATTGAAAGCTGTTAAAATTTGCTATTTTTACATTTATTTACATAATTTGTAATGTAAATGTTTGCTTATATCTTTATCTGGTACACTAAATTATGTGTGATTTTTTACCATGGGAGTTGTTGTCTTGATGCAGAGACAGAACTTCTAGTTTTTCATTTGTACACGTATAACCCTATTGCAGTTCGACTGTTCAGTCAGACATACTATTCTAGCTAAATTACGAACGATCCTTTCCGGAACAATTTGTCATCGATTTTATAATGCACTCTGTATTCATCCACTACATCTAAATGTATCTGAAATTTGTTGATAAATTCGTTTTTCTTATATCCATAATGCCTTTAATTTTTGCTGTCTAATTGCGCACGCCATATAAGTTATTAGGAATGTTTGTTGAATGTTGATCGCCTTTCCTGATTTCCTGTATTGTAGTATCATTTATTTTATTTATGATTTTAACATTCAGTATGTAAGTTCCTATTTGTTTTTGTTGGTCAAGATATAATATCATGTATATATATCTGGACCAGAAAAGAGATCTGTTATGATCAAAGTGTTCATGAAAGTTTTATTTATTTGTTTTTTTGTTGTTTTTTTTTTTGTTCTTTTGTTTTATTGCTTTTGTGTTTTGGTACATATTTCATTGGATGATGTTATAAATGTCATTTTCAATTCCTATTTTTTCTGATAATTTGATTTCCTATTCTTATAAACATAAGTATGGCCATCTAAATCCTAAGATCAAAATAATTCTAAAGCGAAACATATATTATTCATTCTCATTTTGAAAATCAAGTTCATAAAAAGTTATACTGTAAAAGTCAGAAATCTATTGACTTTTTTAAAAATTGTATGAAATACATGAACAGAAAATCTATATCATTATTTTTTTTTTGAAAATGTCATCAACAGTCAACTATACAGGAAGACATGCCTTCATACGTACAAAATGTTCGATTCTATTCCTAGATGTCTATATACAAGTTTATACCACCGATGAATGTGTCTTTTATCGATTTTTTTCTTTGATTTTAATAACCCTTTTTTCATAAAAATACGCCATGCAAGTCCTTCCCTACAATCTTCGTTTTTATGATTTTAGTATCTTGTTACATTCTGTGTTTTGAATTTCATTCCATGCCATAAATAAGTGTTTTGAATTTAAATGATTATTGAAAAAGTGTTGTTAAATTATTTAAAATCATTTATCAATAAGAATAATAATAAATAAACATAATAAATCATGAAGTCATCCTTCCCCACTGTGATTTGGTTCAATATGTACATGAAGAGAACTCGGTTACCAAGTGCATGCATTTAGTCATTTTCCGTAATTTGTTGTAATTCATAAATTGTTTTTGACCTTATGAAATATTACGCACGATAAATCTACTATAAATGAATATACAGCCAAAACGAATTCATTTTCAGAATAGAAATTATAGAAGCACGAAAAAGGGTTAAATAACGGATTATTTTAAAACAATTCAAATGAAAATAAGGGAGAGCAAAAGTAAGGAAATATGCAAGTAATGGCTGCATTAATGATGCAGTATACTAATACTTCGGCTATACTTTTTTTTCAAAAATATTAAAAAGAAAGAAATTGAGAACTTCGAATTTCAAGGAATGTTCATATTTACAGAGTATTCACCTAAGTACTTCGATAATTAGGTCCCTATGTATCGTTTCAAAACAGCGACGATTAATGCTGAAATAAAACTACTCGGAAATACAGGAATTTTTCCCATACTTTGGATTTTGTGCTTAGTGGAGCCGAATGATAAAAAAATGCATTTGTAGGGAAATGATTTCAATACTTTTCATGGCTAATTTAGTATCTTATTTATAAATATATAATCCATTACAAATTCCATCACTCATCTACCGTCCATAGTAAAATGGGAGAAATGGGACGTTCTAACTCGGTGCTTAAAAAGAAATTTACGATTAAAACGAGATATTAATGAGTCTAATTAAAACTCCAATATTTCACAATATGCTCGACTTCAACACCATTAGCTAGCATATTACTCTTTCACTAATAATATAGGATAGATTAGCGTTGTAGTACCAAAACATTACTAGATATTCAATTTAAAAAAAAGGAGAAGAAAACAATAAACAGGGTAATAAATATCCACTTTCAGTCCAATCTATTCTTTACGAGAGCCTTGGGTATACAATTAAGAAAGCTCACAAATAAGGAGATATTGAACTAAATATACTTTTGAGTGTCATTTTCTCCTCGCTATGAAAACCGACGAATCTTAATGTCTGAAAGCCTTTCTAAACTCATTGAGAGATATTAGCCTCGGATGTTGAAAGACTTAAGAAAGGATCTAATTCAGCATGAATGATTTATGCGAATAAAATATGATTAATGCCATAGACATATTCAAAATTCCGTCGTACCTTTACGGTAAAATGAGTTTTCAGTAGCAAGTTTTCCACCTCCCTTGTTTCTTTTGAGCAGGTGTGAAAATTTCTCAGTTGGGAATTGAGGTTGGGCTTTAAAAAAGTTTTAAGGGATAAACATGCCGACGGGCCTTGGAAAACTCCTTTGGTAAAAACCCCTTCAAAAAGGTGGGGATAATGTACAAGAAAATCCCTTCCAAGTCACATCTGTTTGTGACACTTTTGATGACCTCGTCCTTTCACAAAATTAGAAAAAAAATATACAAGAAAGCGTAAAAATTATTTCACTTTATGGTAGATATTTAAAATTTTATCAATTACATAATGTATATAATTTAATTTTCAATTTATTAATGAAGATATATGTTATTTTCTTTGCTACTCATGGAAATATGTCTTGTATTGTCTATATCTAAAATAAACATCAAAGAAATACCTAACAATTATTCAGTCCTCAAAGTCGAGAAGGCAAGAATTCCCATCGGAACGGTTGCGAACCCCGGAATGAACAACGTTCCGAAGTGAGTCCAGGTGCCCGGCTCTCACATAAAAGAATATGTGTAGCATTTTCTGTATCTAAATGAGAGAAAAAGAATTTATACTACATAACCCAATTATCTCGAAATTAATAGATTTATAATCGCAATTTTCACAATGAAATAAATTGATAAAAAAAAACAGCGTGACTTTCGTTTCAATTTTTTTTAAAGTTTAAAATTGCACGAAGTAACCAATCGGATGTGACCTTTTTAATTAAATTAAGCATTGAATTTATTCGATATTGTGAGATCTTCTGCATGAAACATTTTTTATACGCATTGGGTCCTTTAGCTCATTCAGATATAGGTAGATTTACTGAACCTGATAAGAAATTAAAAATTTGAGAAATAAATTCAGTTTTTACTCACCCTCACTGTGCAATTACTACACTTCCATCAAAGCTATAAATTCTTCAAATTTGATCAACAATTATAAAAGAAGTAACTTTTCGATAAATAACAAAGGTTTCCCAGCTTTAAATACAAACAAATTTCTCATAAAATTATTTTTATAGCGGCAAACACGGGGCTGTAATTTCCATATTATGCAAAGATTCTGATTTAATATGCCTTATCCGTGCTGACGCCATGTTTTATTCATATTATTTGAATTTTCTTATCGAGAAAAATAAAATTAAATTACAAGCGATCAATTTTCAATGCCAATTTTGGCTGATTAGAAGTCTATCTAGTCCTTGTATTTGCTAACGCCATATTTTGATGGATGTGAGGGGTTGCAGCTTGAATTTTTAATGATATATGCCAGACACTATAAGCATATTGTATATGGCCTCGGATATCGAGGTGTGTACAAAAAATAATGTATCAATCCACAATTGATGTTTTTATTGTTGTTTTGCACATGGAGATGAACAACACGGTATCATCTGCCCATTTGGAAATATAATCATTACAATTTAGAACTTTTGTAAATATTACAAAATTAGCATATTTTTTTCCTTCAAATGTTTCATATCATACTTTATTGTCAATTAAAGGAAAACATTTTTTTTCTTCAAATTGTTGTTTAAAAATTGTGAGGAAAAACAAGAGATATTGCATATTGATCAAGACATGCTCTTTGGACGATGATATTATAAAGTTTATGAACCTCCAGCAGAGAAAGCGCATGTAGCATAAATAAATTTTAGCTTAGAGCTAATATTTGGCATTTTCCATGCTTCTTATTTTAGTTAATCCGTTAGTAGTATGGTATTATATATTGATAAGTTTGACATGCATACAGCACAAATAAGGTCCATGATTTATGGGGCGTTCTGTAGCCCGGATGAAGGTATTGCCTTTATTGATGCTGCGGAGTTTTCCCGACAAGCTATCGTCTTCCACCGAGTTGTTCAACTCAGACTGTAAAGTCAAATCTAACATGTCGCCCTATTCAAAGCGACATGATAATAACACAACGCAATTAACGAAAGCTAGAAAGATATGGGCCGGTGGAATTCGAACCTCTAGTTCAGCAAATGAACTGTCATGTTCGAAAAGCAACCGAAGATGCGAAGCTGAGAAAATAATAGGGTTGTTACGTGTGCAACGGTACTAAATTGGTTATCTTGTGGATAGAGTGTTCGATTGGTCGCGCCGAATACCAGCTGGAAGGATAATTGTTTACACTAAAACGCTTTATCGTCCTAAGATGCAGTATCTTGTTTCACTCAAGCTCTAAAGACAAGTGTTCGAATGTTTAAGTGTGATGGAATCGTACGTCAAACGGTTCAACTAGAGATACCCTATAAGGTCAATTAATAATTTATTTCCCTGTCAATATTACACTGTTTTCTACCACTGTAAATGTCGGATGTTTTTGTTCTTAGGCACGGTCCATTTGATATTCTGGGGGGGGCTTGGGTTTTTTTCGAAAAAAATAATTTTGCTCTGAATTTTGATGAAAAAAATAAATTTGCTTATGGTGTAACAGAAAAAAATAATCTTGCTCTTACAAGTAATCTGAATTTGAAGAATAACCATAAAATTCCCTTAAAATTTTTCGGCTCGCTTCGCTCGCCGCAGTTTTCACTTTATATATTAATAAAAAATTTTTGGCTCGCTTCGCTCGCCATACTTTTCTTCTTTAATGGCAAGTTCATATTTAAGAATATCGAAAGTATACATGTGGCTGAAAAAAGGGGCTTCCTTAAATACATTATCAGTATCGTTTCAAACATACATGAATCACCATAGAGTCTAAAATTTATACAATCTTGGAAGGAGAATTTAATTAAGTTTTTCACTAGTTTACATTTCTAAATTTTTAAATTTGTCTAGAAGACCCTCACCTCAGGTCTTCATACATGTTACATGACCTTACATACATTTTGTTTTCTGAAAATTATATCATATTGTAAAAATCTTTTGATCTCTCTCAGTTTAGAAGTGAATACAAGTTTAACATAAAAATTTTGTACGGTTTAGAACAATTTAAGTAAAAATAAAGAATTTCTGTTGAAAAAACACAAACATTCTTAATATACACATCAATTGTTAGAAAAAAAATTTCCTTGCTCCAACTTTGCAAGAAAAAAATAATTTTGCCCCGGTCCGGGGCAAAAAAAATAATCTTGCTCCGACAAAAAACCCAAGCCCCCCCCCCCCCCCCCCCAGAATATCAAATGGACCGTGCTTACTGTAGAATTATTGAAACATCTCGATGGCTTACTATGTAATTATAGGTTTTTGATTTTCTTTTCTCCTTACACAAATGTCAATCATGTCTCATAGGAATGTTAAAATTCAAAAGAATGTACCTTTTAAAAAATTGAATCTTCATTAAATGTCATGAAATATGAAACAAATCAAATCAGTCTTACGTGCTCTTTGAGAGGATAATTTCTAAGTTGATATAACTTGTACCCAATCCTAATGCATGATTGTTGCAATAAAATATGTTTAAACTAAACATGCTCTTTCATATGAAGAATGTTGTCATGCCAAGAAACTATTCAGAAAAAAGAGGAAAACTTAATTTTGATTGTAATTTGAATTCTACTCTTTGTATAGCTGCTACGGTCCCTTGTAGATAATTTTAGTAAAAATGATACAGTATCCTATGTTCTCTCAAAAGTATTACACACAAAAGCTTGAAAAGGAGAAAAAATGAAAATTTAGATAGAAATAATTAATTCAAACCCAAGTTTAATGTATATCACCGATATTATTTTAACTACGTGTATAATAAATGTATTTCAATATGTAAATGTGCAAAACCTACTGCTATGTAATTTGTCTAATATCGCTACATGTCGGATGTCCCCTGATAGTGATGTTCATGTTGGATAAACAACAAGAACAATAAAAGACTATGTATAATGCATTACCATTGATCAACATTAAAAGAAATGAGATTTCAGTATCAAATGTGAATTTGTTTTTACACAATTCTGGGAAAACTTAAAAATTTAAAAAGGGATAGTTGACAAATAATACGCAAAAATGTGCCGCCAAATTTCAGATCACACGCAGACTAAGTAGACACTTTTTTCTTTCCATAGAAAAGGTACTATCTGTTTCCAATTATAATTAAAAATTGATAGATTTAATGCATCCGTGAATGTTTTGTATTTGCAACAATTAGTTTCAAATTCAAGTCGTGAGAAGTCTGCGTCACTGATACGAGACACAGGAGAATTGGACATGATACATAACCGGGGTAAGACTTCCTTGTTTTCGTCAAGTCATGTCATCTTGCTTTAATTTCACTATGATTTAGTAAATCATTTATAGCAATAAAATGATCATAGCTTCTAATGAAGGGGAAAATGAATTCACCATTTCGATGTAATGCTGCATAAAAACACAATCATAATTCGGAATAAATTTGAATAAAATATTTGTAGTTACTGATCCAGAGAAAGAGTTTCTGTGGTAAAATGATTTAAATTTCAGTTCAAACTATGAGTTTGTTGATGTTCATTATCATAATTAGGAGCATTCTATTTCAATTAGGAATACACGGTCATTACACATCCAGCTGATCACAAATAAAGAGGGAGGTGCAACTGTTAAAACGTGAAATAACATATTCAGATCTGTTATGAATATGACATGCGAGAAGCGAGAGAAAAATACAAAGAACGTAAAAATATCAAGCGAAATTACACCTCAAGCGAGATAGGAAAACTCTTTGGAGCGAGACGAGAGAAAAATATGTCTGGGGTCAAAATCAAAGGGCAATATTTTGAAAACGATAGTTTGAGGTCATATAAGGTGACGATTTTAGGAGTTTCGTCCGTTTTGAAAGCCAAATCTAATTCTGTATCATTTAATGTCAGTTGGAAAGCGTTGAAGTTGACCGCGCGGATTTTTTATGGCGGTGAAAGGGTCGCGTAAGGTCACTTGTTTTGAACTGGAAGAATAAGGGCGGAGTACCTCAAAAAGGGAGGAAATTCGACAAGCGATATGATCAAATTTGTAAGGTAATGAGGTGTAAATATCAAACGAATTTGGGACAGGAAAAAGTCTATAGTAAATCCACAAGACATTAAATTCAGACTCAGGTATATGGATGATGAAAAATGATCCCTATACAAAGCATAGAGAAATTCCTTTATTAGTGAAATAACAGAATTGTACGGCAATCTCCTTGGATCATACAGGAGACGTACAAAGACGAACTTCAGTGACGACATGTTGTCATGACAAAGTCAAAAATCAAGAGAGATTCAAAAAGAGAACTCGTTACAGTAATTAGTAATTTACTCAGGGCAATGTGTAGGTGTAAGGAAAACATGCAGATGATTTCCATTAAAGAAATTTAATTTTAACCTCTAAGTAAACTTTGCTTTCATGAAATTAAAAATTTTCGACTTTAGAGGAAATGCGGTCCGACGTATCAGTACTTCATATGGCATAAATGCGATGCTCAGTTAGCTTCAATGAAAAACTTCACTTTTATTTTGTAAAATTAAAGTGCAGCCTTAAAAGCAATTTAAAATTTGAGCTGAAGCTTTAAGAAATTCAAATGTCTGCAAATGAAGAAAAAGTATTCATGTTAGCATAAAAACAATGAAAGTCAATAAGTTATACTTTTAAGTAACATTCAACGTGCATACTTCATTAAACTTCAAACCAACAAAAAATCTATATATTTTTTTAATTCTCACTTGTTAATTGCGTACATGAATATTCAATAATGGAACATACATTCTTAGAAGTAGATCGGGAAAATTGACCTCATTAAAGACTTAGGTACATCACTAGACTTATCATGATAACATATATTCTTCAAAATAAAGATCCCAGCTAAATAACATCAGATTTACAGTCAAGTTTTCCCCAAGCCGAACCTTGTCACGTTTTTGTTCCTCCTTTAGATTTTGAGTCTTTCATGGTTACGTTTATGTTGCAGTGACATTGTAGTCTTCCAGGCAAGTTAAAACCTGTTGCATTTTATTATAAACTATAGGTTGTTTTCACAAGAAATATCTGTCTTTTTTGCTGATTCCCCTTTTTTCATTTTTCTCAGAGGTGGCAGACACCTGAGCTTTTTGTCAACAAGAACTTAGAAACCATCAAGCAATTTTACGTCGAGGTCATTCGGGCTGATCGCATCATTGGAATTATTTTGTCGAATTTTATTTCACGCTTTGAAATGTTAAAAACATCCATCCATAAACGCTTGCATGTTTGAAAAGAACCTCAGCCATAAAATAAAAAATTACTGCTACAGACAAAGCGTTATTTACAGAGGAACTTTAAAACTTGAAGTCTTGTTGGATCTTGGCTTCTAAACATAAACAAAACTACCCCCTTCCTGGACCATAAATGTCGAACAGAGACTGATTGATTCCTAGCCGTGTCCTTTAAAGAAAATTAAAGCTTGATGATAATCTATCGTTATTGTAAAATTTGTGAGCTCTAATCGATTAACGTGAAATAGACTTCAACGACAATCCTATTTAATGGTTTGATACCGTGAAATGTTTCTCCTCAAATTCCTTTGCCAGAATTCCGCATGAAAATATCTAGACGGATTATGCTAATCAACAATGCGAAACAAACATCGCGGGATAACTCACCCCTTGTTAGCTATATGCAACCTAGCTATGCCAATAAAGAAAGATTTTTTCCATAAAACATGACTCGGTGCTGAAGATTTCTGTTTTTGTAGGCAAAATTTATTAGTATGTTTTGTATCCTTCTCATTGTTATTGAAAAATTACACGTCCAACTTCTCTTTTGCAAAATCGAGAAATAAAACTGTCATCGACCAAAAATGTTTGCATCTTCACGGAAAGATCTTTAAATGTTTGCATTTCTGTACGAAATGATTCTTTAAGAATAGATTTTTTTTATCTAGACTTTAATTCTCAAACAATTTCTCATCTTGAATGTTTAGACAAGCAAAACAAGTCTTCACCGGCAGATGTCCAGTGTTGGAGGAAATATCACTTCAAAGCAAAAACCGTGACAAATTATTAATTTTGAAAAGAAAAAAATACAATGAAAATATTCAAACAAAGTAAAACAAAATTATAATGTTTGTGTCAAATTTGATATATATGAGGCAAAACAGAGATAAGGAATTTCTGTTGCATTGCATAGCCAATAATAAACAACTCAAAAATTATCTTTTTTGAATATCAATTTGAAAATACATTACGGACTTTTGATAATGGTGTGCAAAAGATGCAGGCGTGTGCAATTTATGGTACCCATTGAAGACTTGAAGAAAAAAAAAAACAGGTGACAATCAGGGAAAATCATATTAAAGAGCAAGTCAACTCGACAAAGGCCTTTTCGAACATTATCCTTCTCTTCCCTGGACATTAAAAATTAAAATTTGATATCATATTATATCAATTTTTGTGATAAGATTTTACGGCAATTTCTTTAAAACTTTATGAATGTTGAGGTAATAATTCGACCTATACAAACTTCTCTATCTTCGTTTTTATTACTTCTTTATTGTCAACTTAATATCTTTTGGTATCTCGTTTATAATAGAAGATATAACTTTAGTATTTTATATGAAAATGCCGTCCTTATATGACGATCATATCGCTCTTACGCTTCTTCGCTCCAGAGTGCTATAAGAGACCACGATGTCCCACTGATAGGAACAACCGTACCATGACAAAATAGGGAAAAGACTCGCCTAGGGTTTACGACGCAGAAGACATTAAGGAGATATAACATAAAATTTTTACCGAAGGTTTGTAATCTCTTAGGAAACTAACCTTGCTCCGTCAAAATAAGCAAAGGGAGCGTTTCAAAAAAATACTTTCAATCTCTGAGAAATCCAATGGACCACTGTATTGCTGTTTATGTGAAAAAAAGATATTTCGTGTGAGTCATCATTTTTAAGATTTCAAACTTTCTTCTTCATTTCATATAAAATAGTATTTACATATGGACGTTTTCATACTTTACCACTCAAAAAGACTAACTCATAAGTTTATAAATTTTCGAAAGTATGAAAAATCATATGGAAAATCACCTTCCTCAAGACTTCAATCAAATAGAAAATATATGAGGTGATCTCCAACAGGACCTGAATGCAACACCCACAGGTAAAACCACAAAGCAGACAAGCACAACAAAAGAAACAAGAGAATTACATGAGAATTTATACAGATTATACCAATGGATGGATATTAAACCTACTTGTGATTTATCTTTAATTATTCTTGTTCTCTTATAGCAGATTAATTTTTTTGTTTGTGCCATATATCTGTTCGGTTTTGCATTTTCCTGGTTCCCTGTAACTATTGATTGTGATTTATTTCCATTCTGATCACAATCTAGTTAAGTGAATACACAGATGTCAGACACCTAACCCGTTCACTTCTTGAAGAAATAAATTCTTACTTCAGCACCATGATAATTTCTATTAAGATTTTTTCAAAACCGAAGGAAGAGATTCAGATTAATATACCCCCCCCATCATGAAACAGTTACACTCTCACTCAAATACCATTCATTTTATTTAAAGAAGGAAACATTTACTTTTCCAAGTTTCTCTCGGGCTTATTTTGATACGGTCCCTCGTCGAATTTTTTTCACGCAATATACGCATGTGAGACTTTGGTTAATGGTTGGGTATTGTTGGGCAGCTGCCGGGTGGTATACGATCAGATCGTCTCTCTGATAGCTCGGGGACTAGGTAGTAATTTATGTCAACGTGCTCGTTGGTGGTGAATTATTGAAAATCTATCCTCTTCTGGAATAAAAGGGTGAGGGAAACACGACACCAATTGTATCTTTTGGAACACAAAAAAGAAACAAATTGAGACTAAAATAGCTTGTAGCTGCATACCCTGAGAATTTGACGGAATGCGAAAATTTTGCAACACGTGTTTCGTTTTTATCGAAGTTCTCAAAGGCATTGTTCTAATCAAATTCTGTTTTTCCTTATCATTGGATTCATACTTTGATAGAGTTTCAATATGAAAAAATGAACCTTTAATTTCATTTATGTTAATTCTATTTTAAAAATGGATAGAGTTTTTCCCTACAGAGCTGTAATGGTCTCTTGTGACCTCAAACTGGGATATTTTTAATTTTTAATTGATAGATGAAATAACATCAGATCCAATTTTGAAAGACTAGAATCTGTGCTTTTATAAAATGAAGCTGCAAAAAATAAAAGAAGAAAAGAACCTTCACATTTGATATAGATATATACCATATATATGCTATAGTACTCAAGCCAAAAATAAAGAAGAAATAAAAAAAAAGAAATATTTAATCCAAATAAGATACAAAATATTTCTTACAACCTGCAACTTGAAATCTATAGAAGCAACAACAAAGTATATAGAGAGATCATAATTTCTGTGGTGAGAAGCATACTTTGGCCTTTACTCTGATTTCACTCTTGGAATTTCTAGGAGTCCTGGTCTGTACTTGCCGTGACTTCAGACATCCACAGATCAATTCCACTGATATTGGATTAAATTTTTTGTTCAGGTCAATTTAAGACGTTGTGTTCTGTTGACTTTTAACTCTTTCAGACCGGTCCCGTAAGAAATCAGGCTGAATTGCAGATAATCCAATGAAGCTTCTGGCTTTATCCCTCAAGCCCCTTCAATCAATGGCGAACAATGTGTATTGATACAGAGAAAGAAAGACGGATGGCGCTATACGACTACAAAGACAGTTTCTTTCAAAGGATTTCCTATCCCCACGGAGGGAAAAGCTTTGTCAGTCAATGTTTGCACGACAGCAGAAAACTGGCTTCCTTTAGGCTCAAACTCCGCAAGACGTTGTCAACATGGATCACTAATTTTCCCCCAGCAACTTACAGGGAATTTTGACATCGTCCTAGGCATGTTTGGATGGATGAAAAAATAGTTCAAAGGTTTCTGAGGATGACTGAATATAAGACAAAAAATGGATTCGAAGTGCTTAACACTCTCATGGGCGGAAAAGGAAGAGATAAGATACTGTATAACATTAAGACCATGTTTTCAATACTAGTAGTATGTATTTTTATGCTTTATCTCCAAACAAGGTTAGCAACCTATCAATATATAGAATAACAATACTTGTTATGCATGCGTAGGAAAGTAGCCAAAGGAAAATTTGCTGAAGATATGTACGAATTGTGAAAAAAGTGCTCCATGACGGTAGAATTACATAAACTCAGCACCGTTTTGATGACAAATTTTAGGGGATAACATACATAAAGCGCAAAGAACTAAGACAGCAACATCCATACACACGAAACTCATGGATTTATTAATATATTCCATATTCCGAAATGGAAGTAACTGGATGTGATAGTTCTACCGAAGCAGGAGATGCTTACTCTTCCTGGGCACCTGGTCTCACTCCCATATCGGGAGTTCGCTTCTTTTCGTATGGTGGAGGTTTTTGTTTATTTGCTTTGGTTCCTGTTTTATCCTGATTTTGTATGCATTCGGTTTCTGATTTTCTGAATTATCGATTTTGTGCTGTATACGGGGATATGGTCATTATCCATATTTGTCATAGCAAAAAGACAAACAAAGAGAGAGTTCACTTCTCTTCATATGGTAGATTTTTTTATTACTTTTATCCTGGTTTTGTATGCCCTTGGTTAAATGATTTTTCTATGAACGATTTTGTACTTCTTAATAGTGATATGGTTGTGTCCATATTTGTCATCCACAATATTAGAGATAATTGGTGTAGTTATCCAGATGACTTGTGCATAGAACCATCCAAATATCCAATAAATTGTTGGAAATTCAAACTTAGTCCAACGACTTAAGAAAGTATTGGGCTAAATGATTTATTGCATTACAAAACTTACTCCATGAGACCAAAAAATAAGCTACCCTGCGGTGCTTCTCAAAATGTGTAAAGATCAATATATATCATTGATTTTTTTTATAAGAAATTGTTCTGGAGCAAAATTATCAAAATGTGTGGGTTTTTTTTTAATTTAATATCTTATAAATAGTCTTTCGGTTTTTCTTTTGACAAAGTAACTATTGCATTCTTTGTTTACATTACATTGTTTAGATTGAGGATCTAGTTCCCGAAACGTGCATTTCTGGTCCATGCTGTAGATTTATCTGTTCCTAAATGATGCTAATGAATTTGAAGACGCTTAACATATAGGTTATAGGCAATTAATATATACATCATGTGTCAATAGTGTGATGTTATTGTTGTAGATGTATCTAACACCGTTTGTTTTATTTTTCTTGTATGTGTTCCACTGTGGCGCCATGTTGGAGATCTCCTCCTATAGCATTGAACAAGAACATATTTTGAGGAACCCCAATTACGATCTTCATAACAAATGTTTTGGAGAATGCAAACTCGGTTAAGTATTGAATAGTTTTTTTATTTATAAAATAAGAATCGAGAACAATCCAATATGTTTGTCCTGTTGATGTGTGTGGAATGAAGATAACACTACAAACACCAATTTATAATTATCAGATGTTAATTAATCTAACAATAAAAAGGTATGAGGATGCATTCATTAACGGATCCACGTGCAACGTGTTACCGAGCAAGAATAAGTCGTATTGGCAATAAAAAGACAATGAGGCAAGGGCATGAGGGACCCGGATACTGGTACTGGGGCCGCTTAGATCACGTGATCAGCCACAAGATGTCGCACCAAAAGATTAATTTTTATCCCATGCGCCTGTTTAGTATCCATGGTTGAGTAGAATTTATCGTTATATCAAAGAATGACACAATCAGCAGTAGTAAAAAAAATGTATACATCTGATAACAAGTAAATTGAAATTTAATTGATCTTTATACAGGTATTTTGATCCTCTCTATTACATTCCTTTAACTTAACTACCTATAGTCATGCAATATACACCTTATTTCTGGTTTGATTGGTTCAAGCAAAGCACGATTGGCCCAGAAACGAATAGATAATTTCAAAAGGATCTTATTTTAACAAGTATATGAAGCAAATATTATGGCAATTGTCTACTTTTTATGCACGAAATTACGAACAATGTGTAATTATAAATATTTCTCTAAGTCAATTCGGCTTAAAATACCAATGATGAGAACAAGTTTGTGGAAAATGTTTGGTACACAGTATTTTGGTAGTTTTGGTAAGTTTGTCCAAAAGACGGCGCTCTGGTAGCAGACTTGGGGGATACTTCGTTCTAATTAAATCAATTTAAAATACTTGATATTGATGTCGTTTTATCAAGCTCTAAGGTATGAGAAAAAATAAATAAAATCGATTAAAAGGGGTGTTCTCCTTCAAAACTCTGAATTCCAGTGCTCTAGTTCATTTCATTGATCTTTTCATGCGCTCTAAATTATCCCAGTAAAAATAAGGCATGCCTAGAATTGCAATTTTACAAAAGCAGGAAATCCCCCAAATTGAATATAATGAGAAGGAATGAGATTTTCTCGACCTCTCAGAAACATTCGGGGCTTGATTCGCAGGGCAATAACACAAATGCTCGGTTTCTCCATGGGTTACTATTGTGTGATTGTATTTTCTTGTTATGTTTTCTTCAGGCTAACTTCCCTACAAATATTAGATGGCTTTATGTACGGCTTAAGAGTGTTAATGGATTTGACATAACTTTTGAAAAATATCAAAGTCCCGTCGCGTTCCCCGGGGAAGGAAAATACTCATCATCTATCTCTAAAGTCGCGCCACCTATCGGCAATAAGACAGCAATGTGTCAAAATTTGGAGTCACTTTTCTTCATAAATGACCTGTTCAGAACTTTGCCGATCTTTGGATCAGAGATAGGCTGTCTTTGCGTCGTAAATAAATCGTATGAAACATGTCAACGTGTCAAAGCATAGGAGTCCTCAATTTGAAATAGTGCGCAAGTGCACTTTGAATCAGGTGCATAAAATTTTGAAAGATACAAAAAGAAAGATAAAGAAATGCAGGCAGAATTTGGACTTGGAACAACTGAAGTAGGTCATTCTATGACATCTGAACTGAAAGATGACAAGACACCTAACAGTACTGTAAAAAGCTTTAAATCAGGTGTATGATATTATGAAAGATACCGACATCAAGAAGAAAAAGACCCACAAAGTATTTTCCCAGAACAACTGGAAGTGGATTTTTCATGACACCTTTTTATTTAGGATCAGAATAGATCTTACTACACCATAAGATAGATTTGACATATCAGATTTAATGTCTTATTTTGGTCTTGTTTCCATTTTCATTTTTTTTTCATTTTTGATTTCTTTCAAGCGAAACTATCATATTAATTTGATACCTTGAAAATTTCCCGATTCATAAATATTAACTTACATATAGTTGCACTTAGGCCAAATAGTCAATCATCTAGTCTTTTTTGTGAAGTTGAATAACATAAGTTAGATGTTTTTTTTATAATCACATTTGTATAACTTCATGTAATAGTCTCTCTAAGAATGGGTTAGAAGAGGTTACTCTTATTCACTAAAAGTCACAACATATTTTGTTGCACTTTTATCACCTAATATTATATTCCTAATGTTTGTAACAAAATACGTTTTATGTTCTTTAATATGATTAATTCATATTGTAATATAATTCATATGGTAATATAATTCATATTGTAATATAATTCATATTGTAATATAAACCAGTCATACACAGTAGAAATTTCAGAAAATTGTATAGAGTAGAAATATTGTTATATATCAAACGTAAATCTTTAAAATTATTTTTGATATTAGTAGGAAATTACGTATATATTTCCTTTCACTTCTTTGCTCATTTGTAAACTGTTATTACTTGTTCATATGGTGGATTTTTGTTTGTTTGCTTTGTTCCTGTTTTGTCATTTTGATTTTGTATGCCCTTCGATTAATGAATTTCGAATTTTCCAATTTGTTCTTTAAATTGGGCTTTGGTTCTTTTCCATATTTGTCATTTGTGCTTACTGGATACCTACATTTTGCATTCCAATATTACTTTGAATTATATTGAACATTTATAGATGAAAGAGGACATTTCCTTGTATATGAGTACCAAACTTAGTACATTTATATTTCAATTTTTGGCCTATGTAACTTTATGTAAGTTAATATTCATGAATCAGGAAACTTTCGAAATATCAAATTGATATAATAGCTTCGCTTCAAGGAAAGAAATGACCCCCCCCCCCCCCCAAAAAAAAATCCGAATATTGAAACAAAGCAAAAATAGAACCTTAACTTTGATACGTCAAATCTGTAGTTAGATCTCTTGTCAAACAAGATTATTATTATAATTATTGGAACGGTAGTATATATCCTTATCAATAAATTATGAGTTGCTTTTATCTCACTTCAATTGTCATCCTTCCAAAAGCTCAACATTGTAGTCTTTATATTTTGTATGCTCTCTAGTAACTTGAATGTTTTACTTTCAAAAACGTGCAAAGGTCTTTCTGAACTTTACAGACAGAATATATGAACCGACAGTTTAAAAATAAAAATTATACATAATGATACCTTACAATCTAAATGTTTTGATTTTAGGATAGGATGTTGGAATCTAAATGAATGAAATCAAATCTTTGCTCACAAGGATATTTGTCATTATTTAAAGAGGAAGTTGACGATCAAGTGAAACTATCTGAAACTAAAATGGTGAACAGAGTCTGGTGAAGAAAGGAGTATTTGTTTGTACCGAGCAGAATTATAAGCTTCGTTTCGTTGATGTAAATGAATTTTTATTTTCTAATTCGCATTTTCATACAATGTGTTTGTTTGTTTGTTTGTTGTTTTTTTTTGGCTGATAAACTAAGTATTGATATTCTCTACCTCGATATACTAGTATAGGATGAACATGTTATGATGTGGAATACCCTTTCACCTGTGTATTTGGATTTTTCTTGATTTTGATTTTTTTTTTTTCAAATTCAAATAATCCTATGCTGATATAGCTTACAGGCATTCAAATACCGTCATGTATAGCTATACGATTTCATTCTTGGTTAGTTTCCTATGAGATCAAATAAAAGAAAAGAGAGAAATGACTTCTCTTTCCGGTTTAAAGACCTACCTCTATTTCACCATTGCCATAGATGGAGAACGCCCAACACTGTTGCTTTGATAGGCTCTCATTCAAACCTTATACAACATTAATTACCCATCAAGTATTGAAAATGAAAAGGTTTATTACAGAAAGATGCAATTTTGATTAACGATATGGTCTCATAAACCACAGAGTATTAAATAAGTAGCACCTAATTCACACCTCTTGAACCCGTCTCACAATCAAATCTCCCTACATTCTCAAATACAAAGGTGAGGAAGTGTAATTACACTGCAAGAAATAAACATGTCTTGCAGATTCATTTATTTTCTTGGTGATTCAGAAACGTTCCTTTTGGACAGAAAGACTGATGCTGGATTTGGTCTATTCAGTGAAAGAGTGTAATAGTAAAAATTTGTTGTGAAACCTGTGAGTCGCAATGTAACACCCGCCATAGGAAGTGAAAGACAACACTTAGTACGAAAAACACATTGAGTGAATGGGACGAAATGATATTTTACTGATCGTACTTTGATGGCATGACGTCAAACGTTGTTTTCATCTAGATGTAGACCATTTATACCCTTTTCTTATATTTTAGGAGAGTATCTATGTTTTTGATTTACACATACGAAAAACAAACCTGGCGTTTAGTGAAACATAACTTTACCATTGAAGCAAACTTTTATGAACGCCGAAGGTTAAAATCGTCATGGCTGTTGATTTATGAATGTAAAAAAGTTAGAGATAAATTCACATACAATTTTCTCGTCATTTTTGTATCTTTTAGCATGGTACAGATATCGCATCATCTTACGCCTGGAACTTTTATGAAGTATGAAATTTGATTCTCTTTCATGACATAGTCTCAACCTATTACATTCATTTCACCTGTCAATTAGACCGAGAAAAATATAGCATGGTACGATGCCTTTTCTTAATGAAATGTCTATGAAAAGATGCTCGTTGGCGGCATTACACACATTATTTCAGAGATCAGAGTAAATCTGGACTATCATGGCGTCAAGAAAATTGACCTTGTCTGAGAAATTTTAATTTATTTGTCCATATTAAAATTCAATTACGTAACTAGGACACTTTTTGAAACCTTTTCGGTCACTATATGAGGATGTAAACAATAAACAATTAATAATGTCATGTAAACATGTAAAAGTTACACGTTCGACTAATAACATTATAAATCACCTCTTTAATTTAAGCGCATGCGCATTTCCTAATCTTAGCGTCAGGTTTGAGAAGATTCCAAATTATTGAATATCAGTGCAGCGCGACAGAGTTAAATCTGACTTTGCATACAAAGAGCTTATTGGACGACACTTCAATGGAATCTATAAAAGTTTGTACTTACGCCTCTAATTTCCCTTGAAGCTTTCACTGGCATGTTCCGCTCATAACCAACGTGCATCGGCATAGGTTGTTTGTGATTTGGTCACCATTAGCGGTCACCAAGACACGAATTTGTTGACCACCTTAGATTAACACTGACGTTATTATGTGTGATCTTCCATAATGATGACATTCTAAAATCCAGTTTGGCATTCGAGTTTACAAACGCGCACGTATAGTCCTACAAAAAACCATCCAAAAAGAATTCCCAGTATGGTCAAACTAGAGAAATACTGGTCCGGACGGCGAGGCTCCTCTCTCGCCGACCAAATGGTAATCTAACTAGAAGTGGTGGTTTCTTGTATTAACATTCAGTGTTATGCAAAATTTTTGTGAGTGCAATTCAGATTTCGCATTTGCAATTGTAATGAACATCAAGTCAGTCTTGTCATGCAATTGTATTAATATTTTATACACAGAATCCACTGATCAATGCGGCTTCCTGAAGAGTTTACAAATGAAAGAGATGCCACTCCGTGACTTGTGTATACTTTAATTTCTAATGGAGATTCTATGCAAACACTGGAAGGAAATATTCTCATTTGCAAGCCAGATTTGATCAAATAATTCAGCAAGAAAAAATTACTATTCCATCTTGCACCGTGTGTAGCCGGTCCCGCCGAGTGGGGGTTTTCATCTTACTTTGTAAATGCTTTTACTTATGAATATTAATGTCCATCTACTCGAGCGTCCCATTTACCTGTATTTTACTTATGTTCAATCATAATAAAGAAAAAAGATGAAGTAGAATTTACTTTAAGAGTATGATACTTTAAAAATATTTGGGTCTATAAACATCTTTTGTACTTTCACAATGTCAATATAAAGATAGGATACTTTCAAATTGTTATGTCGTTGATATGGCAGAATATTTTGTAGAAGAATAAATAAAACGGCAGTAATAAAATCATATAACGAAATATCAATCAAAACTAGGAAAGTTTCACTGTTGGAGATCTTTTCAAGAATATATAAGTTTATTGGTTTGATTTTCGGACTCTGATTGTGGGTTTTATGCTTTACTTTCATTCACTGATACAACATTCAAATCAGTGAATGAGATAAACACAAGCCTTCCTGTCCTATAAGGGCACGTGTTACTTTTCCCTGGCACCTTACTTCATCCTTAATGGGGATTACCCTTTTCAGTTTCAATTGACAAAAATGGAGAAAATAAAGAATAACAAGGAGTCGAAGTCCAAGATGATAAGGATGCAGTGGTCACAGCGGAATGCACATGATAGTAAAACATAACACAGAAGATGAGACTACTACACCAACAACAGCCATTACCAAGTAGCACAGCAGCAATGATAAAATAGTCACTAGAACATCATACAAAACAATCGAAACTGACGTACAGAAACATCAAACATTAATGACATCACATAAAAGAAAGGAGACCAATGTGCAGCCGGCGCCGACCGTGGACGGCCATCTGCTATTAGCAAATGGTGTAATTATCCGGATTACATTTGTTCAACCCTCTCCGGATACACATAGGTGTCATTGTAGTATAAACATAAAACTTCTCACTATAAGGTGACATTACAAACAAGATAGTTAAACGCAGTGGCGTCACATGTAAATGTAAATGGATCTCAAACATTCTATGGCATGTGTATATCAGTCTGTGCTCTGCTGGCTGAAGCGAGCTCAAGATCAATCACTCGAGAAGTCTGACCAAGTTTCAGATAGGACAGAGAATCAGGACCCAGTCTTCTCTGACGAGATTTAAACAGGGCCCGTCATGGAGTCCCGTCGACACGGTTTGTTAATGTTCAACATTGGGAAAGACACTGGTACAAACTAACAACACCATCGAAGCATGATATAAGATCAGCCGTCATTTGGAAAACATGAGCCAAATACAATACACAAGGCACGGATAATTCTGAGATGTTGTACTTTTTACGGAGAAGGTGTTGAAACTGTACTATTTGCTCCGTACATGTATAATTTTATGCTGATATAGATAATACAGTGTATCAAAGTTTTGACACAAAATACTGGGTCTTGATGCAAGGAATTAATATGTGAAATATGAAATCCTATCAGTAACCATTAACACTCTAAGGTCCAGATGGAAGTTTTTTTATTAGGCCATTTATTTGTTTCTTTCTGTTTTGTATCCTCGTACTGGTAGGTTTCGTGACTCCAAATCATGAAAAGAAACGATATGAAAATAATGAGATCTATTTGTGTTTTCATTTATAAGAGAAATGGTCAAATTTTCATATTTCTTATAGAAAATCTAAAGGCACTGCAATGATTCTAGCCATTGTATTTTTAATGGTTTCTGGTATAATAAAAAAGAACAAGTTTCCATCATATTTTATATGGTTAGATGATATTAATGACAACTTTGTTTTATGTGTTTGTTTCTCTCCCTGACTGGTAGGTTTCCCAATTTCAAAAAGACTAAAACAGATTACCTTTAATCAGAGAATTAAAGTCAAACACGAAAGCCGAAACAAGATTAAAAAAACCACAATGGAAAGGCTTACGAATTTCGAAAAAAAAAACCCCAGTACGTTCTCACGCCAAAATATAATAGAACAAACTGACGAGGACAATGAGGCAAGCTCCACAGAAACACGATGGACGACTTATCTAATGAACCATCTCCAGTGCAAGTGCATGCAGAAAGGCATTATAGAATGCATTGTAGATGTCGCTGTTAAAACGCGCCGATCTAATTTAAAATTACTTCGGCATTTAATAAGTACCGCTAATAAGGTTTTGCTATCCGAAACACGTGTCTGGTGCATTACAATTGGTTTGAAATTTTCTTCAAGAACGTAAAGACTTGGAACATTTCCGCATTAAAATTATTTTCATATATCACAAGAATCATGTTACATATCTAATAATTAATGCAAGTATAGTACTCAAAAAGTAGAACCAAAATGGAAGCCCAATGCCCTTCCCAATTTCTGCCTTTATATAGTGTTACCCATAGACTAAAATTGATAATTGCAATTCCATTGACGCCATGATAATTTCTAGTGGAATCTGCCATAACAAAATAGAAAGTTAACTTATATAGTTTTTATTTGTATGAAAATGAATAAATTGGAACATTCTTAAAAGACAAACAGATCAAGTTCATATGCCCTAATTTCTGGTAATTGGGGCATTTGTATGCTTCAAATTATAAAAGTCGTATTTCGTCAACTAAAAAAAAGTGCAGCTGTTCACCATGATATATGAACACATTATTGTACAAATGCATTTTATTAGGTCACAAAAATTGTAAAAACATGAATACATTTTACATACTTATAATGAATAATGTAAAGTACTGACTGTTTTTTTTTTTTGGTTTTGACACATGCACATGAATTGAATAACGGAGTTGAATAATACGACTGATGTCAACAAATGTAGGTATATGCTGATGAACAATAAAACAATTTGGACATGGTCATTAAAAGTATATCGATAATATTTGACATGAATATACACATTATTTCTGACGCAAATTTACAAAAACATAATTTGTATACAGGTTAAATGACAACATATTGTCGATCGGTAATCCAATACATTTGAGGGTTTCTATGACATTCGATGTGTATATCACGAAGCTATGATAACATGTGCATTGGTGATATCATATTTTATGTTTGAAATTCTATTCAAAATCAAGACTCTCAAATAATGGCAAAACTGGTCATAGGTATATCACATGTTCTTAATCACTGTTCCTTTTCTTGATCGATAATCGTTTTCACAATACGGAAATATTACCTTTTTAACATTTAACATTTGAACCACTTGATGAGTGTCACTGCTGGTGGACCAAGAGTCCCCGAGGGCACATGTAGCCAAGTTCGATCAACTTCGGTTGATCGTCTGTCTATTTAACGCATTTGAAATTTTCTGTTACAAAGTTTCTTGAAATTTCTAAAACGTGGGTCCTGTAGAATCATATCCCACCCATTCTGCTACGTCTTTTGGTACATTTTTGGACATAATAATTTTCATACTTTTTGGCCATTTTACATTTTTAGATTGAGGATCACTGACGAGGGTTTAGTACCCGAAACGTGCATGTCTGGTCCATGCTGTGAGTTTATCTGTTCTTAAATGATGCTATTGAAGTTGAAGACATTTAACATTTGAACTACTTGGTGAGTGTCACTGCTGGTGGACCAAGAGTCCCCGAGGGCACATGTAGCCAAGTTCGATCAACTTCGGTTGATCGTCTGTCTCTTCAACGCATTCGAAAATTTCTGTTATCAAAATTTCTTGAAATAATTTTTGTACATAATAATTTTCACACTCTTTGGCGATATGACATTGTTTAGATTGAGGATCACTGACGAGGGTTTAGTACCCGAAACGTGCATGTCTGGTCCGTAATGAAAATTTATCTGCTCTTAAATGATCCTGTTGAATTTGAAGGTGTTTAACCTTTCATGAGCAAGACAGTCATAACGACAAGGAGGTACTGGCTATTTGGCTATCTTTTATTGGCATATTTTTAAACTCTTCCTGTAAGTTGGTATAGTTTTAGTCAAACACGATCTGGATCAATCACCCACTAATTCTTCATTGTGTCTTTGTGATCGTCCATGATGTGTTACATGTGTTACACATCTTCAAATTCACAGCATCATTTAAGAACAGATTAATTCACAACAAGGACCAGACATGTACGTTTCAGGTACTTAACCCTCGTCAGTGATCCTCAATCCAAACAATGAAATATGGCTGAAGACTTGAATGATATGAAAAAAATGCCTAAAGACGTTACAGGATATGTGGGATATATAATGCTACCAGGACCCACTTTTCAGAAATTTCGAGGATCTTGATTTGGATTGTTTCGATGTTGGATGCTGCAACAGAGTCATGTTGAAGATGCCCTTCATCCTTGTATCACTATCATTACATTCAACATCATTTTGCAATGTGCAGGGGTTGGTATAAAGTAACGTATTCATTTAAGAAATGACTGTCTTACTTTTGGTTTTCATGGGTGTATAATTCTGGTGGGTCACGTGCAATTCCGCGAGCTGCGAAGCCTTGTTCGAGGCATCTAATATTTTTTAAAGATAAAAAATTCTACAATCTGACAAGACTAAGAAAGGAGGGGATCTTCGACAACACTAGGTTGCAGCACCCACAACAAAGCTCCAAAACACCAAATACAAAAATACAGAGCAGACACGCACAGAAAGAGACGCAAAAGAGGCAATGGACACCAACTTACACCATAGAAACATGAAACACAAAATACCACACCATATTTTTGCTGTTATTTGGGATTTATTAGGGATTTGAATCAGTCAAAAGAAATGTCGTTTACTCCAATAAAATGTGGACGATAGACCATTAAGTGGCAAATAGAGTAGAAGTTTTACATTTCTTATACTATTGCAATAGTACGTTGGATGAAACAAACAATTTGTTTTTTAAATCACGTATCTAAATTATACACAATTTCGGTACAAAATCTTGTCACCACAAAAGCGTGATACATGTGGGGATGGAATACATGAGTCACAAGAAGGGGGCATATCGATCAAATACGTGAGAGAGTAAGCATATAACTAATTGTTAATAATGTTCTTGGAATCAAAACAAACTTGTAAACTTCAACTGCAAGAAAATTATGCAGCACTTACCGATGGGTTAGTTATAATTCAAAGATTTGTTGAAATCTTAATGAACTTGTGATGTGTTTTTGTTCTTATTGTTACAATAGTTCCTTGATACATTAACTTTTTCGTACCAAGGGTGAAATCACCTTATTCAGATCAAGAAATCCATTAGACTCCATCCTTTCCTAATGCACTTAAAGATTTTAACTTTAAATCTGTTGCTGAATTAAAATGCATTTTGTAAACTGTAATATTAGCTTAATGATTCCTTAGATCCATACTTACTTAGATGGAAACATAATCCTTAAATGTAATTACATTTTGAATTAAACCAAGGGACTTATACGATAATTGATAGAGATTTTTGTATTCTGTAAAGGATGCAAATGTTGCATTCTCTAATTACCGTTCATCCCCGTAACGCGACGTGTTACCGACTCAAATATCGGGCATGTGACTGTTTGATCAGAAAAATCTTTCTCCCCCGTATCGTTTGTACACCGTGACTGGAAGAAAAACGATTGCCACACTTGGTTTAATCGCCAATTAGATGCAGCACATAGACCTTATTTCAATGGAAATAAAGCGTTATATGGTGAATCAAATTTACATATAACAACACAATGAGTTCATATCTCTAGTGTGAAATATACAGTCATAAACATTGAGGGCATTCATTACAAATTTATTCATATCGAGTCAAGCGCGGATCTACAGCATAGAATGTGGCAAGGTGAGGGTGGGGTGTTCGGACGCCCCTGATGGGTAGTGATATGCTATTCGTTGCACCCTTTGGTCTTTACAATATAAGTAATTTAAATAAACGCTCTCACTGGACTGAATCAACCATCAATCCGCGTATTTTTTTTTTCTAAATTAGCGTTTGCAGTGTACGAATTGAATTACGACAGATTTTCGTTTTCCTGATTTCAAATTATAATTTAACATCGATATATAAACGTGCAGGCGTTTATACATGAACTATTTCGTGATAACCTTAAAGCCGACAAATAGGTAATATATTTACATATCTAATATTGGTTCAACAAAATAGAAGCAATTTCTCTAATATAAACATATCAGATTGTGTAATATCCTATAAAGTATCATTATAAAAACAAATATTACAGACAGTTTTGATATAAATGATTCAGCAATTCAGTCTACAGTTTTCGTCGAGCCTTTTTATATTCATAAAAAACACTGATAACAGAAATAAGAGTACTTGGAGGACATGTTCAATGAGTTGTTTTTGTAAAATAAAAGAAAATAAAAAGACCTTATACCAATAGTATGGATCCTCTAAAAGTCATGGCATCACTTCTGGACGAGCGAAACTCGAGCTCTGCTAAAACAAAAAACAAAACAAAACAAAACAACAACAACAGAAAAAAAAACAACAACAACAACAAAACAAAAAAAAACCCCCAAAACAAAACAAAACCAACAACAATAACAAAAACCCAAACAAACAAAGAAACAAAAACTAAGGAATACAACTAAAACATGCTGCAAAGGAACAAAACAGAATACCCAAATCAAGATAAGGTGCCCGGGGAGAGTAAGTATCTCCAGCTTGCTGGTAACACCCGTCAATGTAGTATAATGAGGTGTTATCCTCAGTCAGGGATATGTTTGTGACCGACTAACATCGTCACTGAGGAAGTTCTACGGTCGATATGGGGAACTCGTCATACACTATGATATCCCACGCTCCAAAATGGTGGATGATATTCTGTCATAGACCATTTGATCCATCCAACCAAAGATTGTACTCTATGTCTTCCGAAATGGAAGTAACAGGATGTAACAGTTCTACCGAATTGAAGCGACGGGTGTTGCATGCAAGCAGGAGATGCTTACTCTTCCGGGGCACCTGGTCTCACTCCCATATCGGGAGTTCGCTTCTTTTCATGTGGTGGAGATTTTTGTTTGCTTTGGTTCCTGTTTTGTCCTGATTTTGCATGCCTTCGGTTTCTGATTTTCTGAATTATCGATTTTGTGCTGTTTACAGCGATATGGTCATTATCCATATTTGTCATTGAATGGCTATACCTTACAATATCTTTCAACATAGTAGACAACTAGGTAATATAGTGTTTATATCATCTTTATATCGTCGAGCAATTTTTATGCAATGACATTATTATCAACCATTTTATATCGTCATAAGTTGGATGGTTGCGCTCACGTTACCCGGATTACCACACAGTCTGCTAAACATACGATGGATTCACTTCAAACGTCTGTAGTGTATTCTTATTTGTCTCCCTCCCACAATATGTTGACATTCGTGTTTTAGTGATATGTTTTATTTGTTTTTGAGTTGGTAATTTTATAGTCTTCAATTTTTGTTTTGTGTCCATTGCATGATGTAATCATACGTTTGTCTTCCGCTGTAATCATCGTCACTGTGGTTTATCTTTATAGGTCGATTCTTCACTTTATTATGGAGTTTGCTTACTGGAAGTCACAAGTTGAAACTTGATACATGTGTCTATTTTCTGGCTTTTTATAGCTTTTAGCAAGTCATACAAAAACGTAACATTTCTTTTTTTCGGATTTGTTTCTCATCTAAAGAAACAGTCGATAGATTGTTTTTCGCGGCATCAGGAATATTTAGAAGTTCTCTCTTTATTTTATTTGGATACCATATTCGAATAAAATTTAATATTGTTCAAAATTTTGTTTGGTAACTTGCATGCCCATCGAATTCTATTTTGTTGACGCAATCTTAATTTAACGAGTCAGTACAATTAAGTCATTGGGTTCCTTCCGTTTTGTATGTTGTGCGCAGTGTTTAGATCCGTAAGAATTTTTTATACAACATCAATTTTACTTTCATTTAAAAAAAGGTAGATATGCCTCACTTCTTTTATTCGCTCAATTTCTAACAGAATCATTGACACTCGTAAAGGATGATGTGGTCATCGGCTAACCAGAAGACGTGTATGCTTCATAACGATCAGTTCTTGTTCTTATCGTGTTCTAACGCAATGTTCATTCCTAGAATCAAGCAAATACATTATAATGTGGTTGAAAAAGAAGGTTATTAAAGACAATTGTGTTGATTCAATAGGAAATGGCACGATTTCAATTAAACAATGAAACGGATGAAACTCACTTTAGTTATATGAGTTTTTACTATATTATATGAAGGATACACATATCAAGCGTTAAACGTTTTTACGTTACGTCGTTATTACGTGCTCCTAACATAAATAAACCGGTATCCTAACACCTCGGAATGTAACGTCAGTCTCTTTCACACACTTCCATTTAATTTAAGATGACAAATCCATGCAAAGGTTAAAACTGCAACAACGAAAAGACACACATTAGTCCATAAATGAACTGGGTAAAAAATATCTAACTCGCACGAGTCGGCCGCAAGATGTCCCTATTTGGTATCGCATTCATTTCCTAGGAGTATTAATTTCTGCCAGTAAAACATATACGAAGATTGGGAATGACTTTTAAATTGTCTATGATAGGTGTTAATTTATAGAGGTTCCTTCGTGTGTGCTCTTACAGTTGCGCAATTTATATAAGATGTCTTCTTTTTTACCATACCTATGACGGTGTACAACTGAGTGTTTTTGTATCTTAAAATAGTCCCTTTTAAGGAGGAAGTCTGCTTGCCGAAATACCATCACGATACAGCTTACTCCACAACTTTGAGGAGAGTGTATTACGAACAAGATTTAGTATGGACATTGACTTGTCTCTCCCAAACATGGATGTCACTTGGACGATAATCTGTATTATGACATCCATTTCCAATCCATTTAGCAGGTGATCATCTTCTGCTTGCTCTGAATTCGATTTATAAACATTTTTTTCTTTTCTTATGACTCAATGTCACGTTTGTAAAACTTGTTCTTTGGTCCTTTGGTTGTACACTGTTGTCTTTAGTGTACAGTGAAAGATTGTCAATTGTTTCTGTTGTTGGATGATAAATATGGATAATGACCATATCCCTGTATACAGCACAAAATCGATAATTCAAAAATCAGAAACCAAAGGCATACAAAATCAGGATAAAACAGGAACCAAAGCAAACAAACAAAAACCTCCACCATATGAAAAGAAGCGAACTCCCGAAATGGGAGTGAGACCAGGTGCCCAGGAAGAGTCAGCATCTCCTGCTTGCATGCATTCAGTAGAATTGTCACATCCGGTTACTTCCATTTTGGAAGATATAAAGTATAATCATTGGTTGGACGGTAGAAATGGTCTATGACAGAATATCATCCACCATTCTTGTTAGTGGGACATCATAGTGTATGACGAGTTCCTCATATCTTCGCTTTATTATTATTACAAGAACGTTTAACTTCACTTAACATCTATTATCGCTATTGACCAATTATGTATTGTGCTTGTTGATGCCTGATAAAGGTGTCCGTACGACTTTACAACGAGTCATTATATTCCTCAATGCAGAAAAGCGATTCATCGAGCGGTGTGAAGCCTGCATGACCAAATTAATCAATTCATGCAGGTCCTCTTTTAAACATGTATATTTCTTACCCTTTATGTGAGTGTGTGTGTTTGTGATTCTTTACTCCTCTGACTGATTTTTCTCGTCCTCTCGTTGTGTTTCCCTTGTTTTGCAAGAATGTCTGTCTCGGCGTATTATTTCGAACTTTTACTGCATCTAAGAGTTTTTGTTATCATTGTGATGAAGACTTCTTATGTAAACATTAAAGAAGTCGAGAGGGCAAGGCAAAATCATTAGATTTTCCATAGGAACGGTTGCGAACTTCGGAATGATTAACATTTACAAGTATCTTTCATGTTTTTCGGTTACTCTTTTTCATTCGATTCTAAATGTTGAAAGATAGTAAGAAGATAACATATTGTATCATTCTGAATTGTATAAAGAACGATTGATGATCATCAAATCAAATACAATATGTATTAAATGGAGGCATTTGTGCACTCCAATTAAAAGTTACTCTTTGAAAGCAGCAATTTATCACTTTGTTTTATCTTTATCTTTTGTCAATGCTAGTGATACTAGCATTGATAAAGTACATTGTTGTTATGATAGTCATAATGGTATCCTCCCTAAAAGAATTATACTTTGAATGGCCCCTGTTTCGACCCTGGATATCACTGAAGATACATGACCTGCCAAAATGCGCATACAGTGCACCTGAGTTAAAACGGTAGACATGTTCCTGTAATTGTTTTTAAGTAATCATTCAAACAACGGACAGAAGGCAAAAAAGCCTTAATTTAAGTCCATCTCGAAACGTAAAATCTTCACAAAAATGTTGATGCATGGGTCGTCTGTTCTTATTTCATAGTACATTACTTTGTTAATGTTTGTCTAGAGAGGCCATGTGAATGACCGCTTATTGCAACTTTTTGTTTTTTATTTCTTCTTTTTAATTTGGCCTTGTTATACGCGTAATAAAAAGTTCATGGAATATATTTCATTGTCTTTTAAAAATTCAACCCTTACCACTAATGAAGATTTACTTATCATTTGCTTTGAAATTTTCTTGGGGAAGGTAAAAAGTTTGAACACTTCCATATCATTTAGCATATTTTTCTAGCTTTTCACAAGTGACGAACGAACTGCAAAGAATAATCACAAGAACGTCCTGAATAGAAAGATAAGGAGAAAAGTTCCAAAAAATAAAAATAATAACGACGTCATAGTGATCACAGTGCAGAACACACGCGTATGAAAAGAGAAAAGTTAGGAAGCGCTTAAATAACATCATAACAAGCAACAAACCCATCTACACAATTAAGTAGAAAGAAGGGAAGGGATCTCCAGCCAGACCCTGCTACAGCACCAACAACAAAACACCCGATGCGAAAGTAGATCAAAGAGCACATTGAACGGGCTAAAACCCTGTAGACACCTTACTTAATTCTAAATACTTCATTTCTATGATGCCATCCATGTCCTTTCTTTTCTTCCGTCATAATATTATTATAATATGTAATTGTTTTGCATGGTGTATCATCGTTTTAAGAAGTCATTGTGTGAGAGTGTTTGTAAAATTTTGTTGACGAGTTATTCGTGTGGTTTAGATAATTCGTTTGGTCCCTGCGTTTTGCTGTCTTGTTTCCATGGCCATATTACAGTGAGGAGCCTGTTATTACAAAACAACGCGTTTTTCAAGACCAATAGGTATTCAGACAAGTGGGAGGGCTGTGTGTACGTAATCCGCATAACACACCATATGCTACTGGCTTTGACATTGTAAGTTGACACTGATTGTTCGTTTGTCTCATTGGTTTGCGTAGAAAAGGGAAGGATCTCCAGTGTGACCTCCTGTACTGACCCAAACAAATAATCGAAACAGGCGTAGAAAAACATCGAATATCAATGATGACACATGGATTGAAGGATACCAATGTGCACCCGGCGCTAACTTTGGACGGCCATCTGCTATTAGCAAATGTTGTAGTCATCCGGATTACGTGCGCACAACACTCCCTTTTATTCGATACACAGAATAGTCGCATAGTCGCTGTATGAACAAAAAACTTCTCACAGTATGGTGACATCACAAACAAGTATATGTATATCGTCACCTTCCTGGACATATTGTCTTAATCATCTGAATGATTCATTCTAATCTGTAACAGGAATTTGAAGACTCATATCTCTGATTTTTTGTTTGAAATGTGAACGTATGTATTGTATTGTTTGTGTAACAGTAAACTGAATTCTGACAACTATATTAATTACACTTTTTAAAAATTTGATTAATGAAGCATAGCTTGTTGTCACCAAACCTGGAGCAAACAGACTTGTCCATTTCTAAGAAGACGACGTTGATTGTTTATGGGTTTAATAATTCAAACCAAAACTATCAGCAAAGGGTTAACTTGGGAGGGGAAATAGTAGATAAACACGTAGGCAAAGGTCTACGCTGTACATAAAAAAAGAAAAATGAAAAATTGTGGACATATTCTGTAAGCCTCTCTTGCAAACCTTCATGGTTATTTACGGTACCCATAATTCAATGTCTTTAAGGCCGGAAGATCCCATTACTTTAATCAAGGGAGGTTACCGTGGATAATTCTGTCGACGAGCTTTTTACTGGATATAATATGGCAGTGTGATTAAGTACTTGCTTAATGATTATTATTCTTACTTAATTACATAATTTATCAGTCTGCTATTTTATTCCCTATCTTCACTTTTGCTGAGTGAATGTGGCATACACTTTTAAAACTTTAAATTGATATATTTGTTATCAAAAATATGACCTTGTCCATCCAGGATGCCCTGACAAATGTCTACAGTCTGGAAGTATAGCAAGACCAAACTTATGTTTTTCATGATTTATCGTGTGTACTTATATGGCAATAAATCTAAGTCCATATTAGGTTTTGCCGAAGAAATCATTCTTTCTTGAAGGAAACATGTCACAAGTACCTTAAAGTTGTTTATACTGCAAGAATGAAAAATTAGAATCATGACATCGTCATTTTACCGCCACTTGCACTGTTACTATAAGAGAAATTACGGAAATACATTGCAAGCATGTTAGCATTTTGCTATAGGTATAGGTGCTTTGTGTGTAATCCTGTGTGCATTGATGCCGTCTTGGTGTTTTGTCTTCGTTGTCCCTTTCGTCTCTTTTTGTATTTTCACATGTAAGTGTTTCTGTGTTTTGTTGTGAGTGCTATTCCCGAGTCCTGTTGGAGATCTCGTCTTTCATTGCTTTATTTTATGGCATTTCACGAAAACCTGACCGAATTCCTTAAGAGGAAAACAAACTGTCGTTTTGTCCATTTTGTCTACAAGCTATCCCTCTGTTAACTTGTGGAACAATTCCCCTTCGAATTTATCAGAATGATCTCAGAAAACTCCCGAAGAAAGATTTTCCAAAATGCTTGATAAGCGGTTTTGTGAGAATAGAGATATAGCTGTAACTAAGAAGTAGTATTTTTACCGGGTAAGTTGGAGAGTTTTTTAGGTAGAACCATCCAAAACACCGAATTTTACAAATTACCGGAAACGACTTTTTTTCTGCCAGGACTAAGCTAGTGAACAGGTGATCATTACTCTCCCCGGGCACTTAATCACATCTCCATTGAGGATTCACTTTTGCTTCTTTGTAGAATGTTTTTTTATAATTTGTTATGAGAAGTTTTTGCTATGTTTCTTTCTCTTTGTCTGTGTGGTGGTCTTTATTGTTCGATGTTATTTTTCTATATGTATTTTGTAATAACAGATTCAACAAGAAATCATTATGTTTAACAAGTTTTGGCGTCAATGGAACAGTGCATTGCATGTAATTTATATATTGTTTTCAATTTCGTGCATGAACATCGACGGCGGGTGTGGCTAGCCAACAGGGGATGCTTACTAATCCCGGGCACCTGATCCCACCTCTAGCTTGCTAGGGGTCCGTCGATGCTCAGTTTGGTTTTCTATTGTGAGTGCTGTTGAGATTATCTTCAGGATCTTCTTTAACTCATTTGTGTCACACTTATGCCCTTTGCCGTGTGGAGCTCGTAAAAAAGTTCCCCATGAGGGGTTTGACAGTAAGCGTTTTGAATATTTTCCCTGACATGGTCGCCATGGCACTTTCTATATAGACATAACCTCAGGCAGTGCATTGCATGTAATTTATATATTGTTTTCAATTTCGTGCAAGAACATCGACGGCGGGTGTGGCTAGACAACAGAGGATGCATACTCCTCCCGGGCACCTGATCCCACCTCTAGCTTGCTAGGGGTCCGTCGATGCTCAGTTTGGTTTTCTATTGTGAGTGCTGTTGAGATTATCGTCAGAATCTTCTTTAACTCATTTGAATTATAGTGTACATCTTATTTCTTCATTGAATTCGTTCAGGGTGGCCCGCTTACAATTTCTTGTTCTAGATTCTGATACTGGGCCATTGAGCGAATCTCCAACTTGTTAAATAATACGGAGAGAGAATTCAGAGAAATTAGATTAAGGTTTGGCCCTACTCATTTTAATACTATACGTGCATTACCTCCAGTGCATTCCGCATTTGCACTGGACATTACATTATGTTGTCCATCGTGTTTCTATGAAGTTGTTTTATCGTTTCCGTCTGTTTTTTTTTCTTTTCTTTTGTAGTAAGAAAGTTCTGTTTTATATTCATTTTTTTCAAGAATTTGTAAGCCTTTTGGTTGTGAATTTTGGGATCCGATTTCGGCTTTTGTGTTGAACTTTTATTCACAGATTAACTATTTTGATGAAGTAAAGAGAACAATGTCAGGCGGGCATAATATATTTACCTTATCGACTCGTTTCTGTTGACATTGTAGAGGTTTCTTCTTGTCTGTCGTTGAATTTTTTGGGGTTCATGGTTATCTGATTTGAGGTTTTGATTAGCATATTCTAAAAAGTAACACAAATCGGCAGATTTTTTTCAGGAGGCATCAGAGTGACACATGAATGTTTTGGATAAAATATGGTTAATGACCATATCCTTATATACAGCACAAAATCGATAATTCAGAAAATCATAAATCTATCAGGATAAAACAGGAACCAAAGCAAAGAAACAAAAACCTCCACCACATGAAAAGAAGCGAAATATGGGAGTGAGACCAGGTGCCCAGGAATAAGCATCTCCTGCTTGCATGCAATACCCGCCGCTTCTATTCGGTAGAATTGTCACGTCCGGTTACTACCATTTGTTAGATATAAAGTATTATCTTTAGTTGGATGGTACAAATGGTCTGTGACAGAATATCATCCACCGTTCTGGAGAGTGGGACATCATAGTGTATGACGAGTTCCCCATATCGACCGTAGAACTTCCTCAGTGACGATGTACGTATCCCTTTGAAAGACGCCTAGCTCTCACAAATAAATGGATAATCATGTACTTGTTGAATAACTTATACATGTGTATATATAATATACTTGAGCTCTTGAATCTCATTACCACTTTTAGGTATGCTTTTCATTATGATTTTGTACCCAAAGGTTTAGAATTATCAAGTGATAAAAAACACATGACCATTTAACCTACATTCTAGTAGATGTTTTAAAGATTCTAACCTTCACCTTTCTATACATGAGCAAATTGTTATGCTCTTCATTTTTTCGTTTGTTTGCACAATACCATAAAACCTTTTTTTTCAATATATCAGCTCGCCATTAGAATAAATATTTTCTGAACTTCTTACTTATCTATATTTAAAAGACACGAAATATGATGACACTGGTCCTCTAAGAGGATAAATATTGGTCAATGACAAATATTTCTAACACAAACAGTCCATGATACTTAGGCCCACCTTATATGTAACAGGGACAGGAAAGGAGTGACTGTTTGAAATCAACCCTGCATTGTTTTACACCGTAAATTTCCAGTCTGAGTGACAGATGGGGGTTAAACGTTGATGGTCCGTGGACATTTTTCATCTTACATAGCTATCTTCTTTTTTAAGCAGACAAGGAAATAGTGAAAACTTTATTTCATACTCTGTATAAAGCCATCATCTTCTTGCCTTTATTTTTATCACTATGTAAAAAATATAAATAATGATGACAATTTTGCTGGCGTTTATTAGTTTTCGTAGCCTATGTCGTTAGCACGCCGGTTTCATTACTTAGTTCCATTTTTTCCCTTAATTCATATTTTCACGTTCCTGCAAAATGGACAGGTTTTAATTTCATTGCTCATAACTCTATTGCTTCTAAGAAAGAAAGAAGGATTGGATTTTTTTCGGCTGGATGTGTTTTCCTACATCCTTTCGTTGTCTGTCTTATACTGATTTTATGTGTCAGCAAAATAAACAAGAAAAATATGATTGTCTTTCAATTGGTTGCAGCTCCATCTACGATTGTACGACGGTCTGATTGATTTATGTGTAGTCCTTTGTATTTAGTGTTTTTATGTCATCTTTGGTGTCCCTTGTACCTTTTGCGTCTCTTATTGTGCTCATCTGCTTTGTGTTTTCAATTTGGGTGTTTCGATGCTTTGCTTTGGGTGCTGCAACCGAGTCTTGTTTGAGATCCCCGCCTTTCTCAGTAGATTTTAAATTGATTCAATCTTCCATTGGTATCCGGATAAGCTAAATGGATGTGAGATGTAATCTGGATGTATACACCACTACATTTATGAAATTGGGATTCATTTGTCTGTGCAAGAAAAAGGGGGTCTCCAACAAATGAGATAAAGAAGACCCTGACGACAATCTCACTAGAGCCCCAAATTGAGCATCGACAGAACCCTAACAAGCTAGAGGTTGGACCACGTGACCCGCAGGAGTAAGCATCCCCTGTTTGGGGATGGATGCCTACTCCTCCCGGGAATCCCTGCAACACCCGGTTGCAGCATCAACAGTTAAAACCCCAAAACATCCACCGCAAAAACACAAAACAGACACGCATAGAAAAAGATACAGAGGACTTGATACAGTTGAAGGTGTTTCTTCTTTAATGTTCTAGTATCTCGTTGATTATATACCTTAAATGATGAAAAAGATCAGCAATACTAAAAATTCAATTTGTAACGAATATTACATGTACCAATTTAACTGAACTACGACCTTTTTGACAATAGGAAAACGACAATTATCTATATGTTACGTAACAAAGATATCCATGCTCATCTTGGCCTCAAGTTTCAAATTCCTATGTCCTCATGCAGACACCAAATGGTACTCGTCAAAACATCTGCTTCATTCATTGTGTCCGGACAGAACATATATGTTTTATTGTTTTTATGAACACCCACAGACCCATTTTAAGATAAGCATCTTAAAAATTATTTTCTTTTCTGTCCAAAACATCTTGTTCATAATTCACAGTTCCATGTACCATGAAAAGGTGATGAGTACATGGGAATTATGCGCCAGTTCAGATAGAGCACATTTTAATGCAATACTGAATATTCATATAGTATTCATATAATGCATGTAGCATCAAAGGTGCAGTAAGGACACACGCATGGTGGTACAAGTGTTCTTCGTTTTGATTCCTTAATGGTAATCGACAGCTGTAATTGGGTTGTATTATCTATATGTTACGTAACAAAGTCACTGGAAAATACATACTTGCCTAAGATTGAAAATTAAGTTTGCAAATATGACAGACTGAACTGTTTTCACTGAACTTTCGCCATGTTAATCGTCTATGTACATGTTCTCATTTCTCATGTTTTATTGTATTGATTATTAATTTTATTTCATAATGTCTTCATCAGAGGGCGCTAGGCTTAGTCCTAGACTAAATGGGTAACCTTCTATAATAAAGAACTTACGTTGCTGCTTTGCTTTTCCATTGCAAAAGACAGAGGTTTACGATAAACGTGACGATTTCAATCTGCAAATTATACCCTTTTCCTCGTTCAGTGACAACATTCCAACATCGCCTGCATATGGTATATACAGGGCAGGCTTAAATATTCTCAGCGTCTACCAGACTAACTTCCCACTCATTGAATAAGTCTGCGGGCCGCTGGTAACGTCTCTGGTCAGGTTTTCTGGTCGATACGAGGAACATTTCCTACTCATGAATAAGTCTGCGGTCCGTTGGTAACGTCTCTGGTCAGGTTTTCTGGTCGATACGAGGAACATTTCACATTGCGTGTTCGTTGTCTAAACTGTTAAATTATTTCTGGCTTAAAGCCTTGAATTTTTGTCATGCACATTGAACAAAAATTCGAATGTGTAGTATTTTTACGTGAGTGAAGTAACATAATGCTAGCAGGAGATGGTTACTCTTTCATGACACCTTGTCTTATTCCCTTTTAGGGAGTTCACTTTACATCACACGGTGCAAAGATTCGCTTATTTTCTTGATTTTAATATCTTTCTGTTGTTTGGATTTAGAGTTTTTGTGTTATTTGGGTTTATTACCATCATGTGTTTTATTATGTTTTATCCATACTTTGTAAAGAAAACAAAGTAATTATGGCAAACGACATCCAGGATTTGAACACAATTTTGCACGATGTTTTAATATATTTCTTTAATGTTTATTTAATGACAAACAAAATTGTAACTTTATTTAAAAGGGGAAAAATATGAAAAAGAACATAATACAATAACAAGTTTTCCAGACATCGAACAATTCATCGTTAGAAGTCAATCTTTATTTTGTGTCCTTTTTTTTCTTCCTTAAGACACACTTTATTATCTTTACCTTATATCACACCAATACATCGATCGTTCTATCTCCTTTCTTTCCGCGGGAAAATCTGCCATCTAAGTTCCCGGCAAGTTGATCCCATAGGAACTACATAGCCCTATCGTGTTTGTTATCAAACAATCTCCTGATAATGTGTCCTGACGTTTGTTAGAAGGTCATACAGATAGTTCGTCCTGGTATGGCCATGCTGCTTTCTTTATTTGGAGATGATCTACTTAATACAGGAAATTTCGATAGATGATTGTTTTCATTAATGCATGTTTCGGGAAAAATGAATAAGTACTTCAAACTTTGTGACGCAATCTTTGAAGCAGGCATGCTGTAATGAACTACATTTCATAGCGGTGCTGCTATACCTTCTTGAATTAATTAATGCAAGAATAATTAACTTCTTTCTTCGGAAAATGATTTGACACGGGTTTGAAACACTTGAAACTCAAAGTGGCGATATGATATTGTATAATGCCATGAATTTCATCAAACTCGTCTAACCATAAACGCTACTATATTCGTGTTAACATGTTTTAACCAAAAAAGAACGGTTTAAACTAGTGGGGAGTCTTGTACGCGCAGTATACAAATGTGTTTACGGTAAAAAGCGATAACACAGGTGTGCTACAGGAGTGGTGGCGACATCTATAATAATGCGTATCAATATGTGATTTTGATTATGAGGGTGTGGTGTTTATAGAATTCAAATTTCATGATTTAAAAGCATGTTTCTCTATTGCTACTGCAAATGCGAACATGCTTTATGAAGCTGCATTCTGTCTTCAAGTCAATGGGGCTATTCATGGTCTATCATTTTTTATAATATTGATCAATCTACTCTGGTTCAAAATATATTGCATTCAACAATATGTTTTGAATAGATTTGACAATCTTTAAAATGCTTTCAATTCAATTCATTAGATACAAGAAAAAAATTCTGCACTATTATAATCATGAAATAAAGTCCTTCATTGACAATCATTCAATCAAATGAATGTCCCCTCGTGTATTTTACTTTATTTTGATTATATGCACATATATTAACTGATTCTATATGATTACATGGTCCCTTTACATATAGGTCACAGAAATCAATATATTAATAGTACGATAAAATTTACTCAAAATATTTACATACTATAAAATATAATGAATTCAGTAGATATATTTTTATACAGTGAATCTATAACATTTAACCATCATATTACCATATTATCACACGTTAAACGCTGAAAGAAATTGTTTGAAAACGCCATGTTTTCTCAATGTTTACATTCACTTCTGATTACGTTCACCATCGACGTGATCCCTTTTGAATCGTATTGCAAATAAACTAAATTCTTTTGAAAGTTTTGAAATACGAAATATGTATACAAGCTTATAAGTAAAAAAAAAAAGGACTCCTTTTTCAATAAATAAAATTTTATTGGGTCAAGTATTTATTAACCGTCAACGTGTTGAAATTAATTACATTTATGTCTTTTCTACAGGTGCCACAGACTTATTATTATTATTTTTTTACCAAATTGTGTCCATGAAAACATGAAATGATCCAGGTACTTTCAATTTTTTGGGGAAATAGTCACAATTATGAGCTCATTAGCATTTTCTTTCTAAATCATGTTGGGAAACGTATGCAAATTTGTACTTGGCAAACGCGCGATATCGCCCGTGAAATTTTATCGAATTCCATTCGAGTCACCTTTGACATTTTCTAAACTATATGCTTTTCAGAAATAATAAAAGACATGCTTGATAGTTGTTTAATGATGTAAATTAATTATTCCAGGTACAAATATTTACAAGTTAGAGAAGACATACTTCTTTTCGGTGTTACGGAGGAAAAGAAAATGTGACAGATACTTTCGTACATAGACGACAATTTGACAAATTGATTTAGAACCAAAAAAATCTAAAAGCGTGAAAATAGAGTATTTTTGCAACTGAGCGAAAGAGGGAAAGAAATCTCTCTCTTCTTTTCTGTCTGATTATAATAATCTTTCCAAACCCAAAATTTCTCTATATCTCAGCGTTTTTCGTTATTTAAGGAAATACATAATCTCACTAAAAGAGGACAAAGTGCTAACAATTTCCCTATGGCAGCTGCCTGTACGTTCCCCTTTTCTTTTTGGCTCATTTAATATCCATTTAACATGAGGAAAGAATTTTCTTCCACGATATGAAATCAAAATCATATCTAAAGGACCTAAAATGTATATCCATTAGAATATGGCTGCCGTTGCCGATTTAAAGTCGTTTATGAGATGCTTTTGAAATAAGAGCTTCCCGCAAACTTATCTTTATTTGAAATTCTCATTTTAAATCAGGCAAAAATAGACAGCGATCGTCTTGATAAGAAATGGATAATTTTGATACGAGGAAGCCAAACTTTTTATCGGAATGAAAATCAACACTTTGAATGTTGATTTCAATCTCCTGATATGAGCACATTTAACGACAAATCTAGGCTGGAATCTGTCGCTTTTAATGTCGTTTCTTACAGTTTGGACAATATAATCGTACTTGATGAATTCCTACAATTAAATCATTCAGCAAGCCTAGGAAAATGATCAAGTCATGGTTCCAAAAGAAATTTATTTCCCTATAGACCACAAAACGCGAGCTTGTCGGTTTCTTAGAGTTCTCACTCTCTATTGAACTTGCAGGCAATTGCCTCTTTCGTCGTGCGCTTTTCAAAGCACCATGCTCGGCTTCGTATTAACAACAATCGTCAATTTAATTCAATTAATTTCCTCAAAAGGTTCCAAGTTAGCTACTGGTAGCTGCTACACATCTGTCCGCTAAATTTACCAGATTACGGTAAGGAATTTGTTTCTCCGAGTTCCAAATTTAGTGTTAATCGAACTGGTTGGTAACAAGACATATACGATACGTGGAGCGGAAAGAGTTCAAATCGATATGTCTATGATTTGTCCGTTTGGACCCCTATGCCATTGCATTAATTTGGCTCATTCATTCAGTTTCGCACGATTTGGTTGGAAATTTTGCTGTTGCGTTCTTGTAAAATTCTTAAATAGCTTATGAAGATCAAGACGTACATGGGTATTCAACAGTTTCTTAAAGTTTCAAGTTACTCTAAAAGCCGTTTGGACTTTTAGTTGATGAATTTATATTTGAAAATTATGGTTGTAATAGAAATCCTATTTCTACTTGGGCATGTACATTTCATTTTATGGAAGTGAGTTTGTTATTACATAAAGCATACCAAGCATACATGCACATATTTATTTTGGGCTAAAGGTTATACAGTTATCTCTCGGATGGAATTGTCCCTGACTTGGTTCCTTATAGTTGATGGTATTTTGAAATCTGTTGATATTCCCGAAGACATCGATAAGCTATAAAATATAGACAAACAAAGGGACATAGAAATGTGAAGAGGGCTGAACTTTACTTCAAACAAGAGAGCTAAAGGAGGTGAAGACTGCTGTGTGTCCATACTTACGACAATTTTGGATTAAAGGATGATAGAAGTGAACGTTAAATAAGCTACAATAACTGGTGTTTGATCGTCAGATAGGTGTTTGTTGATTGTCGTGGATGGACTAATATCGAAGTATCACAGACTTTAGGGCGGGTGATTATTACTGGTGTACACAAAAAGTGGAAGCTTTGAAATAGGTTTCATTTTCATGATCTTGGTCGTATTTGTAGCCTGTAGAAAAAATATCCCTTAGGGTACCAGGGGGTTAGAGGATCCAGTCGCAATTCAGCCCTCAGAAAGGGGGGGGGGGGGTCATAGGGTAAAACAGATCCTTTACATGGTTCTTTACTTTACATGGAAATGTTCAATTCAGAGTAAGATGAGTGGCTGATCTGGAATGAGATTACAACATGTTCATAACTGAAGCAATGAAAATGCTGCATACTTCGTAAATTTGTCTGTCAAAAATGCATTGCTTTCATATATATATAGAAAGGATAGCATTTCGAAATGATACATCAAATGACATAAATTGCATAAAATATAAAAAATATAGTCCTCTTTTTCTATGAATTGATATTATTATATTCTTATAAAAATGAAGTTAGACTTTAGGCCGTCTTCTTTTATGAATAGTATATATAAACTTATTTTCATATTTGACATAGTTGGGGGAGTCCTACAGTGAAGTTGGCCCATCATTACAGCGTATCATTACCTTGACATTTTACCATACAGTATAGACTTCGTGTGTTGTTGTTTGTTCGGTTAATACCCCTGTATAGAAGAGTCATATGTAATATTAGGCAAGAGTTAGGCAATGTCTGTTACCAGTCACTGAGGCTTCTCAGTAAGGTGACGGAAATAGGCCAACCCAAACGTCAGACCCCTGAAGCTAACTGTACCCTATTTCCGACAAGAAACAAGTAGAATGGTACCTAAAAATCACATAAAACACTTAATGAACTAAGACTTACGACAGAAAATATGAAATGTACGCATACCTTATATTCTAGACGTAAAATATTATATTACATCATCATATTCAATGTGTCAAGTTCAAGGTCGTCTACCTACCCTCAGATTTTCATGACCCTACCATTTGAAATGAGGTAGAAAGAATAAGGGTTATTTGGCAGGGACGGATGTCGTGCCCGGATAGCTCAGTATAATCACTTTCAGGATTTTTAATGGCACGAAACTGTCCAAGTATTATCCAAAAATACATGAACAAACATCCGATCTTGGTCGAATCGAACCCCTTCGATTTAAAATATAATTAGAATAGTTTTAATGCAATCTCAATAAAAACATAATAAATAATCTTATCTCAGTACGGAACTAATTAACTTTCAATGTACACTGCAGGCGTTGTGTGGCATCATTTTGCTGCAACATTGAATTTGAAAAAAAGAAAAGAAAATATTCGAGATCAAGATCTACAGGATATAAAAACAATGCCAATCCCGATACTAAATCAGCTGTTACGTTTTTCCCGGAGTTTCAATTTCTCTTCCGACAAATATGCTCTATTCTCCAGAGGACGTACAGGTCAATTTCCGAATTCGATACACCAATGATCAAAGGTTTAATTTGCCGATTTCTGATCGGGAAATCAGACAACGTGAACGAGATTCCCTCCTAATATTCATTAATTGGATATTAAAGTCCTTTATGAAATTTATACTGTGAAATGAGACCTATTACAAGCGTTAAACAAACTTATTTTCCGTGTCAGCGCCATTAAGAAGTACTCAGATGGGATGAAAATTTAGAGGTGTAATAGATTCCTGAAAACAATTGATTGAATTGGATCATACGAAAAGATAGTGTCTGATATATCACTATATTCCATCAGAGAGAGTGTTTACTCTTTCGTTGGATAGCGGCACTACAACAAATTAAGAGATGTAGCGAGATGGGTGTATCCATTAGATCTAAAGGTCCTAATCTTTCCATCACGTTTCATTGATTTGTTCATGGAATGTATACTGTTGCAAAATATAAAATATAAAATGATCACAAACTAAGTCATATATTTGAAAATTCCATTCTTATAGTTTCCTTTCTTTCCTTCTCTCTTTCCAAAAAGAAAGAGATAATACTGATTATGAATATAAACAGAAAAATGAATGAGTGAAATGAGTGAAAAAATGAAAATGAAAAAAAAGTTTCTGTGGATATTTTTCTAAACTATTCACTTTTCGTTAGTTATATATTTTTATCCTTCATAATTTCATTTCATCTCAATTGCAAATGATGATAATTGATTCATTTTAGGATACATTAGTTTGCTGTAATATTTACTAAATGTATTTCAATTAATGTTGAGTGATTTGGAAGGTTGTCCATAAAAAAAAAAAAAAACAAACAAACCAAACAAACAAACAAAAAGAAAAAGAAAAAAAAAAAAGAGTGTTGTCTCAATATATACAAGACTTGTACTTTTTCTATTCATTTAATAATTTTGTACATGCATCTAATGAGGACCTAATAGCACATATGTTATCTGAAATGTTTCCCTTTTGTAAAAATTTCACGTTGTATTTTGTGTCTTAGAATATTTTTTTATCGATATTTGGTAACTTTTGGTTCTTAATTTTTAACTACTCTCATAAACACGGGAAATAGGTATAAAAATAGACTTTTCTAGCGTCTGCTTCCAAATGGATAATCTCAGCAGATAGAGTACGGGGTCTTATAGATGTCAAAATAAATAAACAATAAAGTTTACTGCTTTACTTCTAAACAAAAGCTTTGATTTTTTATGTAGTTTTCTCCCTACAACCCGAAAAAGGGGAAATTCTATAACTAGACTCAAACATACTGAAGTTACATTTTCACGATCACATGACCTTCAAAAAATTTTCGTTTGTTGATCGATCATTTTCTTAAAAATCTCGACAAGGCTTTATATCAAATTTGACAGCGGTGTGAATAAACAAAGATTTTCTTTGATGCTAGGCAATCGGTATGAAATCCCCCCTCCTTCTTACTAGCCAGCTGTCGCCTCTCCGCAACTTATCAAAACCGGCAACGTCTTTCACATAACGATTTATTTTCTCAAAGCGATGTTAATTCTCCAATTTTATGGATAATTGAATACTGTCACACGAATCACACTAATGTCAACTAGAAATCTGTTAATTCAGTCAATAATTTTCTAGCATGCAATCATTATACACAGAGTATTATATCATTTTTATCTCCCGTTAAGGCTATTTATTCATCAAATCAAATATATTCTGTGATATTTCGAATGAATGAATGAATGAATGAATGAATGAATGAATGAATGAATGAATGAATGAATGAATGAATGAATGAAGCTATCAAAATGAACAATTGAGAATATCAATGCGAAATAAATAAAAAGATATAGTTGAATAATAAATACAAACCAAATACTCATAAATATACACATAAATGAAGAAAAGAACAAAGGAATAAATAAAAAATAAATGAGCAGAAAATAGATAACATAAATAAATAAATAAATAAATAAATAAATAAAAAACAGATACATAAATAAATAAATAAATATTCTGAAACATTCTGAAAAGCAAATGATATAAATATAGGCCTGTGTCAATTTGTATTTATATTATAATATAGAATAAAAATGGTGATAATCTCAAGATTTGTATATAATATATGTAACATTATGTCAAACTGATATTTTATTTCCATTAAAGAATCCTCTGTAAATATCCGAAATAATTGGCTGCTACGGCAAACATAGCGAGCCGTCAAACATCGCGACAAGAAAAAATTATAATAAGGGCGCGAGAGGAGTCCCACTTGGTGAAATTTGATACTTGTTCGACACTTTAAATCTAATACACAAACATGTAAATAGCGAATTATTCAATAAGTAACAATAAAATGAAATTCACCTAATGATGATAATCGATCTAATTTGCATATCGTTGATTTGGTAGGCGAGGCACGCGTACGGTCGGTAGTTTTAGTTCTCTCTGTGAACATAGACGATATAATGCACAGGTATATTGATCTCCCTGTAAAATGAGCAATCCTACAGCATATGGATAAAAGCAGATCATTTTTATTTTCTATTGTTGCTGCTATTGTTTTGATGAAAAATAATGAATAAATATTTTTGTTTTCTTTCATATTTTTCCTCTTATTTAAAACTTCGTCTTTTGAATTAAGAATTAGAACTACAAACATATTAGAATTAATAACTGATTAATTTCAGAGAAGCAAAATTCTTGAGTTTCAATATGACATCAGACGTCGAATAAACTAGACACTTCCGTCAAGGGGGACAACTCTGACACGCATTCTGACAATACACAGTCTGGTACACGGCGCGTCACATCTATGTTAATTTCATATCTCCTGCACGTGCGTCTTACCGGGTACGAGGCAATTCAAGCTGCGATCTACACGGATTTGGATGTGAATTTGAGGGGTATATCACATGTCAAATTATGACATTACATAGTGTAACTTATCTTTTTTGTGGTCCGATTGATTAGTTCATTATTCATAATTTCTATCAAACAGCGCTGATACCGATATAGACGAAATTAACTTGGCCATGGTCAGTGACTGAAAGGGAGATTATGAAAGGAAATGTGTAGTAAATACTTTTAAGTTTCATGTAGTATGTCGAAGGGGAGTGAAAATAAATCAGCGAATTTGTTATATTTATATCATACAATAACATACTTTGTCCTTATGATAAAATGACTCATTTTAAACTTTTGTTTTTGATACAGTGCTATGATTCTTGCATAAAAACAGACGAACATTTTTGGAATTTTATCGCAAATCACAAATTTGAGAAAAAAAAGATACAAATATATATATTAATAAACTGAACTCAGAAGAAATAACTATGTAATTTAAGAAAAAAACAGAAGAAAATAGAATGAAATGAGAAAAAAACATAGATAAATTGATAGATAAATTATCTAAAAGAAGAATGATTTAAAATTGTAAATAATGACAAAAACTTTTAAATTAAGGAATTACATGAATGTTTCTTGTTTTGAATTAAAATTGTACGAAAAATAAGTATTGGGCGGATACCAAAGACATTCAATGTAAAATAAAACTACATGCACATGTACGCAAAGTGAGGTGACGGTCGGATGTTGACGAAGACATTTAAACCAAATCCATAGATATAAACTGTTCGGTCGTAACTCTGAAAACGTCTTCACGTGGTTATCGAGATCCGTTTAAACACTTTCTACTTCATTACTTCAAAAGAAATTTTATGGCTTGAAATCTTTTTATAAGAATTTCATATTTAACAAACATCATAAAACTGCACATTAAAATTTTTGAAGGATTTTGTTCCAGTGGATTTCTATCACCAAATACGCAGAATTGATCTATTTGAGGTTTTTACTGTTACGGTAAACTGAAGAAAAATGTACCTGAAATCTCGATATGAAAATCATGGAAGTTTGCGGTAAACCTCTGGGTCACAACTTTTAAAATGAAAATAGCTCTCTCTCTCTCTCTCTCTCTCTCTCTCTCTCTCTCTCTCAAAAACCCTATATTTTTTTATCCCCATCTTTAAATTTTCCCAAGTCTTGCCACCTGCTCCTGTTGAAAAAAGAAAGGAAGATACTTTTTAAGGGGGAAGCTTTCATTTGACACTTTAATATCGACTCGCACCTTCCTTCACCTAGGGTGATACACGGTTTCAAATTTACAAACAAAATCGCCGCAGTCCGCGAAGATTTCAAACTGTGATAACTGATGAGTATCCGATCAGCCGAACATTCGGGATCTAGCTTGACGGTGAGCAGACAAGGAGAACTTCGAGCCCGGGGCAAAATATGACTATAAACAGCAAATAACTGTTGACCTGTATTAACAAACATTAGCCGCGTTCGTCTCTGACCTCGAGTGACCTACGATCCTTCTCCCACAAAGTCAAAATAAGTACTTTTTAATTGCTAAGTTAGTACGTTGGTGATGACCCTGTTGTTGGTCAAGGGAACCTACCATTTACGACACCATCAGGTGATTCGCAGACGACAAAGTTGTTTCCTGTTTTTCAAAGGGATGCCCCCTTTAATTTATCATTTACAAACGCACGAAAATATGTACTATAAAGTTCATTTTAATGCCTCTAAAGGTTTTAATGATTCTGTTATATATCTGTGATTTATTCCACCTCCTGTAGCGTCAGTGTTATGAGGAATTCTCCTTGTCTTGATCTGCTAGAATGGATAATCTGTTTTAACCAAGACAAGAGAATCCAAGAACATTTTCAAGAATTTAGGTATATTGGCAAATTCGAAGGTCAAATAGCAATGACCTTTTTTATATTCAATGTATTATGCTTAGATTTTGTCTTTGGTATAAAATTTGTCTGTACAACATTTAGAAGAAATATGCGCTGATGGTTTTGACGCATTACGAAAAAAGAATGTACAAAATAGTTTGAAAATGAAAGTTGGGGATGCAACTTCCCTCTTATATGTATAAGTCGTCATATCTCCATGAAGTAAAATAAATATGGTCTGTCTTGCCTCCATTTTATATGATCAGTCTCGAATCGTCTGTATTACGTTTGTGTATTGTGTAAATATCCTTATGTAAGAGACGATATGACGATATCCTCCGTCTACCTGAGTTATAAAGTTTTATTTCTCATTTAATATCATCCTTTTGAATTCCTTCCCAGCTATCCACGTGTATGATGATCGCATTACATAGGCGAAAATCTCCCGAGAATTCAACAAATTTAAGTATTTTGATGCATGTTGAAAAAGTTTAAGATATTGTACTGCACCAATCCACATCTTGAATTTGAACCGACTTACGTTAATATTATCTCAACTCATATTTCATAGGAAATTCCTGATGTCCAGATTTCTCTAAAATGCAAAAGCTTTTAATTAGTTGCATATATGCGAACCTACAGCATTTCACCAACAGCCCGGTCAGGCCAAAGAAATGAAAAGTAGGACGGAAAGGAGGTGGGGTGGGGATTACAATCTACGATGTCTTATGTTTTTTTCCCGAATTCCTCGAGGGTATATAATCCCACCCTACGTACTAGATCAGTGCATGGAGGATTTTTTTAACTTGTATAATTCCCATTTGTGGTCCTGTTATGTGAATATGTCGATTTCTGTTTCAGTATAATATTTCAAATGTACAAATGTGCGATATATGATATGTAATGCATTCCACAGGTCGGACGGAGTGAGGTCTGGTTTGTGTCATAGTGTATGTTGTGCCATACAAAACACATTAAAAAAAACCCAACTCCTCGTAAATACTCAGGATACGAAATTTGTATCCGTGTAACAAAAATATAAATTACTCACAAATTGCGATTTCAAGTAAAGGCTTGTGTGAATTCAAAACTTATCTGAGTATTTCGAAAGTGATTTTTGGGAGCAAGATCCTTCTCTAAATAATAAAATTAATTAAATCATATAATTTCCCAAGTTGTTCTATTTTTTATTGTGAAAGATTGAAATCGCAATTTGTAGTAAATTCTAATTTTGTTCCATTCGAGGATAATATTTAAAATAATCCAGTAATTTGAGAACTCTGTATTGGCCTCTTTTCTAATCAATTAAGAACTGTGTGCATGTTACATGAACAAGGAACGCAGAAAATTACCAAATGCGTTTCTTTTCAAAAGCTCCTTTCATTGTGAGTACAGCCTGCGTGAAGTATCCTGTTTGAAAACATAACTTTTATAAATAAATGTACGTGGAGAGAAGAAAGTCATTTGTCATTTCCTGGGAGCTTTCTAGGCTTGATGTGAATGCATTGTTGGCCATGAGACGTATAAGGTAGTTAGTAAATTACAAAAAAAGTATCAAGACTCGGGACCGTATCAATCAAATAACAGTTAAACCTGTAAAAGTCGTGACGTTATGGTGAAACCATGATGCTTTTTCATGATTTTCATGAAAACAACACTGCAATGTTGATTTCAACCTGCTGATATTCTTTCTACTTTCTTTTGCAGAATTTGCAGCCGAAAAGTACTAGAAAAGCAGAGATAACTTCACATATGTATACAGCTTCTATTATCTTGTCTTGTGAGCGTCCTTTTCTAATAAAAATTTCGATGAAGTCATGTGCATCAAATCGCTTGACTTAAAGTGGCTCGTCTCTGGGATACGGTTGTTAAAGTTAAAATGTATTATTAAGCCTTTTCAAGCAGTTTTTTTTATACCTATCATTTGCCCAGACACCATAGGCAATACGTTCGATCAGCTAAATTGCATTTGTACCATATATATAGTTTTTTTTCTGACACCTTAGGCGATACACATAGTGCAAAGTAATTGCACATATCACATGGTTTTTCCCCTCCTCCTTAATACAGCAAACATCGACACTGAAAACCATTAGACAATTGTAAAAACATTTATTATAGAATTAAAATCAACTCCAGTAATACACACGTGTTAATTCTATGTATATTTCATCACAATATACTGCAACACATGCAAACAACATGTGTAATACGTTCAAGATATAAATAAAAACAATGAAGAAAAAACTGGTAAAAATGAGAATTTTTTCTTCGACGCAAACACTGTAGTATAGGCATCATTAATAATTCCACTTCCAATTTGCTATTGAAACATAATATGGCGTAATTAATTCAAGCGATATTCTCGTTTGTTGTGTTTTTGATAACAGTTCAACATGGTGCAACTTCAATGAAATTGGAGAGGCATTATCTGAGAGTAATAACTTATCATAAACTGTTATCTGGGGGTATAAATTGAGACAAATTTGTATTATCAACATAAAACGGACTTGGAATGATAACTCAATTTTAGGAACGATGCTGAAGTCAAATTATATAAATATATATAAATTGCCCTTTATGATATTTTCATTGTAGCAAAATTGTCAAATAATTTGAAGTTCAAAAATATTTCTGAAAAATACGCGAGAATCAATTTGAAATGAGAGAGGAATGATCTTTTTGAGAATGATTTTTGTAAGAGGGGAATGATTGAAGAAAAAACTTTATTATTGAGCAACCGCATCTAAATATATAAAAACAACCTTGGCAAAAATATAATTGAAAAACAAGTCTTGATACCGAATCTGTGTGTTCTATAAAGGAAGATGCACTCCATCGAACGACAACGGACCACGAAGAGTGTTTACAAGAGATATTAAGTCTTCATAAACCGTGACTCTTTTCCAAGCGACATATCCCCCAAGAAAAGCTAAGTCAACTTTACACAATTAAAATCAAACAGAGACGAGCAGACTATGTGTGTACAAAACTCCCAAGGAAAACAGATAGATTTACAGGATTTGCTCATAGTGTATACAAATTCTTCTTAAATTAATTTTGCAACGATCATGGAACCATAAAGTAGGGGTATAAATTGGCCGAAAACCGATACTGATGGAAATTACGTATTTTTGACATGATTTTACAGAAATAACGTGAAACAGTTAAAACCTGTTCATAATAAGTAATTAGAAAATATTATTTTAACTTTATGATTTTAAAACCCAGCATAGAAATTATTATTTAATTCATATTCAAAAATAGATTAATTTTTCATTCGAGCATATAAAGAAGCACGACCAAAGGGGAAGATATTGGGGGGTAATAAATCAATCAATATAAATTAATCAAAAATCAATAATTGGCACTTAAAACATTGAATATTATAGTACAGAAGTCCAAACGCACTAACTTGAGGAGTCCGTTTTTTCGGCTCCCGGTTCCCGCCGTCACGAGTCTAGCCAATACACAAATCGCACATGCGTATGGAGTCTGATCCCTGAAATTGGAGCAATTTGGTGTATTCGTTTTTATGTCTATCACATCCATCATAACAACAATTTGGACTTGTCTGATAACGTCGCTATCGGCATCATAAAGCGTCCATCATTCCGTGTCCTCCAATGTCCCAAGTCAGTCAATCCTGCCCAAAATCACACCACAATGGTCATCTCAGTCTTTATGGTCACCATTTTGCTGTCATTCCCAACACCTTACTTTCTGTCCGGTTCAGAACCAGACTATTTTAGTATTGGGACATGGCGATCGGCTCAAATGGCAAAAAGGAACGGGTCGAGGCAATTCGGGCGTAATTGTTCAACTTTTATAAATCTCTTAGTCAGTGCGTCGGTGAATGATTATGTGCATTATAATGATGATGAGCCTGCGGTTGCTGGCTATGAGCATTCATAATCGGACCGACAGAATGATAATTTGGCGATAATAATGTTTGTGAACTCGTCACCGCCATGTTAAGTCCATGTTCAGAACCATTCATATTTCCGTTTCCTCTGTTCGAAAGCGGGCTATCGGCACGAGAATTTTCATCACTTTCTTGCATCAGCAGTTCTCCATTTGGTCCGAGAGGACCCGGCGGAGTCATTCGTTTTTCTTTTTGCCGTCTGTTGCAGAACCAAACTCGCACTACTTCCTTTTCTAACTGAAGCTGGTCGGCTAACTGAGCAATTTCTTGGGCGGATGGCTTGGGTTGTTTAACAAAATGATTCTCAAGAGCGCCTTTAACTGTCACTTCTATACTAGTGCGCTTCTTTCGCTTTCTACCTTGTGCTGCAATTTTGTCTATGCTAGTAGATGACCCTGTGGTCGAGTCCGCTTCTTCAAGCCACTTTTGGAGCAATGGTTTCAGTTTACACATATTTTTAAAACTTAACTGCAAAGCTTCGAATCTACAAATAGTTGTCTGACTAAATACGTTACCATACAAAGTGCCCAAAGCAAGTCCCACATCTGCTTGCGTAAATCCTAGTTTTATTCGTCTCTGTTTAAACTGCTTTGCGAATATTTCGAGATCGTCAGAAGAAGGCGCATCCTCGTCCGAGGGGGCATGCTGGTCCAGGTCATGTTCGGGGTCCCGCATGCCCGGATGCATGGGTTGGTGGGGGGACAGCATGCCGTTGAGCTGTACCCCGTACCCAGGGTGCTGAAGTTGACCCCCACCATTGATATGTGGCGAGGCCAGATGAGAGTGCCATACTTGTGACGGATGTAATTGTTGTGGTCCGCGGTGATGTAACGTAGCATGTTGACCGAGGTCTGCCCCCTGATTTGGTTTCATATCACGTATGTCCGTCCGCATGTCCATTCGCATGTCGTGAAGTTGCGGCATATTCCAGGAATCACCGCCCGTAATCGGCCAATGATTGTTCGGGTGTCCTAAGTGATGTCCATTTTGCATTTGAGGTGGCATATACTTCATTTCCTGTAAGTCCGTTCTATGTAAATATTGAGGTTGTTGCGCCACAGAGCACTGCATCCCGTGAGTAGGGTCCGCCAAGGAAGTATTTAACGAGGGTGGAGTACTCGATAAATAAAGTCCCGCACTCGCAGCCATCACTATCAAAATTCAAGTCGTGTTGTTGTTGATCCACATTAACTTGTTAAAGAAGTAGTTCAACATAAGTTAAGTCATCTGACTTGTAAAAACGCCTTTACTTGGTCCTGGCTTATTGGCAATGCATATAAACAGACTAGGACATTTCTTAACTTTACACGAGTCATATCTGCATATCCCCGATACACATGTCACCTCATCCTAACGCTGATTGGATGGGGCGGAGTTGATTGGCGTGAGGCGGCTGAATATATTACGCCGAGTTGCTTTATGTGCTTGCTGATTGGTTAATTAAATACACAGTGGTTGTCTCAGAGATCAGTCCGCCACGATACCATGTGAGATCATGTAATTAAATTGTCCTTATACAAACATCTTCTTTTGTTTGCTTTCTAATATAAATACATCAGAATAAACGAAATTAGAGCTTCTTCAAGTCTCTTACGATATTTATCAAACAGAGACGGACACGGATTTGTTTTGATCGTAAATTTATATGTACCAACTTGTTGGGCATCCATGCACGTATCAGGGGTATATAGGTAGATCTATCTATAAACTAATGCGTTCAGCATCGGTCAAATATACGATGTAGTAAAAGCTGATCTCCGTAACTGTAAAGATGTTTATTATGATTTCACCGCTTCGATGCGCATCATACAAATTAAACAAAATCACAGACAGTGCCTCGGTTGAGGAAAATTGGGTTTAGATTTCAAAAAAGCAAAGTAACGTCTGTAAAAGAGGGTAGATGAAATGTCTTGTGAGGGAATTTTAATTAAAGTAAACCCCTATCTTGGCTTTCTTTCACTGTGGTGTATTGAAGCGTAAGGCGTTAATAAAACAGTCCCCGGTATCACCCCAGTGTAGACACTTCCAGATCATTCAGCCGGAGTGTCAAACGTTAAAACCCCCGCCGTAATGTTCTCCTACATCCTCTATGCTGTAGGGTACAGGTAGGCCTATGACAGGTACCTATCTAGATAAAGTGAGGGAAAAGTGTTGTTATGGTGAAGATTTATCTAAAATCAACCAATTTCTAGATACTTTATGCAATATGACTTACTAAGAATATTTGCCTTTTATTTCCTTTTATTTGAATGTATTTTACACCCTCTTCTCTGAAATATGTGAAATTTGAGCAAGCTGGCTTTTATGTTTCTAACAAACATTTCAGAACATTTTTGTGTAAATGTAGACAAGGTTGGAGTATGATAACTTGGAATAATAAATAAATAAATAAATAAATAAATAAATAAATAAATAAATAAATAAATAAATAAATAAATAAATAAATAAATAAATAAATAAATAAATAAATAACGGGAAGAAATTTACTTCCTCATTATCATAACCATTTCACAATGTGAACTTGGAACGAAATTAAGGAAGTTTTAAATGATCGTTTTAATTTTAATCATAACATGGTCCAATTAATTCATCTTAAAATATGAAAATTTCCAAAATAAACATCAAAGTAGTACCTATTAGTTATTCAGTCTCAAAGTCGAGAAAGAAAAATTAAAAAAAAAATTCGACATTAAAAACATATCTATACAAGACAAGATTTCTTTAGTATAAAAAAAGGGACAATGCGAAAGAATGTCAAATATCAGAAAATGAAACAAAAATGTTATCAAAAATAAGACATTATTTACAGCAAGCGACTTTCAAGTTGTGAAAGTCGATATCATTATTTCGTAACAGGTGTTTACTATATATAAGAGAAAGGATTCATGAAAATGCAAATTATAAAAAAGCGACTAAACATCGGCTATATAAAAGCTGACGAGAGTAACACAATACCAAAAATTATTAGATTATAACTTCATTTATACTGTATCAAATTACAACTAATATTTCAGAACAAAAAGAATTTGTAAAATTGTTGGAGAGGCGAATTCTAAGTATGCTTTACTTGTCGCCAATCCCTTGCTACATATGCAATAAATATGTTTAAATCAAACAAAAAGAAAGATAAAATGAAAATGAAAAAAAAAAAACTATAAACATTCTGTCAAAATGTTCAATTTCTTTAAGTTGGAAATGCATGCATAAAATTTGTATGCATTTAAAAAGTACCAATGCATGTTTATAAATCTAATCAACCTCATTTAATTTCCACATGCTTATCATCAAGAAGAAATAGAAGAAGAAAAAAAGAGTGTAGAAAAGTTTGAAAAGCCAGGTTGATGATTTATCTAGTATCTGGATACAGGACTCATAATTACCACTTCACATAAAACAAACAAACAAATAATTCCCATTAATACATGGCTATAGAGTTTTCTGGTCCTATTCTCTCACCATAACGCCTATCATTTTCCGGAAAGGAACACCATTACCCACCATTGTTCAAACGACATGTTTTTTATTTGTTCTACCGAACCCGATGTTTTAGATTTTATGAGCTGCTTCGGGTAGATAGGGTAGCAGGCAGATCCCGTATCAAATGATTAAAAGCAGGCTCTTCTTACAACACTCGAGCTTCCCGCGAAGCTGCAACTATGGAATAGATATAAAGTCTGGACGTTTTGTCCTGTGATGCGGAATAAAAGGTGTTATTAGGACTACAATAGGGGGAGGCCCATCCGATACTTTCTGTCTGAAATTTAATCATCTATCTACCTGTGTTTTTTAGATATAAAATTGTCACCCAGGCGAATACAATGAGAAAATTTTAATGAGTTTAGGAGGTTATTTGAAAGATAAACACGTCCTAAAACTTGTTCCTGCGCGCAATACTCCTTTTAATCAAATCCACGTCTTTATCACTTGATACTCAATTTGCAGTAAGTATATTTATTTAATTTAAATTCGGTCGGGATGATTTTTATATTTGTAATAGGAAAGAAATCAAAGCCTTATTTTGTTTATCAGCTGTGCAAGATTTAACTTCATACACGATTATAGAGACGACAAAATTAAAAACATAAAAACTCTTCCCTTACAGAACAGGAATATATCTTTAATCATCAATACTTTTTTCTAAAAACTGCTCGAAAATGTAAAATTAAAAAAGACCTACCTTTATTTAACGATTTTCCCTAAAAATAACAGGTGCTCTCCCTTTGGTGTCGATCGTAGCCTCCCTGACGGAAATTAGGTAAATCTGTCATAAAACGTTCACGCTTTTTATGTGACAAAAGTCAAAAAGTCTCCTAAAATTTAGACATAGATCTTTAAAATGGACATATTGTTTCTATCTAGTATGCCATCAGCATCAAATTGAAAGTAAAGAAGCTATCTGGTTCTAATCATGAAAATAAAGAAAACTAGAGAAATACAGACGAAGAGAGAAAGAGAATTGCAGAAAATTAATATATAGTATAATCATGTTCTGATAAAGAAAAAAAAGTTATAGAAAGTTTAGGAATTTATCATAAAACAAGCTATTTATTAAGGGCATTTAATTTAATGACCTGATTTATTTAGTTTTATACTTATTTAGAATGAATCTTTCTTCTTCTTTCATTTGAATTATTTCAAAAGAATATGTGCACATATACTAATTTATCTTACTGAAATTTCTAAAATGGACAATAAAATTTGATATCTGCCTTATCTAGATTGGAGCAAAAACCAACGACATCTATTTCTGCTCATATGTAGCATTTGTCATTTTGTCTAGAATCTCTAATACCAAACATCAAATACAACAGAATGAGACAAAATCAGATCAAAGCTAAGATCTTCTGTATCCAATTTCAGCGGTCACGAGGATTCGGTACCAGCGCGAGTCTGTCCTACTATTATACATAACATGTAGCAGAGCGCGGGAACACATGGTGACAGTTCGCTGGGTATTCAGGCTCCATCTCTGCTGACAGAATTGAGTTGACACTTACGCTCGGCTGCCGCTCCCGTCAAACCAGATTTGCCGACTCCTATCGGCTACATTAACGGAGTTAAGCTGTAGTTGATGTAACAACCGGCGTCCAACGGCGATGCCATTTTCCTAGAGATTGTTTTCTTTAATTTCTGGGGATGTAGCTAGTGTAATTGAGCGAACATTCCTAATAAGGGTTATGCTCTCGTTGATGGGTAAAATTGGCTGGAGATTTTTGCGCTTTTTGAATTGACACTAACAGGAATGCGGGTAGAGATACAATACAAAAACACGCCTTCAAATTTATACACAAAACTGAAACCGATTAAATTAGCAATCGAGCAAATTAAAGACATTCTTTATAAATCGCGAACTTGTAACGTTGTTTTTAAGTTTTCCCCAAAAACTTCTTGGTTTCACCAACACGAGAAGTAATGATGCCATTTGTTTGCCGTATCTGATTTAATACACAAAATGCCAAACTCTGAATAAACAAAATCGTTTTCGAACAGCCATTCCTTCAAGAACGACCAAGAAGCAATATAGCTTCTCTGCAACCAAATTATATCACGTTATTCCGAGAAAGAAAAATAGAGATTTCACCAAGAAACAATAAAGTTAATTGATCTGAACCTAATCTGGACTATTAAAGTATTAAAGTCTTCAATCAAAAGGTACTCGCGTCCAATAATATGCAAATCTGTTTGAAGCGTTCTAATTCCTCGAGCAGCTAGCACGTTCCAAATAAGTTTTATCGGCATTCTGGATGATAACATTCCTTAAAATTAAGGTGCAACATTTTCTTTGATGAAGGACTTTGTAGTCTCAGTGGCATGAAATCACACTCAAATTAGGAAATAATCGATCTGTAACCTTCGTTATGATATCGTATAACCTTTTGATTTCGGCATCTATTTGATATTGTAACGGTTTGTGGCGACCATAGGTTACATTGCAATTGTTTGACCTTTGTTCTTGGTCATACCTAGTTTCCTCGTTTATTTTTCTTTTCGTATTATGATAGATATTCTATAAAAAGAACTTGCAAGCATAGGGGTATTTATTTGAAATTTAGTTCAAATAAAGTAAGAAAGATTGAAATACAGTCTAATGAATGTGCAAAAATATAGATGAATGGGTAGATCTATCAATAAATCGATCATTCAACAGATAAATACATATAGAATAAAAAAAACCCTTTCTTTCTTTCTTTCCTCATGATGGTATGCCATACTATTTTCTCTCGTTTCTTTTTTAAGCATCTTAATCATGAAAACACGTAGTATATTATAAGCACTTACGACAATCTAGTTGATTGGAAACGTTATTGAGCTGGACTTGAAAGGCTTGTGATAGAAATGTAAGAAAGCCCTTTTCACCATTTTCACCTTAGTAAATTTTGTTATTTTGTGGAGATTTTCTGTGATATTCTTCGATATCAAAAGCAGTTGTCCTCGCACAACCCTGGCTGCGCAATTTGATTTGTAAAAGGTTTGCGACACGAATCTAATGAGAATTACCCGATAAAGCGGAAAGGTAGACACGTATGGTCCAAGATACCTGGTCCTTTGAAGTCGTGCGATAAAAAAGGACTTACAGCTTCCGCAATAGCGAGCTATGTGCTTTTAAGTTCAATTTAATTTAAATCAGGGATATAGAAAATAATCATACAGTAAGGAGGTTCGGGCTTAATATAAAATCAGCGGCTTCTTGAGTGATCAAGTACACGTGGTGTGAGTTGGAGTTTGATACAGGTGTGGGACACTGTTATGAAAAAAGTCGGTATGGTGTTACTGAACGAGATGTTTTCCTCTTGAAAACCCTCCTTTGTAGCTGAAAGGAAGATGCGATCCATGAGAGAGGAGCTTTTCCCTGCCTTTGATCGTCCCCATATTCATATCAAGAGGAATGACAAGCCCCTAACGCTTGAGAAAGTCTAACACATCCTATAGGCTCATACGGGACCATCTCAACACGCAAACGACGAGGTGGGCAAAATAACTGTAGGTGCTTTCATTTCGCACCTGATTCTATTGTTTTCATGTATATATTCAATATTTCTATCGTAGATTTTCTTCTGAATAAAGATTCAATTTTCCAGTTTTGTCTTGGGGAGAGGTGTCTTTTTTCAAGGTCAATGCTCAAAATAAGGTCACATCTTTGAAATTCAGAGTCTTTACATTCGTAAAGTACGCATGTACCGAAGGTTAAAATAGATGAAAGTTGTATTGTATACTTATGTATAGACTGGAATGATAAAGGTCCATAATTACAGCAAGAAATACGACAGTCTTAACAACAAAAAAACCAAAAAAAAAGTTTCACTTCTAGAAAAAAAAAACCGAACTTTGTAACATCACAGAAAATATTTCTCTGTTGGCTATGCTTACTCATCAGTCGTGACGTCCTCATTTCGGCTCTGTATGCCCAGTGTTGGCACTCGATCGGCCCTGTAAGCTCACCGCCCAATCGTCATTCGGCTAGGAATGCTCATTGTTATCCTCATTTGTCTCTGAATGCATCTTGTTCGCCCTCATTCCAGTCGACTGTGTTTGCTTCTTGGGCGATTTCGTTCGGCTCTGTTTGCTTCTTGGGCGACCTCGTTCGACTCTTGTGCCCATTCGCCGTCCTCGTTCGACTCTTATGCCCATTCGCCATCCTCGTTCGACTCTTATGCCCATTTGCCGTCCTCGTTCGACTCTTTATGCTCATTCGCCGTCATCATTCGACTCTTTATGCTCATTCGTCGTCCTCGTTCGTTTCTGCATGCCCATTTGCCGTCCTCGTTCGACTCTTTATGCCCATTCGCCGTCCTCGTTCGACTCTTTATGCTCATTCGCCGTCCTCGTTCGACTCTTTATGCCCATTCGCCGTCATCGTTCGACGCTTTATGCTCATTCGCCGTCCTATATCTGCTCTTCATATTTCATGGTCGTCCTCATTCATGCGCATTTACTGGTTCATTTGTGTTTCATGTAAATAGTATTTTGACGTCGTGTTATTGATTATTTTCCCTTTTTTGTCTTTTATTTAAAATTCCGTGCATTTTGTCTCGGAGATTTCTCCTCATCTTTTCCCCAAAAGATTTAATGCCGAAGGAATAAAAAAATTATCTCGATTATTCACTATTCATATAAAGACGATTGGGATCAGTAAGGAAATATTTATGTCTGTGCCTGTGTTTCAAACGAGATGTTTTAAAGTAATTGCTTATCATAAGGAGAGAGAATGTAGAACAACGTTTAGAGATTCATGTAATAACTCAATCTTAGAATATTTTCTGCATCCTTATCATTAAAGAAGTACCTATCAGATATTCAGTCTCAAAGTCGAGAAGGCAAGGCAAAATCATTAGAATTTCCATTGACAATATCAACCTCCCTAAAAAACAATAAGGACAAGGAGAAGATCGTATTGACGTTGAACACAAAGTTCCAGATATTGCAGTCTTATTATGCCTCCCTCAATATGATAAACGATGGTGGTCCGAGTCCCATTGTGTAATTTATATTTCTCTATTGACTCTGAACTTCACCCCAGGAAATAAATAACTAAATGCAATAAAATGTTGGTAAAATAAGACGCAAAACTATCCCTCAATTTGTCCAAAAAGAGAAAGGTGCACATAGAATCAAATACCTGACTGATGTAAAATAGACACCGAAACTAAATGTCGCTTTGCTTCGTAGGCGACAATAAAACTGCATCCTGCAATGAAATATTAGATAAAAAGAAATGTATCAGTTTCGTGAATCTTCCGTAAAAATATCTGAAGGAAAAATATAAAGAAAGGTAGAAATAAAGAAAACTAATCCCGAACACCAACGCTGGGCATTAGCACTCAGTTAGAACGCTATCCCGTTCTCTTACACAACATTACCACGTTATAGCATTTCTTCACTTCTCACATAATTTGTGGAAGTCACGCAAATCCCGGCAATACCCCAGTGATGGAGGGAACTTCATACAAAATCAGGGGCGGATCTAGCTAATGTATTCTTGGAAACATGAAGAAGGGTGTGTGTGTGTGTGTTAGTCTTTATTTCAGAGAGATCAAGGATTTATATTTGCAGTCTCTACATGAAATAACGTCTGGCACACCCAGATTGACTTCATTTATTCCAAACCTATATGTGTTGCATAGAAGAAGCAAAATAAGATCAGAGGATTTTGACATCGGCCCCCACCATTTACACCCGCACTCGCTTACCGTGACGATGACAGGGATCTAAGGTCTCCTACACCAAATGAACGGACCATTACGGGAGAACAGACCGTCAAATCAAGCGTGAAATTTTCTCGTTATCAGGGGATGTAAAGGGCAAATTATCACCCAAATGGTCTTTTAATTCCATCCTAATGACTCTGGATTTCTTTAACTAAATATCCGTCTTTTTGCCCAATGGGAATTCTGAAATGACACATTTAAATCACATATATTACAATCGAAAATAATTTACGCGTATGTGTTTATTTTTGCGAAAGATAACATTTTGTGCTTTAGTCTTGGTTTTTACTTGAGAATGAGTCGCACAAAAGTTAAGCTACAACAATTACATTTAACTTTAGCTCCTCTATCATATATCAATCAATAAATAAATCAATCAAAGGATACTCACATTATAAGAATTTCTTTGTAAAAATATTATTTCCGGCTCAACTGCACGAAGCAAAGCGTGATATTCCACTAATGATTTTAGGCACGGTCCATTTGATATTCGGGGGGGGGGGGGGCTTGGTTTTTTTTTTTCGAAAAAAAATAATTTTGCTCTCAATTTTGATGAAAAAAATAAATTTGCTTATGGTGTGACAGAAAAAAATCATCTTGCTCTTACAAATAATCTGAATTTGAAGAATTACCATAAAATTTCGCTAAGATTCTTAAAAATTTTCCGGCTCGCTTCGCTCGCCATAATTTTCTATCAAAACATTATTCACTAATGCCAAAGTTCATATATTTCAAATCAATATATAAAATCTTTTATCTCTCTGTTTAAAAGTAATTTGAGTTCTTGCATGAAAATAAACTAACATATTAATATATAGAGTTTTGAGTAAATATATATATAATTTCTACTGATAAAACACAAACATTCTTAATAGACGCATCACATTGTTAAAAAAAAATTTCTTGCTCCAACTTTGCAAGAAAAAAATAATTTCGCCCAGGTCCGGGGCGAAAAAAATAATCTTGCTCCGACAAAAAACAAGCCCCCCCCCCCCCCCCCGGGAATATCAAATGGACCGTGCCTATAATCATTTCTACAGGCAATGAAACGAAATTAAAATTGAAAAGAAACATTCCCCCGGAATATATTTCGTTGTCACATTTTATTTTGGTGAAAAATTATACAGCGTATCTTTCATGGGTCCAGAGGTATCAGTTACCAAAAAACCCATTTCCCTCAATGATACAGACGAATGATATTATATCTATAATTCGAATTTCCCGCCTTCAGAAATGTATAATTCTGATTGGTCATGACAATCACTAATTTTGAATTTCAATGACAAAGAGAGAAAAAAAAAAACCCGAAGTGACCAGATTTTCTATCATTTATAAGGAACGGCAACAATTGTTCAAACCTTCATATCGTTTTTGTGGAAAGGCCTTACAATCTGCTAAAATCACTGCGACTTTGCCACAGCATAATGTCATGGAGCTACAATGACGATAAATGGTGCAACAGAGAAGATCAACTCAATCCAAAGTCAAAGTCTAAGGTCAAATCTATTGAATGTAAATACCCTACCGTATCACTTTCACTTTCCCGTGCAGGAAATTTTGAGCAGCGCAGTTACACAAAATTCAGAAATCAAACTAGAGGGCGCTACTGAAAAGCACTTTGGCTTGAAGGGCCACTGATGAAGACTTAATGTCTAGTGCATTAAAATTGGTTTGAAATGTCGTTCGGGAAGGGTACAATGTTATGAGTAGGATATCTTCAATTAAAGTTATACAGGAGGTTGTTGATTCAGTGTCTGACACATAAAGACAACATAAAATTATAACATCAAACTTGGCTGCTCTATCAAGTTATTGAATGCCTGAAGAAATTTTAAAAGACTTTCCAAAAATATACTGCAAGTTGTGAAAACTTGTCGACAAGTTAATTCCAGAAATTTGTTAAAATTTTATCAATGAACTTGTACTAAAAGTTGTACATGATTCACCATGCATTCTTTTATTGTTATATATACAATAAACTGTGAATGCCTTTAACATTAATTTCCATGTGAAATTTGATAATTATACTTTTCTGAATGAAAAATCTGAAATAATGAATTGTCTCAAGGTTAATGGAAATTCAAATTAAATAATTTTAACATGATATAACTCTAAATAAAGTTCAAGGTTTGGGAAACAATTAGATAAAGGAATTTTATTATACTTCTTTCTACATGTATACATATCTAATTATAATAACGATATGTTTAGTAATGAATTATATGTCTGCTACTTATCAAGCATTATTTCTGAAAGACTTGTTTTGTTCTGAAAGGTATCCATGTTTTGTTCAATAATTTCATATATTATGTATGAAAGGAGAATACATTTAATTAAGTTCCGAAAGTTCGTATCAGGATTTAGAGCAGAAATATATAATTCTATTCAGAATGAGTTCCTCTCATGAAAGTTTTTTTTTTCATAATCCATACACACATATTTGCACTCTTGCGTAAGAAAAAATATTGTATATATATAATAATTACCTGCATTATAGAATAATAATATTAAAGTAGTTTATGATAAAAATTTGTCCATGAATTTTTCAACTTATTTTACAATATCAAATCATTTAGAGGATTTAATTCTATGGACACAATTATCTATCTATTTTCAAAATTCAATTTCTAATTCCTAAAACACTAAAATGTCAAATGCCTGGGGTCATTCACATTCCTTGTTAAATACCTTCAATTTGCATAGAGGCAGACTGCTATTGAATTTTAATTATTATCAAGTTTTTCTGTTTTGTCCTTTTCATTTTTACCTACATTTTTGGATCACTCATTTTCGTTGATTCAACTCTCATTCTGTATGCAGTGACCTTCGGACAACATCGTACCTTTAGAGTTAATATGAATTTTACAATTTTCCAATTTCAGTGAAAAAGAACCCCGACCGGTAACGTCATATAAGAGTTGTTAAAGTATTAAACTATAATTCAAGTGACATCAGATAGCAAGGCCTGTTTGCTAGCAGCACTCATCTATTGGGCATTTCTCTTTAAGAATTATATAATCCTATTCCATTATCAACAACTACCGATATTTTAATGATCGAGATGATCTAGTCAAGATTCAGGAGCACAATCTGGCACTCTGGACAATTAAATGGATTAAAGATAATTAAATGAAATTTTCATTAAACTATGGAGTATCTCCCCGATGGAATAACACTATCCTTGACAGGTTCTTTGGCAAAAAAATTAATGAAAATCTTCTAAAACAAATAAACATCACAGAAGTACCCATCAGTTATTAAAAGTCGAGAAGGTAAGGCAAAATTCTTAGAAGTATTATTGTTTCACGATGTTTTGGCACTTGACTTGAATTATATTTGTAAATTCTCCGCTACAAAGTGTTCATGAACATTTCCTAAAACTAAGGGGTATCTCCCTGATGGTACAGCTCTGTCCTTAGTAGACTCTTTGGCAGAATTGTTAGGTCAAGTTTAGACTTTTGCTTTTCATAATTTCATATTACTATATTATATGGATTTCCTCTTGTTCGGCTTCTAGCATCACTGATGAGACATCACTTGTTGAAGTGCGCATATGGTGCATGGAAATTTTACAATAGAACATATATTTAATTTATTGGTATCTCAGCTGGTGGATTGTTTAGGAGTCGCGAAACTCGCTCGCCTCGTTTCAAAGTGTTTTGGTACTTGACTTAAGATATATTTGATAATTCTCCGCCACAAAAAAATTGATGAAAATTTTCTAAAACTAAGGGTTATCTCCCTGATGACATAGCTCTGTCCTTAGGTTCTTTGACAGAATTTTTAGGTCAAATATAGACTTTTCTTCTTCATAGTTTCACTTCATTCTGATTACCTCTTTTTCTGCCTCCAGCATCAATGATGAGACAAAACTTGTCAATTTAGGATTTGGTCATTGTTGACAAAATTTTCGATGATTCAGTTCTCTGGAATTCCTTGTAGATATTAGTACAATGTTGGTATGTGAATACATCTTAATGTTAAACAAATCAAAGTTGGAGTTTTGTTTCAGTTGACCAATTTCTACGAGAGTTATTGCCCTTGGACTCAGAAAATTTCATGATATTTTCAGCTTTTCGTTCGTTGTTACTGCTGAATATGAATGATTGTTTTGTTATGTGAGTACATCTTTGTGTAATACAGATCAAGTTTAAGATCTTGTTTTCCAATAGATCGATTTTTATTTCTGTAGAGGAAATTCAAGTAACAGATGATCACGAAGAGCTAAATAATAATATTAATAAAAAATGATATAAAATTCATACCAGAGATTCTGCTAAAGACAGAGGTATGCTTTCAAGAATTTACCCCTTATGCAGCTTTTGAACTATTTATCAAATTGGTGACTGATCATTTAGAATAATTAATTAATTTTATTTCGAATGATTTCTTAGTTTCTTTTTATTATGTAATACTATTTATTCTATTTTCATACTCTTTAACAAATACTGAACTGATTGTTTTATATGGGCATGCACAGTAAGGTATATAATAAGGATCAAGCTTGAGGTCAATTCTGATTGAAGCGCTCGAGGCATTGTTACAGGACTTAGATTTATGCCAAAAGGAGAGTAAAATCCCTCAGCGATCATAACCTCTTTCAGTTTTGTATCTCTCCGGGTTTGTATGCCAGCTGATCATGATTGTTGGGATCAGATTTTGGCTTAGTGATTGCCTTTCACTCACGGATTTTTCCTCCAAATTTCCTGGAATAGCTCTCTCAATTGCAGTGATGCATTAAAATATTCTAAATCTTGAATAGTATCACTGTTAGAGTGATGTATGTATTGCTTGTGGAAAAAGGGTTTTCCCCTGAAAATACCTCATGTCACATACATGTCAATTGTGCTGTCTTTCATTTCATCAACACTTTTACTTTGGGACATATCAAGTCTTCTAGAAATAAAATAATTTTTAACCTTAGTTTGTAGCCAATATTACCCTCTGAAATGTTTGCAAATGTTCGGAACGCCTCTTACAAACATAGTGCCTAAAGTACTCGTACGATCAAAAGTACAGATTAAACATCTTAGCAAGGAGCTACACTTCACAAGAAGGGTGCGGGTCAGCAACATGACTCGGCTCTGCTCCAACAATAATATAAAAGAACTATCCAAATTCGAAAACATTGACTAAAAAAGCAAAACAAGAAATACCAGAAGGACAAGGTAGGCCGAACATCATAGACGACATCAAAACATAAAAGACTACACATGAACATTTGAGACCAATGGACAACCGATGCTAACCTATAGATCGGTCATCTGCCACGTTAGCAGCACAAGTGAAGGTAAAACTTATAGTCCAAACCTTAATATTGTACGCCATTAGTCTCTTTTATTCATGTGTTTTTATATTTCTTATTTTTAATGCTTCAATATAACTTTTATGTTTGTTTGTTGGTTGTCTTGGTATGGATCAGGCTGTGCTCTTATTTGTGAATTTGCGTTTTGCAATGAATACAGGAGCAAACATAGAAGGTTTCAGAACCCCTTTTTTCTTAAAAGTAAAAGCAGTTTTGATATAAGGATGTTAAACGTCTTCAAATTCAAAAGCATCATTTAAGAACAGATAAATTTGCAGCATGGACCAGACATTTACGTTTCGGGTATTCAGCTCTCGTGATTGATCCTCAATCTAAACAATGTAATATGGCCATAGAGTGTGAAAGTTGACTTAATGTTTGTTAAAAAGTGTATTAATTACTTCTTTCCAGCTGTGTCGCCTGAAATAAGCTTTGTTTTGGCCCTTTATCAATTTGACAACATCTAATTTTTTTCTATTTCGGAAACTTGCCATTTCATCGAAAAATATCATAGAAATTAAAAGAGGTTAACATCTTAGCACCATCCCTCCAATGCTATTTTGAACATAGATTTTATTTGGATATGCTACTGAATCAACCCTACAGGAAATTTGGAGTCGCGCAATCTCTGTAAAGTAAATGTCCAAATCTAAATTCTAAGAATAAAACCAGAGGTCGCTAGTGAAATGAATTTGGGTGGCGTATGAAAAACACTTTGGCAGGAAGCATCACGGATGAGGATTCAATATTCGAAACACGTGTCTGGTGCATGAAAATTGGTTGGAAATTTTCTTCAAGAAGGTATAGAGTTGGAGCACTTCCGTATTATTATCATCCAAAATGTACCGAAAGACGTATCAGGATGGATGGGATATGATGCTACAGGTCCCATACTTCAGTAATTTCAAGAAATTTTGATAACAGAAATTTTCGAATGCGATGACGAAACGATCAAACGAAGTTGATCGAACTTGGCTATATGTGCCCTCAGGGACTCCTGGTCCACCAGCAGTGACACTCACCAAGTGGTACAAATGTTAAACGTCTTCAATTTCAATAGCATGTTTTAAGAACAGATACATTTTCAGCATGGACCAGACATGCACGTTTCGTGTACTTAACCCTCGTCAGTGATATTCATGATATAGTGATCATGGTTTATTAAAACCTTCATTAGCTACTTTCTTCTTTTTGTTGTAATTACACTTCCAAGTCATTTCAACTCATTCGGATGTATATTTTTGATCAATATTTTCATCTCTTTGAAATTTGCCCTCAATTACAAAATGCTATGTGTAGCTATTTCTTATACGGTGCATAATAAATTGGTATGAAATTTTCTTCGAGAATGTGTAAAGTTGGAACACACCCGTATTATTGTATGTTTGTTTATTGCAGTGTTATGTGATTGCTATGGTTTATGTACTTGTTGTGCACACAAGTGTAGCTGTGCAAACAAGGAACCTAGTTTGATTGAAGAGCTTTTTCTCCTTCAAGAAATCCCAATTCATGCTTTGGTTTATTCCTAAAAAGGTCAATCAGTGAATGAAAGCCAAACTCAAAAAGCCGAAACCATTTTCTAAAACCACAATATAAAGGCATACGAATTCTGGAAAAAACTCCATAACTTTCTCACGGGAAAAGAGAAATCTGACAAACAGATAATGACAATGACGACAATGACACAGCTACATTATTATACGAATAAAACTTGGAATTAGTTTGAAAAAAAAACCCGCGAATTTGACAGCATGACAGAATTTTAAAACATTTCAATATCGAAATATAATATGTTCTATTGTTTTGCCCACTTTTAGAAAAAAAGAAATGATGAGCCTGAAAAAAAAAACAAATAAGAGAAATAGGAAATAATTCGGAGGTAAAAAAACCCCAATGATTACAGCAAATGGTTTCATGAAGTTTCCGAAGAAAATTCTATCTTCCCCTTTATCACATATTTATTTTTTAGAATGAAGAAGAGGTCTCCAGCAAGATCACTCTACATTGACGACAGCGGAACACATCAACAGAACGCTACGAACATTAGCCAAGACCCCCTCCCTGACATGACTTATCGGGGAGTATCTGTAGTATGTAGCCAAGTTCGATCAACTTAGGTTGGCAATAAGTTCTTTGTAGCTACCATATAATCTGAAGTCGTTCTTTCATATAATCTTGAGCAAACATTGTAAATTCGAATGAGAACCGACTGTGCTGCACTTCTTGCTTACATCTAGAACCGTTCCTTGCTCTCTCACGAAATAAAATACTTAGCACTTCAATTTTAACTCAATAAATAAATCAAATATTGCTGATTACCTTAGCACAACATCTCTCTGTGAACTAAAGGTGAAAAAGACCACTTAAACAATAGCCCCCGTCATATTAAGATCTCATAGAAGAAAGCAGGGAATCTTCAACAAGACTCATGTCATTTGTTTTAAACTTCAAAATTACAATTATGTAAACGTCTTCAAATTGAATAGCATCATTTAAGAACAGAAAAATTGGCAACGTGGACCAGACATGCATGTTTCGGGTACTTAACCCTCACCAGTGATCCTAAATCTAAACAATGTAATATGCCAAAAAAGTATGAAAGTTACTATGTCGAAAAAGTGAACCGAAAGACGTAGCAGGATCCTTATCTGAGTTGTAACTAACTTCCCTTTAATGAGTAGCAACATTCCGTCTTCTCCTGCTTTCTCAGCTGATACGGTACGCCAGGGCATGTTCCAAATATGAAGATTTCATCATTAGAGCCAGACGGCTTGCATATAAGCTACTTGTTCAGGGTTATATAACACAACGGCTGAAATCATCGTTGCGAAAGTTCTTCGGTCGCTACGGGGATATATTAAAAGCATATCAGATCCCCCTATCCAGAATGATCAGTGACATTCTACATTGTGATTGAGTGACTGTCGTCATCACCAAAACAAGACATACTTACCTGAACTGTACATCAAAATATACATCGAGACAATCACCGAATGTGACAGGTTTCCATGGAGCTGTTGCGACGGGTGTTGAATGCAATCAGGAGACGCTGACTCTCCCCGGGCACCTGGTCTCACTTCGGAATGTTGTTCATTCCGGGATTCGCAACCGTTTCGATGGGAATGTTCACGATTTTGCTTTGCCTTCTCGACTTTGAGACTGAATAATGGTTAGGTACTTCTTTGATGTTTACTGTAACATTCCTTTGTTTCCTGCCTATATTGACTCATTTAACAACTGAAACTCTTTTACAGGGCAAGTTCTAACTAAAACTACTTCGTTCTGAGGGCAAAGGACAATTGAGATTCTACTCAATCAAGGATACATTGGAGAGACTGGTTTTTGTCACTGCAAAATATTGGACGAAACAATGATGATATAAGAAAAACCGATTGATTGCAAAAACGGAGATAATATTAACGATTTCAGCCTTGTTAAAAGTTTTCAAAGTGATTAAATCGCGGATAATAGCTCGTTTTTAAAACATGTATTTCTGGTGTACTAAATATGGCTTTTTACAGATCTGACAACAGCTTACCCAAAACCACCATTCAGGACGCTAATAATCGAGACTGAGATAATTTTGCTTTTCGAAATATCAAAAACATTATGTAAGTAAAAAGATATTGTCAATTTTTAAGGATGATCTCAGGATATATTGGCTTGCCATCGTAAAACCAGGATGTGCTTATTGAAATATTACAGGAAGGATTATTTATATGAATATAACTCATGCTTAGAACATATTTGATCTAAGTTTCATAATAAATTGAGACAAAGAGGTCAGTAGTGTGGAAAGGAAACAGAAGGAAGAATTACAACAAGACTCTCTAAGATCAATAGAGTTAGGGATTTCATGACGTCATTGTTTCACGTATAGGAAGAGAAAAATGAAAAAAAAAAAGAAAAAGAAATTTGCTATGTATCCTTCTGTCCTTTCATCTCAAAATATGTTTAATCTTAACTTTAAGAGCATGTAGTATGTTTCCGGAATTTTCATTTTTCGCACGTTCCGTTAAAAATAGTAATATCAATCGTCAGTCTTTTTTGTGGTTTGTTGTTTTGTCTGATGTCATTTACATATTACTTTCTTGTGGGTTTGTTTCACTGGGTGAGTGCAGGGTGGTCATGCTGGAGATCATCCCCTTTTCCTATTATCAAATTTTCAGAGAATCGAAGACAATTTTAACAGCAGTTCTCTGTAAGAACCAAAGAATTTTAATGACATGTTGGCACGGCATGGCATGGATTTTAGAGATTTTTGGTATGGAAGTGACAAATATGGATAATGACAATATCCCTGTATACAGCACAAAATCGATAATTCAGAAAATCAGAAACCGAAGGCATACAAAATCAGGATAAAACAGGAACCCAAGCAAACAAACAAAAACCTCCACCACATGAAAAGAAGCGAACTCCCGATATGAGAGTGAGACCAGGTGCCCAGGAAGAGTAAGCATCTCCTGCTACAGGACCCACTTTTTAGGCATTTCATGATTTTTTGATAACATAAATTTTCGAATGCGTTGAATAGACAGACGATCAACCGAAGTTGATCGAACTTGACTATATGTGGTGTGAGATATGGGAGTGAGACCAGGAGAAGTTCACTATAAAGTACTTGTATGTAAATCAACCCCAGTATTTTCAAAAATGTTGTCGTTGCCATGATAACCGTATCTGAAGTTTCAAAAATCGGGAAAATTTATACGACGAGGCATATTTGTAGGCTTCGTTACCATGGAAACATGTACTTTTTTATCTTCAATTACTTTGATTATTTTCTTTATATCCTTATTTTTATGCATATTTGTAAAGTTTCTTTACATTCATCTCGGATGCCTTTTGTATACAAGATGAATAATTATGTCAAAACAGGGCTTCAAAAGGCTCTGTTTTGGGCACCTATAGACCCTTTTTTCATGTTTTTACTGTTTTATAAGGCTGAAAATTTCATAAAAGCACCAGTTTTTGAAGTACAAATCCTTGTTATCAAATTAGTATCATCTTTGAACTAAACATTAATATAAAATTTGATTGGGCTAATTTGTCCTTTTATGTTTGATGTTTACATGTCGTGTGTCTCTGTTCCGTCTCGTGCTGTACTCATCTTTTGTGTTTTTGCATCGGGTGTTTTGGTGTTTTACTGTTGATACTCCAACGGGGTCTTGTTGGAGATCTCCTCCCTTCTTTTATATGCAAAGCAGCATCAAATTTAGTTGCTATGGAAACAATCTGCTAAAACTTTTCGATACGATGAATTTAAACACAATTTCGATCAAACTATCCGCGCATGAAATTAGAACAGAAGTTCAAACATCCATATATCAGAGACATTTTAATATAAAGATGACCTTAAAAATATTTCAAGGTCATCCACTGCATTTCTAAGGTAATTAAACTTTAAGTGACCAGATTTGACAAAAAATCCTGATTTTTCATAAAATAAAAGTGCCTATATTTTAGATAACTTGAGATATTGAACTTAACAGTCATATGTCATAAACTGATTAATCTAACGCTATATTTGTTAGAACTGTTGATAAAGTTTCTTTACATCAATGGTCTCCTTTTATTGCATTATGTTAAACTTAATGTCGTCAATGGGTAATGAGAGGTAATTGGGGTACCCATTTATGGAATCCTGAGACCTAAAATCACAGCAAAGTTATGATGTAATAATTAATTGAATATTTTTGACCAATTTAGATATTGAAAAAAAAAATCGGTTACTTCGAGAGTTGCGGGCTCTTACAGTTTACATTGAATTCTATGGGGAAAAGTTGATATTTCCTAAAATTTCCAACAGAAGGATGGGGCATGAAATATCGATGGGTCAAAAATTTCTGAAAAAAATATATTTCATCAAATATCGCTGAAAAATCAAAAGTTCACCAATTAGTTGTTCTGCAATTCATTTTTTCTATATTTTTCAACAAGGGGAGATAACTCCTAAAATGACCCTTTTCAAAAAATTTCTTATTTTGATATCTACTAGAGTAGTACAAAAGTTGTATATTAAAATATAATATGACACAGAAAGATATTCAGTAATGAATAAACTAATTTCAATGTTTTTGGCATAATTTCCTTCATCATACCCATTAAATACATTAAGATTAAAAATGGCCAAAACAGACTAAATTGGCCCTTATTTTCACCTCTAATTTTCGCTTCATCTTAACTAAGTTTACTAAGTAAGAATGGAAGAAAGGAAGAATAGATTATGAAAAAAATGGAAGCTGTTACGGTAGTATCGATGGCAACGAACTATCCGAAACTGGCTTATTTCATGATCTCAAAAGTGCTATAAATAGAAGGACCTCGTTACCATGGCAACCAGAGTTCACATGGGCGGAAAAGTGTCATTTTCATAGTCAGTACTTTATGTATACCCATTATACCGAAAATCATCAAAATCCATGACATGCCGGGCCATTCGATTTTGGTCCTTACAGAGAATAACTATTTAATATATGTAAGTAAGAAGTTCAACATTCACGTATTAGACTGTTGCATGGTTGGAAAAGGACAACCGAAATCGAAGCAGTCGCACACATCATCCCTTAAATGACCTCAGTTTTTGTTCGTTTTAAAATGCGGTTGTTCTTTCTGTTTGATGTTTCGATGTTGTGCGATGGTGTTCTTTTTCCTTTTGCGTCTCTTTCTGTGCGTGTCTACTCTTTGTTTTTGCATTGGATGTTTTTTTGGAGTTTTGCTGTGGATGCTGCAGCCTAGTGTTGTTGGAGCTTTCGGTTTCTTTTAATTTGAAATTGCTTCTGATGTACCGAGGGAGAGTAAGCATCACCAGCGTCCTAGCAAGATCCTTCACTTCAACCGTTAAAAAAAACTTTTAAAAGGGTGAATATTTCAAATTCGATGTTTTGGGATGGTTTAAAGCTATATTATATTTCAACATTGTAGACAACAAGATGTTATAGCGTTTCTTTTTTTTTTTTTTTTTTGTAGAAGTCGTGAACTTTTTCATGACCGTTTCCTATCTGGATGTTATACAGTTTTACAATACTAGTAACATATTCTGCTAGAAAATATTATGTTTGTCAGGCTTTGGGATCAATGGGATTGCATTTAGTGTGCATCTAATTTCTTCATTGAATTAATTCATCGTGGCTCCACATACAATGCTTTTTCTTTTACTTTAAAGTCCAATACCAGAGCCGATGACCGAAAACCTCCTTATTTTAAGATAATACAGCGAGAAAAATTGTATAAGCTTTAAGCTTTCTTTTTGGTCTTACTTACTTAATTACAGATTTTCCAATATATATGTAACATGATGCACGTGATATTTGAATATGTTTTAACTACACATGTACTTATTAGCACGGCGCGTTTTTAACAGCGACACAACCACTGTATTCCGTACTTGTACTAGACTCTAGATAGAGTTGTTTTTCGTGTTTCTATGAAACTGTGTAATGGTCTCCGTCTGTTTGACCAATTTTCTTCTCACGTGAGAAAGTCTTACTTTATATTTTTAAGAATTTGTAAGCCTTTTGATTGTGATTTTGAGATATGATTTCGGGTTTTGTATAAAACTTTCATTCACTGATTGTGTTGTTAACAGAACAACTGCAGTTTCTCAAAAGACGCACGATGTTCTAATTATTATAGGCATATGAATAACCTCTGTAAAGGAGTACCGTCGTCAAAGCTTGAAAAAATCTCTTACGGACAATCTTTGGTACAACGGGCCTTGTATGTTTTGATTGGGTATTAAATCACTTGTTCAGATGGGGACTTAAGAGGTTCTTGTTTTAGTTATTGGAGATATGGGCATTATGCTCTCCTTCGACACTGATGGTTACATGAATTCATGTCTCACTTTACAAACGTGACGACTTCAATTTCAGCATTACAAACTTTCCTTTTCTGAGTAGCAACATCCCTTCATCGCCTGCTTATGGCGTCTTCATATCTAAATTCGTACGTTATGCCAGAGCATGTACCAAATACACAGAGTTGGGTCTGAGAGCTAGGCGTCTTTCATATAAGTTTCTAACATAAGCTTCTCAGTCAGGGATACCTTTGTGACCGACTGACATCGTCACTGAGGAAGTTCTACGGTCGATGCGGGTAACCCGTCATACACTATGGTGCCCTATTGTCCAGAATGGTGGATGGTATTCTGTCTTTAACCACAGAATATGCTTACATCTTCCGAAATGGAGGTAACCGGATTTGACAATTCTACCGAATTGAGGCGACGGGTGTTACATGCAAGCAAGAGATGCTGACTCTTCTAGACACCCGATCTTTCACTCCCATATTGGGAGTTCGCTTCTTTTCATGTGGTGGAGGTTTTTGTTTGTTTGCTTTGGTTCCTGTTTTATCCTGATTTTGTATGCTTTCGGTTTCTGATTTTCTGAATTATTGATTTTGTACTGTGTATGGAGATATGGTTATTATCCATATTTGTCATATCAACGAATTCTAAAAAGCTACGTATTGAAGGAAAAATAAAGTCATACACGACAAAGAACATGTCCGTAATTATGTCAAATAAGCAAAACCATCACATGTCCGGGAAATGACGGGTCATTATCATACCCCACATAAAAGGTGTTCATGATAAATATTCATAAGACACAACCTAATCAGTTATGGTATCGTGATTATGTTGATTCGAGTCCAGAATTTTCACAGAAATTACACCCTTAATCATCCGGTATTGGTTATAGTACCCATCACAGGTGCTCTAAACATGTGAATTACACAATATTACGTTAATCCTAATTTGTAGACGTAGGCGAAGTAATCATGACTACAGGTGTGAATTCAGCATCAATTCAGACGACCAAACATTCATATATAAAGTAATTCAAGTCAAGTAAGTCAATGATAATATGGTATGCTTGCATCCATGTTCGACAGAGTTAAAATTGCAACTAAGGTAAAGCATTTTCATATAATTTAGTACTTGCAGCAAACAATATTCCTGGCAAAACAATTCCAGCAAATGACAGAAGGGGGGGGGGGGGGGGGGCAAGACACTCAGAAATGGGTGAACATATAATCAAAGGACGCAATGACACATAAATCCAGCAGTGTTGATTCAATCTTTCATTCAGAACAACAAATTTGCTAGGACTCTATGAGAATATGGCTCGTTTGACCATATCTGAGTTTGAATATAATATTGGGAAGATTGGAATTGGTAAATTTTTAAAGACATGATTAACCTTGTTTGTAATGTCTCCTATAATTTTCTTTGTTTAAATCGGGGTCATAATCCGTGACAATTCATTTCTTCATATATCTAAATAATCATTTTTTTTCATCTTCCTTCATGGTTAGCACCATAGGTGGAAAGATCGCTTGGGTAAGCGTGTTTTAGTAGTACGAACGCATACCCAAATGATCTTTCGACCTGTGGCTAGCATGTGCAATGCAAGTCATTGGTCTTCCTTCTTAGTTTACGCTGTCTTTATTGCGTCAAAGGTGGTTCAACTTTGTGGTTTGTCGTTTTTATTCATATAATTTTCCATTATATGTTTATCTAAAAGTTTGTATTGATGCTCGCTTTTCTGTTTCATGGTGTCATCTACAATTCATTCTGTTGTCATTGAAATCCCCCTTCTTGATATGTTGTCCTTCATGTTCACCTTTTTTTTATTTGTTTCTTGCTTATTCGTTTGTGATTGTTCTCCTTGCTTCTGTTTAGTGTGTTCCGCTGTGTTCACTGTTATGTAGTCTAATTTGGGATCATTTCCATTTTTCCTTATAGTTTGAGCATAGTGAACAAATATCTGAGAGTCTTCTTTGAGCAAGGTAGTTATATTGAATGTTCCACGGAGTAAATTTTGAAACAAAACAGCTTGGAAAAATATCATATTGAGGAGTTTGATACAAGTAAAGCACTATCCATTTCAATGACCCTATTAAGTAATGTAAGATGTTAGTCATCTTTTTCTAAGACTGTGTTTCCGTGTTGCCTGTTGTTGTTGTTGTTGTTTTTGCACATTTTTGTGTATAATTCAATATAAATGAAGTATCAGTACATATAAATGTTTTACATAAAGAAGAACGTATAAATGTTTTACCCCTACACCTTAACCCTATATGGACTAGGAAATAGTTTTATCGCAAGCCACTGAGGGTAAAAAGATTTAATAGGAAAAAATAAGGTGTTGTCAAGTTTGTGTAGAGTCTAAATCAGACTAAGTGTTATGTGACATCGATCATAAATTGCAATAGCATTCAAATAGATTGGAAAAAAAAAAGAAAATTCAATTCAAAAGTAATTTTGAAAATTGAAAACTTTTTTTCTGATATTCTGTACTAGTAATTGTTTTGCTAGATCAAGTTTTTGACAATCTGGAAGGATGGGTCCAACGGGTAACCCCGACAGATTATTGTTCATTAAACACTTGTATATTTCAAATTTTCTTGGAAATTGATTAATATGCAGGATGCTTGCAGATGTAACATTAAGAAAAAAGTGTTCAGCTATCATCCTTTCAAATCCTAGAAATTTTGGAAGAATTTATTTCTTTCAATTTTGGAAAGTTTTTTTTTATCATTAGTCATTGTCTAAAATCTACAGAAATATCCTGCTAGATGTGATGTATTAGTAGCCATTCATCACTCCTCGAAGCTCACATTATAACAATAAATTCTTAGATTTTGAAATGACACCTGAAAGTTAACAAAGCGGTAAATCATACAAAAGTTGGTCCTCCTTCTCATAATTTGGTCCATACTTTGACGTAGCTTGTCAAAGTTTTGAAAACGTTATAGTCCTCAATTTGACGTATTGAATTATCACAAGCCTTCTTCTAGACACGCAGGGTTCCCAGCTGGCTTAAGGTCGCGCTTGGGTAAGTTTATGTTTCATTTTTAATTATTTTGTCGTGATGTTCATTGTTTGTACTTTTTTCTTTCAATATTTTTTTATGATAAATACATTATCTCCTTTGTTAAGATTATGAGTACCTGATAACTTTTGTAACTGCTCTTGCGCAATATCAAGTGTCATAACATATTTAAGGAAACGGAAGGTAATAAGGATGATTGTATTCAAACGAACAGAAAACTGATATATTTCTTTTCAGAATTTCATTTTATTTATTCCTTTTTTTCTCTTTTTTTATTTTTTGTTTTTGATATAGTTGTTTAAGCGTGTTTATTTTAATGATTACATTTTAAAAATAAATATCCAATTCCTGCACATCGCTACGGCAAATTTAATGAATCAAAGAAAAAGAGAAATGAACTAAAGAAGAAAAAAAGCTAATTACAACAATATCTTAATATTCTTATAAAAGACACGCACCAATTGATAATTACTTAATGTTGTATAATAGATACTGTTTATCCAAAGTTCATTGTAATATTAAAGTAACATGGCTTTTTGCTGTGAAAAATGACCATTTTAAGTTTACCGTACGAAATGAAGAATTTTAATGAAGACTTTTAGCCGCAAATACGAGAAAACCAATATTTGACTCTTTTGGTACGTTCTGTGGATGATTTGCTCACTGATTCTTTTTATGTGCATATCATATGCCATTCGAAGCATTGCTGTTAAAGAATGACAATAGTTTTGTTTGGTTCCAATGGTTTTACTTTATATATAAATATATGCAACGTTTGCTGCAAAATTACAGTAGACTCTCTTTAAACTGCCTCCTCAAAGCTGGAATAATAAACATAGTACGTACCTGGTCACATGTCACATGACGTAAACGCATCTGTGAAGACGAATATTAATTCATCAAGAGTTAATGTAGTCCACTTTGTTCATCTTTTCATTAATGCTTCCATCTTCACATCGGTTCGTATTTTTAAAACATCCGAAATGTGTATGTTCGCCCTCTTCATTGCCTAAAATCAAAGTCCTACAAACAAAACGCTTGCTTCTTCTTTTTCAATTGTAGAGTAGAATCCCAAATTTTGTAATTCCTAACTTTTCAAATACCAGTCTTTTATCTACCTTTGAATTTTTGTCCTCAACTTGTAACACTGTATCCGAACACTTCAGACAAAAAGATGTCGGTTTCACGTCCTGTGTGCTGATATAGCATCTGATCTTACAATAAGATGCAAAGTAAATACATTCATTTAATCCATCCAGACTTGTAGAGGTGCAATCTGTTTACCGAATTATAAAGTAAAATGTAATAAACAATAAATTTAAAACGACACTATAGCTTGTTAACACGGTCCTAATGAATACAAACAATGTCGTTATGGAAATAGAATGTAGAGAAATTCAAATCTAGTCAATATCTTTACCATATTATTCAGGCCGTCTTGTTACGATTGAGTTCAAACAAAATTATTTATTAAGCGAAAAGCAAACGACTTTTAATCGTGGTTTCATTATCAGACCGAATTACATAAATATTATTCGAGATTACACCTTAAATGAATATATATAGTATTTTTATCCTATTTTCCTCTCATTATTTTGAGATACGAATACTGAGAAATATACAAATCTCATACTTCACACAGCGACTAATCTACATGTCATTTTCCGCTTAAATAGACAAGCAATTTTGCCGTAAAATATGCATTTTAAATGTATTACATGTAATAAATGAACATGAACGTGTCATTTAAGAATCATGTTACAAGGTGTATAATTATTTGAATATCATTTCTTGCTGAAAAGTTTTTGAGTCCTTCAATAAACTTTTTCTATCCATTTTGTTTTCTTATTTACAAATACATTTTTTGTAAATGTCTGTGATTGAAAATTAGATACTCAAGGTCTCTAGTCATAAATGATGACGTCAAAATGATATTTTCTTTTTTTTTTTTTTTCTTTTTTTTTTTTTTAGTTATTTACTGTTGTTGTTTGAAGTCATGAAGTTTCATTTATAAAAATTGAGTTTTTTTTTTATTTAAAGCATTGAAAATACTGTTATATATATGAATTAAATTGAAGAAAGAATTTGAGCTTTTTACGATGTCATTTGCTATTCAATTGCAAAATCCTCAGCTGATAAAGATTATCAAAAATATGCCTTAAATTATAGAAGATATTTCATTAAAATAAGTATAATTCAAAACTCCAACAATAACTCACTGTTAAATTCCAAATTTAAAGATACTGATTTTTGGAAGTCTGTAACTTTAGGAATCCGGATTGATTCAATAATACTGTCAACTTTTTCTCTTAAATATTTGAATAATCTACGTCTCTGAAACACTGAATCTGGCATTTTATGTCCACCGCTTTTGCAAAATTCTTTCCTATTGTGTGTCTGTCCGTCCGTCTCAAAAATTAGCCTTTATCTTTGGCATGACTTTCTAATTGTGACATGACTTTCATGTTTCTCTGGCATGACCTTTATGTGATGCCTCTTTTTTCTTGACCATGTAGTTTGACCTTTTGTGGTAAGGCCATTTCTTTGTTATTTTCTGATTTGTGTCCTCGTGCTGGTAGGTTTTCAGCCCAAAGTCATAAAACAAAACAAAATTAAAACAACACAATCTTTTGCAAATTGATTGTGTTTTCTACAAAAATTAAAAGAGAACTAGTTTAATTTCATTTTTTTTTGTCTAAAATATAAAAGAACTGCAGTAAATCAAGACATTGCATTATCCATCATTCTTTTGCTGACTTAATTCTGTTGACAATGAAATGAAACAAATTTCTGTCAAATTTCACATAGTCACATGATTTGAAAATGCAACTTTGTTTTATATGCTCGTTTGTTTTTCTCCCTGGCTGGCTGGTAGCTTTTTCAGTTTCAAAAGGACGCAAAACAGATTATAAACAAGAAAAGGCCTAAACACCAAAAACAAAACAAAACAAAACAAAAACAAAACAAAACAAAAACAAAACAAAACAAAAATAAACAAACAAACAAACCTGGGAAAACATTTTGTGTGTTTGCTTTTTCTGTGATAAGATTTGTTCTCTCTGTCAAAAGAATTGGCAGAGTTAGGTTCCTTTCGAAGCTTCAGTGGCGGCAACAGTGAACAATGTATTTTGTGTTACACGAATTCAATAATGGAATTTATTTCTCACATTTTTCAATATATTTTGTGCGTGTTTGACTCTTACATCTAATTCCTTTGTGTTTCGTATCTTCTGTACCGTCTGTTCGTTTGTCAGTCACAGGAATTTTTTACTTTGAATAGTTTGTGCTATGGTTCTTATATTGTATATGTTACAATTCGAAATAGTTTCGCATCTCTTCTGCGAAAGTTCATGTCGTCAATAATTTGTTTATGCTTCCATAGAATTTGACCTCGTTACTTGATCGTTTGCTTTAACCTAACTTTACTGAAACAAACACACATATTCTTCGAACTTGCTTTTTGTGCATTGATTTGTGATTTCTCAATCTGATATCAAACTCTCATTGAGATTTAAATATGATAGATAAACACATAAATTTTATGACAGACACATCAAAGGACTCATTAATTATGTCAAAAATAAATGTACAATGGATGAAATTTACATTAAAATATACAACATCAGTAGAAAATTCAATGACAGAAAGTTTAACTCAGATCTTTATTCGTCTGAAGATGCGTCGAAAAAAAGAAATTCAAAAATTCAAAGAAAACTCGACAATGTTTTACGTGATTTACTTTTTCTTGAGAGGACAGTCTAATTTAATTTTTCATAGAAGTGTTTTCTTTCTGTTATTATTCATATGTTAGACTTAAGGAGGGTTTGAACACCAAAATGGCGACGGCATTATTTGTTTTCTCGCTTCCTAGTAAAAGTACAGTCTTAACTCCCTTAAAACATTTAATACTCTGATTGATATACGCATTTGAGTATCCTGATGAAGTTTGAATAATTTCCGGCGTCATTTGAAGAAATTATGGTGATTTTCGAAATTTGGGACTTTGGGAGCTTTATCCATGAGCAAACCACGACGTTATCGGGGGAAAATGGCGTCACAAACCTCCGCATTCAAAATGCAATAAAAAATTATTATTACACGTATTGCATTGAAACTTAGCATGTATAAAAGAGGAAATTAAACATTCATCACAGTGTATTCGTTGACAAATTTACGTTACAGGAAAGTGGATGTCACTTCATTGAAAATGGACGATTTGGAAGAAAAAATTGGAAAATATAAAGCCTTGTAATGTTTTAATCCTAAATTCAATTTTTCCCATTTAATCATGAAATCATCTCTGGACGTTCTTGATAATTTTGATAGTTTTTGACAAAGATTCATCCACAGGATTCCTAATAATTCACTAGCAACTACAGTAAACTGGCTCGAAATTGCAATTTTTTAGCGACAGTGTCATCTTTTATTCAAGTATCCTCTCTGTGTTTAAAACACAATTCATTTTATCTTTTCCATATGTAAGTGCAATATATTTATGGATATTTTGGAATTAAATCAAAATTAATTTCCAATATCTTTACGAGAACTGGAATGACACTTTCAATATTATGACGTCATCAAGAAATTCACGAAAACGTCGATTAATGCATATATATTACAAAGTCTTGTAGAAAATTTCCCTGTGGATAGAATCAAATGTAAGTTTGTAAAATCAAGGACAGACAAGAAATATATAATTTCAGAAATTTAAAAAAAAAATTGAATTTGGCGACCAAGTGTTCAATACCTCCTTAAGCTAACAATGATCAAATATATAAACAGTATTGAACACGTTAAACAATGCTGCTTTACCACTACTACAAGATTACATGCCGACATTCTAACTGAAATACTTAACAACTTCAATAGCTGTCAAAATTTGTAAATTTTCATAAAAATCGTGTTCGTATAAAGAATGTTAATGAAAATCTGTTCAGTAAAATTTGCAATAGAAAATCTGCGTCTTGATTAAGACTATGAAATAAGATAGCCTTTCAGAATGAATTTATCTATTTGATGTTTTTTTTCTGATTATGAAAGCGGAAACAGAAATGCACTGTCAAGCGAATAATCAAACCTTCTCTTTACAAAAAACCATATTGAAAATACAGCTAAAAAGTTTTCAAAGTCAGTTCAAAATACAGTAAGAATAGATAAAAAAAACTTATGTTTGCCACCTGAAGTCAAGTTAGGCTTTATTTTGAATTGGTGAAAATATCATATTGAAATATATGTTATATCGTATTAATATAGTGCACCATTCAACAAACAATGTATCATTGGTGATGCTAGAGGCCCAAAGAGAGGAAGTCCAAAAAGTATATATTTATGAAGGACGAGAATCTATAGAAATGAGCTAAGAACAAAGCTAACCCAAGCCATGAAGGAGGTACTCCTTAGCTTCAGAATAATATATCAAATATTGTAGAAGAAAATTAGCAAATATAAAATGATATTTATCATAAAAAATAATTTCAACTTTTTCTTTCAATGTTTTTTTTTAATTCATGTGTAATTTAAGTTTGAAGTAATTTCTGCAAAAAAATGACGAAAATCAAACTTCATCGTGACATTAAGAAGCAAATTTTAAAGATTCAAGGAAAAAAATACCATGATTAACATTTATACAAATTCCAAACAGATCGACGGGTTAGCAAGGGTTGGAGGGGAATGACTATATTTAACAGGGGCAAGTTTTCTTATTTATGATTATTTTCCACTGTTTGATACGGGACGGCACCATTAGTCTTGCAATATCCTCTCCTTACAATAAATGATATCAAATTTGTTAGAAGTCATATTACTTGAATTGTAATCCATCTATTTTCACATGCCTTTTGCTACATTAGCAGATTTAAAGTGTCCAAGTCGCTGTTCAGAGGTCTAAGGTTGATATTTTGCATATATAATGAAGTACGATGTAAAATCCAAACGTAATAAATCCTCAGTGATATTAAACCGGCAAGGTGAACGCGAGACACAATGCCTTTGAGAAACAGGAAACAAGAAACGCAAAGAAAATTAAAATGGAAATCCAAAGATTATTACAATGAAAACGGTTACGAGTTTCATTAAGTTACATTATTATTCTTTTGATGTGGGGGAGAAAATCTGACCAATACTTGAAAAAACTCCCTCAAAATTGTTTTTTATATCCAAGTCCTACATAATTCCGTGTAAACTTTAAATCGTGACTTTATTATTGGCATGTTCGGACGATTTCCCAATCGATCTTGGGACACTTCTTTGAAGATTTTCTTTTTAGTCTGAATTGTAACAGCATCTTATTGAGGTTTCTGCTTTTAATTTATTTTTCTAGCACACCAAGTGACTCGAGAAAAAAAAAGACGCGGATCCAGAACGTAGAGTTTGGGATGAGAGTGGATATCTTCAAAATGTCCATTCCTGATTAAGTAAGGCAAAATTGTTGGTTAATAAAGAATGCACCCGCCACCCCAAAAAGAGGACCCTGTTAAATCTCAAAGTGCTGTAATGATCCCTGTCCCACCCCTGGATCTGCGCATATAAAAAAAAAACACAGGAAAGGTGAACAACTGAAAAAGATCCAATTTAAGTATTTATGCATCATAACGCAGTCTATGTACAAATACAAAATATTTAAGAACATAATAAAAAACCATATCATAATTCTACTTGAGAAGTATTTAGTCTTTAACTTTCAGTACATTGTACATAAATCTCATTTGTATTCCATTTGTTTTCATGAATACTAATATTACATTTTTATATGATCCTACCTGATTTTTATAGAACAACTGATGTTGAAGCTATTTAAAAAAGTAAACATTTACTCAAATATTTTCCTTTTGAATTAGACAATAAAACATTTTCATAGCTTGTATAACATATTGTTTAGAATACAAAATAACATTCCTATATATATATAGAAATGATAATCATCTAAAGATTAGGTAAACCTGAAACCTAAACTGTTGAATTAATTTGACTAGGATGTATTCAAGAAAAAATGAATGAATTCAAATAGTGACTTTCGATTTGTTTTTATAATGCGCATTTAGAGAAGAGAATGTACAAATGTACATGTGGTCAAACATATATCATTGTGTGTGGTTAGAATTATTATTTTTTTATAATCTATTATACAAGTTGTGAGAACAAATACATAAGCTAATTAAATGAGTGTAAATTATGATTCAATTTGAAATAAAACCATGTTTCATCATACTAATTTATTTAGACTGATGTCAAATAAGTAGCAAATCAAATCCATATTACAGTTTTTACCGACATTTAGTGTTATCTGTCCATTCCCGAACCAAGCGATAGTATATATTGACGAAACGGTACCATCACCCACTCATACCAGATCCACGTAGTATCATGACCCTGACGACTTGTACCGTGGAAGACTAACATTTCGAAATAAACACATTTTTTAAAATCAAACAAAATAGAAAACAAGATAAATCAATCAAAGAAGTTCATTCCAAATTTTCAAAAAAATATCTTGTCATTTTGCATGAGCAATGTGCACTCCATTACATTATGGATACTCGAAACAAAAACAAAATAAAAAATGAATTAAAACAAATAAACAAGCAAATAAAGCACAGTAAAAAATAAATAGTTAAAATACCGCCCCCCCCCCCCCCCCCCCCCCCAAAAAAAAATCAACCAAACAAACAAACAAAAAGAAAAAAAAAAAGCCCAGACCGTCTTCGATTTGTTTATCTAAAATCACTTAATCGCAGTAGCTAATATGAACAGTATCATTGTTTCTGCCATGATAATATATGTACATGACCGTATTTGGAATAAAACCATCGTGGTTCGAGCAAAGTACCCGTACATGTCACACTTCTCACTACCAGTTTTTGTTGTTTCAATAACTTCTCAACTTGGAGTCTTTCTGATATAACTAGATGCCCTGTTGTTTTTCATCAACATAATACAAGCGAAACTCTTTTGGATACTGTACTTGTATTAGATAAAGTTTCTGATATTCTTAGCAAATTAGTATGGCACGTTTTATAAACGTCACCTACAGCGCATTAAGTACGAAGAGAGAAATTTAAAGAAGCCATAAGCTTCCTTTTTGGTCCTACAATGTGTGAAAACTGAACTCATCATCACAGCACTGCGTTTAAACGCCACCTACAATGTATTCCGTATTTACACTAGACTCCAATAATTGTTTATTAGAACAAGTTTTCCTTCGTGTTTCTGAGATGCTGTGTTATTGTCTCTGTCCGTTTGTCCTATTTTCTTTTCTTGTGATAAAGTTTTGATATATATTTTTGAAGAACTTGTTAGCCTTTTGTTTGTGCTTTTTTTGAAATCTGGTTTCGGCTTTTGTGTTTGACTTTCATTCACTAATTCCGAGTTTCCGTAAAAAAAATATTTAAGCCATTTGTCTATTTGAATAAGTTTTGTGCAGCGCCGCAATAATTATATTCAGTGCCGCCACCTATAATTAATTTCGTTTTTACACAGGAACCGTTTGGAGATTACTCATGTTTTAATGTTATCGTTTCTCCGTCTGTTTGTCCCCTTTTTCTTCATCCGTGTGTGTTCCTCCGTGATCACTTAAGCGTTAACGTACCAACTAACCCAAACAAAAAGAAACACAACCCCAAAACCCAGTTGGTATTGAGATGAATTTATCTGGTAACTTTATTATTTCCAAAACTATATGCTCCATAAGACAAATTGCCGTTTTGGAAATAAAAACAAAATGTCTGTGAATTTGTAATTCCATCGATTGATAAGTTCGATTTAATTAGATTCATTTCATATTTATATCATGAAATGAATTATCTGACTTCCCATTCCTTAATCCCATTTTTCTGGAATAATTAAAAGAAAACCATAATTGATATATAACTGCCATATAGAGATGAGCATGTCCTTATTTCTTGAAAAAATGTATGACATGTAGTAATAATAAAGAGGACATTGAACCACAAAGAAATATGCAACATAAATGATAGAATTATTGCCTCTTGTTTCAATGTCTTGTATATCATTATCACTACGAAAAAGGAGACAATCTATTCATCTTCATTGCCAAAAAAAAAAAAAAAATGAAATTTGGAAGATGCGCGGTGCTATTTAAAGCACCCACATGGCTTAATTTAACAATAATACGGAAGTGTTCCTTGGAGAAAATTTCAAACCAATTTAAATGTACCAGACATGTGTTTCGGATATTAAATCCTTATCAGTGATGCAAATTGTTTTTCATAAGCAACCAAAATTCATTTCAGTAGCGCCCTCTGACAAGTTTCCGAAATAGCAAAATAATATATATGATGTCAAATTGAAAACGGACCAAAACAAAGCTTCTTTCAGGCGACAATGCTTGAAAAAAGTAATTAACGACTTAACATACATCAAGTCACGGGGAACGATTTTAACTGCTCCACACTGCAACAAGAAATAAGTGTTATAATAATGATACGGAAGTGTTCCAACTCTTTACCTCTTTGAAGAAAAATTTCAAACAAATTTTAATGCACCAGAACTTTCTCAGGAGAAGAGAATAAGGGGGAGACAAGATCACAGCACCATAGGAACATGAAGGCAACGCTATCTAATGAACAATCTCCAGAGTCCAGTGCAAGTACGGAATTTATAGTAGGTGGCGCGGGTAAATGCACGCGCTGTATATAGATTACATTAAGTTTATTGTCAGTAATGTTTGATGTTTGTGTAAGTCTGTTTTGACTATTTTTGTCTGTTTTGTATGATGTTCTAGTGCATGTTGTTGTGTCCTGTAGCAGGTTGTTGTTTTGTCTGATGTCATTTATATGTCGCTTTATTGTGGGTCTGTTCTGTTGGGTCAGTGGTCACGCAGGAGATCATTCCCTTCTTTGAGCTTAACATCTTTACTCTAATCTCACATGAATCACATGAATCATGTCACATACTAATGTAGCAAACAGCAAGTAAGCTACTCGTTTAGGGTTATATTATACGGCTGAAATCATCATTGAGGAAATGCTTTGCTTTCCAGAACGACCAGTTACCTGATATGTACATCAATATCGAGACAACTACCGAATTTGACAAGTTTTCATGGAACTGTTATGACGGGTGTTTTGAAGTTTTGCTGTGAGTGCTGCAACCGAGTATTGTTGGAGATCCCTTCCTTTCTTGCAAACAGCAAACACTGAGTCTCCCAAGGCACCTGGTCTCACTTCGGAATATTGTTTACTTCGGGGTTCGCCACTGTTGCAATGGAAATTCTGATAGTTTTGCCTACCTTCCCGACTTTGAGTATGAATAACTGATGGGTACTTCTTTGATGTTTATTTTACCTACCTTCCCGACTTTGAGTCTGAATTACTGATGGGTACTTCTTAGATCTTTATATACATTTAATATAGAATGCAAGTAATAGTATCTAATTCAGTGGGATTGAAAAAGAAGCTTTTCTCTCACTGTATTTATTAAAACCAAGTGAAGGGATATTGTATCTATCGTTAGATCAGATAAACATCGAAGATTACACATCAGATATTCAGTATTAAGAATAAGAATATTGCCAAAGTTCATTGTAAGTCGCGTTACTTTAAGTGAATGAAATGAGTTAATAAATAGGAAAAATGATCTGATTTTGCTTCACTTAAACGGCAGTTCTACAATTCATTGTCCTTCACTATTTTTATATGGTTGCTGTTTGGCCAATTTTGTTGCTATATTTATGATAGAAAGGAGGGGATCTCCAACCAGACCTGGCTGCAGCACCAACTGCAAAACACCAGAACCCCGGATGCGAAAACACAAAAGCAAGAGACGAAAAAGAGACACACGACATATAAACATCAAACACAAAAGACTACACATGAACGAGACCAATGTGCAACCGGTGCCGACTTAAGACGGCTATTCGCTACGCAAGCAGCAAATTGTGTGGTTATCAGGATTACGTGAGTACAACCCTCCCACTTGTCCAGTTACCAAAAGGTCTCGAAGAAAGCACAATTAAAGTGTAAAACAAACTTCTCACTGTTAGATGACCATGCAACCAAGACAGCAAAACACAGGGGCCCAAGCAACACAGATAAATAAATGGATATAAAAAGGGGGCGCACGTAATACAGTTTGTGCTCTGCCGACTGTAGAGAGCTCGTGCATTTTATCACCCGATGAGTCCGATTGACATTCAGAGAGGAAAGGTGGTCGAGGCCCTGTCTTCTCTAAAGAAACAGGGTTCGTCATGGAGTCCCGTTGTCACAGCCGGTCAGAGTACTAGTCGTAAAAATGCACTGGTACAAGACTGTAGATAGGTCAAGTACCAAGCCTAGTGTCTGCCTAGTGACATTAGGATCATATCCACGGTATAAAAGACGTTTGATGATTCTGACGCATGTTCGATGGTTACACTGTCTACCTTTGATCCTTGTAATTTTGTTTATCATATCACCAGAAAAGGCAGGTTGTGTAATACCCAAAGTAATATACTTTGTTTCTTGTATAGATCCGAATTTTAAATCAAGCTGATTGTATATTTTGTCCAATTTCAAAGTCTTAAGTAGTTTATGAAAACGGAGTCCTTGACCTAAAAGTTTCTTGGTAATTTGTAAATTTCATATCCCGGATGAGCTGTGAAATGTAGATACCGTATGACGTTAATCTAGGAACATCACCGTCACGCTAGGGAAATTTACTGTGTTATATGACTATGTTATCGTGTTTGGCTGTTTCGGTGTTTTGCTTTAGATGTTGCAACCGAGTCCAGTTGGAAATTTTTACACTGTACGAACTGGATCTACATGAGAATTCGATATCGTTTGATTGTCTTTTGGTCAAAGATTGTCTTTTATCTTATTCAAACCAGAGTGAATAGTGTCAGTCGTAGGATTTGATATAAAAACAAATTAAAAGTAGAGTCTTCTGTACTATCATTTACACATTCTTAGGTCATACTGAGTATTCTTATTAATGTATTTGTTTGATTACTTCTATGTCATTATCACCAAACAAGACATACTTACCTGATATGTACATCAAAATGTACATCGAGACAATCACCGAATTTGACAGGTTTCCATGGAGCTGTTGCGACGGGTGTTGCATGCAATCTGGAGACGCTGACTCTCCCCGGGCACCTGGTCTCACTTCGGAACTTTGTTCATTCCGAGGTTCGCAACCGTTCCTGTGGAAAATCTAATGATTTTGCCTTGCCTTCTCGACTATGAGACTGGATAACTGATGGGTACTTCTGTAATGTTAAATTAAGTGTTAATTTACGTATCTAAACGAATTCGGAGTTCGACAGAAATTGTTATTTTTCCAATTTTTGTATACTTTTTTGAAAAACGTAGCCATCCCATGTCCATGTACAAATTTCCTCAGCGTGTTTTGAAAAAGAAGATAAATATACTGGTCGGGTACATATTATTGCCGGGCACATATTATCGCCACTTCATTAATATCTCCGCATATGGTTAATGTAGGAATTTACTTTTTTTTTACCATGATAACATCTTTTTAACATGACAGGGTATACGAAATTTCAAATAATTCCATAACCTGCAAATACTGAATTTTATGATAGAAAGTTGGTAAATCTGATTGTATTTCCCCCGCCTCCACGGGGAAAGGGTAGGTCAATAAATCTTCCAATAACTCTTTTGTTTTTGAATTTTTTTGCATCAATTTTTCACAGACAAAAAGGAGAAAGTTCAAAGTTTCAAATAATGTGAATTTTGTTGAAAAAGTTAAAGATTTTCACTAAGAACAGGTGGAGGTGGCGATAATATGTACCCTCCATTCTTTCAAACATGGCCTAATTTTAACGTTCATGAATCACTGGTTAACAAGAACCGAGCATCAGATTTTCATGAAAATTGGAAGAAATGTGTATCAAGGGTTCATCTTCGTTCTGTGCACATTTTATTTAATTTCATGAAGAATTAGATATTTTAGAGCAAAAAACGTTGAAAAAATTGGCGATAATATGTGCCCGACCAGTAATGGTTATCTGGTACATTATACCATAAAATTGTAAAATGAGTTATTTTCTTTATGCTTCCTGTAGTTTGTTTCAGAAATATCTATAGGTTTCAAATTTGACTACCGATTTGCATAAGGTTTTAATGCTACAGATATTAAATTTTATCCATTAAAATGATATTAATAGAGGAAAACTATTAAGAGAAGAAAGAAAAAATAAATATTAAATAAATATCATCTCCATATGAATAATTATTATTGATTTTTTATCAAACTCTAGTGCACACTTGTTGTCCACAGAATCCTTTTTGGGTACCTGTAAAGTGCGAAACGAAACAAAAACGAAACGAAACGAAACGAAACAAATCGAAACGAAACGAAACAAATCGAAACGAAACGAAACAAATCGAAACGAAACGAAACAGATCGAAACGAAACGAAACAAAACGAAACGAAACAGATCGAAACGAAACGAAACAGATCGAAACGAAACGAAACAAAACATAAAACTTAAAGAAAATGAGAAAAAGAGGAAAAATCGCCGAAAACGAATATTTCAAGACAAGATCTTATTGAAGGGTCAGGGGGTACCACTCTCCTCCTGCCGCCTACCCCCTCCCGTGGGGGGAGGGGGTCATGGGCGGTCAATACAAATGTTTAAACTTTAAAATGTAAATTGGTGCAATAGTGAAGTTATTTGGGTTATTTCCTTTTTAAAACCTTGAAAAAAGAAATAGACCAGTTTAGATGAAAAACTAAGGTGAGCGAAGCGAGCCTGAAGTATTTGAAAAATGAATTGAAAATTGCGGCGAGCGAAGCGATCGGGAAAATTTTTAAGGTATATATAGATGAATTTCGTGGTAATTTTTAAAATTGAGATTATGTACATGAACGCATAAGAGCAAGATTATTCATATTAAAAGTAATTTCCTAATTTTTTTGTTACCCTCCCAATCATTTGTCCCTCCTCTCGCCCCCTTCTTCCCTCCTCCCGCCCCCTTTCTCTCCCCTCCCTTTATCCCTGTCCACCCCTCATTATTGCCTTCAACCGTTAGTTCTTGTGACTGGAGGGTTTTTTAAAGAATCAAAGTTGACGATTAAAACATAATATATACGGTATATAGCACAATTGCATTTTAAAGGAGAGTATTGGGATGAATAACCTCGTCACAGACGGAAAAATGGGGGGCACATTGCGTTTGAAAAAGGATAAGATTTTTCTCCTGAAATGTGCCCCCACCCCGTTTTATGATCTCATTACGGTGTCATAGCGTGGTTTTCTATCCCCTCCCTTTTATTCCTCTTATTTAAATACATGAATGACATACGACATTTACTTTTTAGTCCCCTGCCGGCAACGCCGAAGGGGACTCTTAGTTTCCTTTCGGTCTGTCTGTCAGTCTGTTAGTCTGTCTGTCTGTCCGTCTGTCCGAATATCAGTTTTCCAGACTTTTTTCTGCAACGGATGGAGATATTCAGATGAAATTTGATACACAGCTTGGTCTTGGATAGTTACAGAACAAGTTTGACTTCTGTCACCCTTAACCTATTTTTCGAGGAGTTATGCCCCTTGATGACTTGGAAAATTCAATTTTTGTCAGTTTTCCGGACTTTTTCCTGCAACAAAGAGAGATATTCAGGTGAAATTTGATACTTAGCTTACTCTTGGATAGTTACAGAGCAAGTTAAACTTTCGTCACGCTTGACCTTTTTTCGAATTGATAAAGCAGATAAAACCTCAGAACTGACCTGCATAGACAGTAAGTTTAATTAAAACTCATGTTTAATTGAAGAGTAATTCATAGGCAGAGTTGCAGGACATAAATATATGCCGCCGGTAGGGGACTTATATCGCTCAGTGATCATAACATTTTTTTAATTGTCAACTTTGACTCTTTCAAGAAATCCTCTCGGCATTAGTTACAAATGTAGAACTCTAGGATTAAGGCAATATTACATGCTGATCTTGTCTTGAAATATTCGTTTTCGGCGATTTTTCCTCTTTTTCTCATTTTCTTTAAGTTTTATGTTTTGTTTCGTTTCGTTTCGATCTGTTTCGTTTCGTTTTGTTTCGTTTCGTTTCGATCTGTTTCGTTTCGTTTCGATTTGTTTCGTTTCGTTTCGATTTGTTTCGTTTCGTTTCGATTTGTTTCGTTTCGTTTCGTTTCGTTTTTGTTTCGTTTCGCACTTTACAGGTACCCATCCTTTTTAGCAAGAAATTAGAAATAATGTTCTGATATACATTTTCATTCTTACCCAGTCTACAGAATAATCTAACCTGTCTTTATTACTTTTATTCGGATTTCCATTACACTACGTGATAATTTTTTTACCACAACTTAAAATTCAGCCCCATCCCCACCTCAGATCAGGATGCGAAATAACGAAAGTGGAAATGTATAAGCCATTAGACAGTACACATCTGTCCTGAATCATCTATTTGTATACGAAAATGGACATGCTCATACCTAAGACCCGTTTGGCATTTGAGTAAATCACCAAAGATGTTATTCAGGAATAAACCAGGAATATTGAGTTTAAAGTATGTAGAGCTTCTTGCTCATCAACATGGAAGATTCAGAGTCTTAACTTGATGGAAAGGACCATGCATTTACATTTGTAAAGCTATGTCTACTCTATTTCCTTCATCTAATTGCCTACGTCAATCCACAACGGTGTCATTGGAGTGGTTTATAGGAAGACATTTGTTTGCTTACAGACATCTTTGTCTCGATTTACATTTGTAACAATTAAAAAAAAACATTTGATGTTTCAGTTTTAGGACTGTACGTCAATGATTGTACTAAGGAAAGGGGAAGGATCTCCAGCATGACCACCCTGCACTAAGGACAGAGACTACAAAGGTTGGTCTTTGCATACATGTAAGCGTTGACGACAGATTTCCGAATAAAAGATTTACCCATTTTCATTTTGTTTTTAGAATTTTTGGAACTTAATATCTTAAATATGCAGTTGAACGGTGTATATTTGATCACCAATCGGTGAATGAAAGCACAAAACCAGAAATTAGATTTAAAAAATTCACTCAAGAGGCTTACAAATTTCTGAAAAAAATAAAAAACAGAACTCGCTCACCACAAAATAACAAACAAGATACTCTAAACGTGGTTATTGACCATCGCATCAGTACCTGTGGGGGTAATTTTCGGGTTATTTTAGCGAAAATTATTCAAACGCGAAAGTGCGAAAAATACTCCCACGCAAAAATTTTAACGTTAAACATTACAGTTATAAAACCGATAAAAATCTTTAAAAAGTTAATAACATTAATGAACAATATAAGTAATCTAAAATGTAAAATAATGAAAAACAAAAACAAAACTAAAACAAAAACAAAAACTCAAATTAATGAACTTATCAAAACAACAAAATTTTGAAAAGGAGTAGCAAAGAATTCCCCATCCGAATAGCCATGGAAAAAGTAGCAACAGTCACCCAAGGAAGGAACCATTATATCATCAGCTAAGACAAAACTAGAGTCAACATATACTCGACACAACAAAAATAAATAATAAGGGATGTAAATCAGAAAGATTTAAACGAATGACTATCGCTGAAAATTTTGTAACTTACAACTATTTGAAATTAAGACGGGAAATATTTTTAAACATAAAGCACGTCTAATTTTAGCAATGTTGAAAGTTAAAAAATAACGAAAATTGGGATGAGAAAGGGAAATTCGAATTTTCAATGGAGAGAAAAAGTCGAAATGATTGCAAAGTCACGATGGAAGAAATTGATAAGTGATTATAAATGTAGTTTAACGTGATTATGCAGTGAAACGTGAATCTTGAATAAAAACAATATTTCCGCTATTATTAACATCCTTGTAATCGAATGATTTCCTTAAGAAATGTGAACACAAGGAACATAATGTGTTACATTTATTGTTGATATGCTAATTAGGTATCTTTGTTTTGAATATATTAAAACATAATCTTGAATTTCCATTAGCCCCTCTGTATCGCATTTTATCCATACATCACACCTTCACTCAATCGATATTCTATTTTAACAATGTAAAATATCCTCTGGAGGGTATGATGTAAGAGTGTGCACAACTTTAGTCTTGGCCAAGTGTCGTCCTTTTCTTTTGCACATACCATTTGGTTACGTACCTATTTTGAACAATTGCAAAAAATAATAATAATGGTAACGCATATTAAAAGAAATGACCGTTATAGACGCCGTTATCATATCTTTAAATCTGAGCATAAAGAGCCATTCATGGAAATTCAGTATTCGAAGATGTGTGTTTAGGAAACAATCATCTGTGTAAAATGTCATAGGTTAGTTTTATGCTCTCTGTATTCTTTCTCTCTCATATATACCCAATATACTATTTTCTCTAACGCTAAAACAAAATACGTATGGTATAGACACCAAGTTTACTAGACAAGACAAAACACGATAGATTTCATAGATTTCACATAACTATGCTACTGAATCGACCCAACACAAAATTTGGAGCCGCGCACTCCCTGCAAAGTAATGTACAGATTTAAATTCAAAATATAAAACCAGACGGCATTTAATAAGTACCACTGATGAGGATTTACTAGCCGAAACACGTGTCTGGTACATTAAAATTGGTTTGTAATTTTTTTCAAGAAGGTAAAGAGTTGGAAAACTTCAGTTTTATTAAATGACTGAGAAGTAGAATTGAATCTTAAATTGAAAAATACATAAGAAAGAAATGGTTTGAGTCTTTGTTTCCTTTTTTCCTTCTTCAGATTAACTTTATTTCGGTTATTTTGCTGTTAAAAACATGTTCATACAAAAACATTTTTCTTATAGTAAAGAGTAAGATTTCATACAGGACTAAGTTGGACAGCAAAATTAGTGAAACCAATGGCTTATAAACTCCGTGTTGTATCGAACATGTGTAACCAGTATTGAAAAGAAAATGGAAAAGCAATTTCCATGTTATAACAGCCGTATTTATTGTATCAGGTATGAACGTTTCTTGTTGATGTCGTGTTTGCTGTTCCTCGTCCCTATCGTGTCTCTTGCTGTGTATCTCCTCTGTGATTTCACTTGGGTTGTTTTGGAGCTTTGTTGTGGGTGCTGCCACCGAGTCTTGTTGGAGATCCCCTCCTTGTCTTGGACATGAGTGTCTTGTGCTCCACATTTGCATTTTGGTATAGTAGATTGTCTACATACATCAGAGCTGGAAACTTCGTTAAGTTTGAAAACATATGTTCATATACTACCTGAAATAAACAGAAAATGAAAATGGTATATCTAGTACGAAAATTGTTATTGGGAGGTATATACGCAAGACTATTAAGATAAGCTTGACCTTTTTACCTTAAGATCTAGTTTTTTATGTACTCAAGATAGAGATTCCGCTATTACCACGATGTAATAGATAGAATTAAAATAAAAAGCAAACAAGAAAACGAGATAAATCTTTATATTCGCCATATTACACTTATTTCAATGGCTGAGGATAAATGTGAAGATGCGGGTAAACTAAAATTTGATTAGTGTCACCAGGTATGAAATAATAAAAGTGAAAGGACAACGCTTAATTACCTGGGACAAAAAAGTAAGAAAAGAGAATATTTACCTTTCTTGCCACATAAAATATCACTTCTCACCCCCATAAACAATAAAATGACGGTCGTAAAGACTTAAAAAATGGTTAAGCAATAAACAAGACACGCGCATTTTGAAACTACAAATATTATTTGTCAACAAAAAATATCAAATCAATTCGTCTATTCGCTCCAAAATTGTATCGTTCAATCAAGCATCGATTTCTATTGTTCGGGTTTATGTTTTCTTGTTACTTTATGATCAAATCAAATTTTCAGCATCGTGGTAGATGCCTCTAGTTTTCACGGAGCCATGTGGGAAAATTTAAGTTTATGCCATAATCTTAAAGAATATACGGGGCCACTCGATCTTTTTCAGATATGCTGGAAGCAGTAAGATACGTACATTGTATATATGTTCTGACAAAACTTATCTTTTGGAAAGACTATTCTTTGTAATTTGTAAAATTAATTATTTGGTTGATGAAGAAAAATGAAAATTTGACAGACGAAATAAAATTCAGAGGTGAATTTTTCTCTTCCATGAAATAGCAGGATGTGCATACAACAGAACAAAATAATGAGAAACCGTAACAAAGCTAAGCAAACAGACAAAAATCGCGAGTGCGAATAAAAAAAGCAATATGGTAATCAAGCAAATACACAACAACATATACAACGTAAAACAGCACTGAAAACAACAGTTTGTCGACATCTGCACCAAGTTGATCAACCAAAAACATCCATTTTAAACAAGCCAATGCTATACACAAATATTTGCGGCGCGTTGGCCAAAATAAAAATATCAAGAATTGATGCCCAAGCGATATACTGAAAAGGCTGATCTGTGTATTAAAGATAACAGAAAAATTATCATTTGGCACGTTAAACAAAAAATAAAAATGAAAAAAAAAAAAAAACGGTCAAGATTACATTAATATCGTTCATATTTCATCGGCTTAAATTTTTAGTCTTTTTTTATTAGACCTGCGAACATCATGAATTTGTTTTATTTACAATTTTTGAAACTACTTTAATCAACACTTGATTAAGCTTACATAACTAAGTCAGCATCGGTTGCCCATTGGTCTCGTATGTGTGGTCTTTTGTGTTTCATGTTTCTATGGCGTGAGTTGGTCTCTTTGGTTTGTGTTTTTTTTTTGTTTATATGGTATGAGTTGGTGTTCCTTGTCCCTTTTGCGTCACTTTCTGTGGGTGTCTGCTCTTTATTTTTAGAGTTTGCTGTGGTCGCTGCAACCGAGTGTTGTTGGAGATCCCCGCCTTTCTTTTTTATTCCATGTTTAGAGAAAAAGAAACATATTTTATCACATATCGATATCTTTTGCAAATATTAGCCTGCTGTTGCGGAACAATAAGATATTGTTTGTTTCATCGTTGACATGATTTTTATCTACCTATGTGATACCAGTATCCTGTTCACTGTAAATCAGCATGATCAACCTTAATGATGCAAGACATTTCAAATTTGAGAGGAGGATGTCAGAGAAGTAGTCCGCCCTTGATCATTGGCCTGAATGATACAGAGGTGTCATTATATCGACCTAGTTGAATATCTTCCTATGACAATTATGTGATTGATATATTTTTGAAACGAGGATAAAGAGACCCTATCCATCTTGTAGTGTGGAGATGACAAGTCGTCATGTCCTTTCGTTTTATCACCTTTACCAAATGTCAAAAGAAAATAGATTGTTTGTGCAACATAACTCAATAGAAATGCCCAATCATCCCATTGATGAATTCAACACTCAATAACAGTAACATATGCACGTACACATATTTTTATGATATTGAAAATTTAATCAAATACATCTTTCATTCTTTCGGTCTGTATTGTATGAATGTAACAATACGGTAATTAAGGCTTGACAATAAGATAATTTTCTATTTTATTATTTCTTATAAATAAACATTAATGTCCTTAGATGGGTCCTTTGCATCAATTTTAGAAAAGAGGGGATCTCCAACAAAACTCGGTTGCAGCACCAACAGCAACACACCAAACACCCCAAGTGAAAACACAGAGAAGACACATACAGCAAGAGACAAGGAACAGCAAACGAGACATCAAACATAAAAGACAACACATACACCAACGAGACCCATGGGCAATCAGTGCCGACTTAGGACGGCCATCAGCCACGTTAGTAACAGATGGTCATGTTCAGGATTTTGCTCTTTATATATATTAATGTCTTTAGATGGGTCCTTGACATCAATTTTAGGTCATGTTAAGTATTTTGCTCTTTATATATTCACTTGTTTTCCTCTATTCTGACCTCCAGCGTCACTTTTTTCTAAATATTCATAAATTCACCAGTCTGATATTATTATCAGCAGTGAAACACAGATACGTACAAGACAGAATATACAATGAACATAGCGCAAAAACACAGATGCGTACAAGACAGAATAAACAATGAACATAGCGCAAAAACACAGATGCGTACAAGACAGAATATACAATGAACATAGCGCAAAAACACAGATACTTACAAGACAGAATATACAATGAACATAGCGCAAAAACACAGATACGTACAAGACAGAATATACAATGAACATAGCGCAAAAACACAGATACGTACAAGACAGAATAAACAATGAACATAGCGCAAAAACACAGATACTTACAAGACAGAATATACAATGAACATAGCGCAAAAACACAGATACGTACAAGACAGAATATACAATGAACATAGCGCAAAAACACAGATACGTACAAGACAGAATATACAATGAACATAGCGCAAACCACAGATACGTACAGACAGAATACAGACTAGCGCAAACACAGATACGTACAAGACAGAATATACAATGAACATAGCGCAAAAACACAGATACGTACAAGACAGAATATACAATGAACATAGCGTAAAAACACAGATACGTACAAGACAGAATATACAATGAACATAGCGCAAAAACACAGATACGTACAAGATAGAATATACAATGAACATAGCGCAAAAACAACCACATCAAGAAAAAAAAAACCGAAATGGCCTATTCTGCTGCCAGGGAGGAGATGCGATGCACCAGACATATGTGTTTTGGATAATGAATCCTCATCGGTCTTCCCCTTTACATTTTTGCCTTCATGCTTCAGTGGTGAGTTTTTATTTTATTATTATTATTTTATTTATTTTTTTTGCTTTGTTCCATGGTCATCTTGGCGCGAGTATTAGTGAATGAAAATAAGAAATAACCCTCAAAATCAGACTTCAAAATTCATAATCATTACCCGGTAGGCATACCGTAGGCATAATTGTTTAAAAAAAGAACAGAACAAAGATAAGGTTGGATATCCCTAACAGTGAAAACAGAGGAACGTATTCTCACCAGAAAAGGAAAAGCGGAAGAAGAGACGGAGATATTAACATAGTACCTTAGAAACACTAAGGACAACACTCTCTAATGACCAATCTCCAGAGTTCTGGACAAGAATGGAAGTTATTGGAGATGGCGAAGTTAAATGCACGCGCTGTATCAATAAGTTAGTTTAAACATAGTTATTCGAATATCACATAAAATTATGATACAGATACAATGCAGGTCATAGTACCTAATTAAGTAGGATTGAAATGTATATTATATTGTTTTGTCTAATTGTCCCTGATTGTTTCGTTAATGTGTTTGTATTACTTAATATCCATTGTTTCTATGTATATCCATTGTCTTCTCTAGGTCTCACGTAAGTGTGTTCCACTGTGGAGACTTTTACGTGGTTTTGTTGAAGTTCTCCTTAGTCTTTATTCTATTCTATAAAAATACCTTATCAAAATCGTTTTCCAATGCATTGTCATCAATATTTTCTTGATCAACTGTTCATATGTTCAGCTTCCTTATGAGGTTGAAATATCCAAATACAATCGAATGATCTATATATTTTATTCCATTCTTTCCTTCCGATCTACAAAACAACATTAAAATGAATGATCGTAAGGACGTATAAAATGTGCTCAATTTCTTTCCATCATATCACATTTCAAATGTCAAAAAACTTTGATTGAAAATAGATTCATCATTTCCACTTCAGCATCTGAGAAAAATTATGGCACAATCATTAATCATTCGATATGGGAATTATTTTCAACTCAATTGTTACATGGCGGATGATGTTCTTAGTATCGCCTTATCGGAATCATTTATCATTCATTCCTATTATCATATTTGAAAAAGGCGGCATAAATTTTCAAGATTTGTTTGGATTTTCTCTCATCATTTACCACTGCGATTCATATTTATTTATCTATTTATTATTTTATTCATCCATTTATTTAACAATTTATTTATCTGTTTATTCATTTATTTCAGGTACCGTTGTTTCTATCTATTTTTATACATTATCTATTAAGTAAGTAATCTTCATATATATTTTGAGGAATAAAAAAAGAAAAAATACTGAGTAAAGAAGTTCAATTTCTTTCTGTTTTTGTGTCATTTATGAATAAGAAAATTAGTTAGGTAATAGATAAGATCATTCCTCAAGTTAAATTAATGTAGTTTTCCGCGTCTCGGAAAACTAAGTTCATTACCAGAGATAATAAAATTTTGGCTGCACAAAAAACACCATTATTTTATACAATATTTATCTTCATCGGTCACATGATATCTATACTATTCATCAAAGAGTGAATAAAACACGGTGGGTAATCTCGCTAAGCAGAACAATCGGGGGTTTTTTTTTTCTATATTTTTGTGCAATAAAGATGACAAATATGGATAATGACCATATCCCTGTATACAGCACAAAATCGATAATTCAGAAAATCAGAAACCGAAGGCATACAAAATCAGGATAAAAGAGGAAACAAAGCAAACGAAACAATAAAAAAAAAACACCATATGAAAAGAAGCAAACTCCCGATATGGGAGTGAGACCAGGCGCCCAGGAAGAATAAGCATCTCCTGCTTGCATGCAACACCCGCCGCTTCAATTCAGTAGAACTGTCACATTCGGTTACTTTCATTTCGGAAGATATAGAGTACAATCTTTGGTTGGATGATTCAAATTGTCTGTGACAGAATATCATACACCATTCTGGAGAGTGGGGCATCATAGTGTATAACGAGTGCCCTATATCGACCGTAGAACTTCCTCAGTGACGATGTTAGTCGGTCACAAACATATCCCTGACTGAGAAGCTTATCTGAAAGACGCCTAGCTCTCAGAACAAAATCCGTATATTTGGTACTTGCTCTGGCATAGCGTATCAACTGAGATATGAACACGCCATAAGCAGGCGATGAAGGGATGTTGCTACTCAGAAAAGGAAAGCTGAAATTGAAGTCGTCACGTTTGTCATAGAGTGAGGTGTTCATGTGACCATCAGTGTCATAGGACAACATAATGCCCAAATAGGATGCTGAATTATTTGTCTCTGTAGTTTCTTTGACTTCAAGCTCCGAAGGATAGATACTGCTCAGGTAATCCGCGAATAATGGATGATGATGGACAACACATCGTCTATGTATCTGTAAGTGAAGTTAAAGTCAGAAGCTAAGTATCTTTTCCCTTCAGAGACCAAAGATTGAATGAATTCAGCTTCGTACGAGTAAAGGAAAATGTCGGCAAGGAGTGGGGCACAATTGGTCCCCATCGGAATTCCAACAATTTGCTGGAAGACCTTTCCTCCAAACAACGTATGGTCATTATGTTATATATTATATTATACTATTATTATGAGTATATTACTTTGGGTTTTTCACAACCTGCATTTTATGGTGACATGGTTAACAAAATAAGAAGGATCAAAGGTGGACGGCATAACTATCGAAAATGCGTCAGGAATAATCAAACGCCTTTTATACCGTGGATATGATCCTAATGTCACCAGACGGACACTAAGCTTGGTACTTAGCTAATCTACAGTCTTGTACGAGCGCATTCTTAAGACTTGCACTCTGACTGACTGTGACGACAGGGACTCCATGACGGGCCCTGTCCAAACCTCTTTAGAGAGGACAGTGCCTCGACCACCTGTCCTCTCTGAATGTTAATCGGACTCCTCGGGTGATAACATATAAGAGCTCGCTACAGCCGGCAGAGCACGGACTGTATTACGCACGTCCTCTTTTTATATCCATTTACATATTCAATATTCTGTGTTGCTTGGACCCCTGTGTTTTGCGGTCTTTGTGTGTGGTCATCTAACAGTGAGGAGGTTGTTTTACACCAAAAGTATGCGTTCTTCGAGACCTTTGGGAAATCGGAATAGTGGGAGGGTTGTGCGCACGTAATCCAGGATAACCACACCGTCTGCTATTAACGTGGCAGATGGCCGTCCTAAGTCGGCACCGGTTGCCCATTGGTCTCGTTGGTTTATGTGTGGTCTTTTATGTTTAATGTTTCTGTGGTGTGAGTTGATGTTCCTTGTCCCTTTTGTGTCTCTTTCTGTGGGTGTCTGTTCTGTGTTTTTTTGTATTGGGGTTTTGCTGTGGGTTCTGCAACCTAGCGTTGTTGGAGATCCCCTCCTTTCTTGGTAATTTGTTAATTTCTACTATGTAAATCCAAAACATAAGTACATTTTCTAGCATACCGGATGAGCTGTGAAATATAGATACCATAGGACGGTAATCTAGGAATATCACCGTCAAGCCAGGGGAAATTTACTATGTTAAATCCAAAATCATCATTTTTGTCATACACACTTTTATGGATCTCTCCATTAACAATTTTGATATTTAGGTCCAAAAATGGTGTTTCTGTATTTGAAACGTTTGCCCTGTTTAGAATAAATTCTTGTGGATAAATAACATTTTTATACTTTTCAAAAACAGGATTGTCGATAGTAAGAATATGATCCAGGCACCTAGAAGTACCAATGAAACATTTCACATTATCATTTTTTCTTTGCTTTTGAAGATTTTGGATAAATTTCTTTTCATACGTGTATAAAAATAAATCTGCAACAAGAGGCGCACAATTAGTACCCATAGGAATCCCTACAACCTGCTTGTAGAGTTTCTCACCAGATCTTACATAAATATTGTCAAAAGGAAGAACAAGGCAATACACAGGTCACCATATGTCCATGATTTGTATATATTTGTAATCTGTGTATAGACAGGAGGCTGAATTGTTGCTCTGAGTTGTGTCTTTGATTTCCAGTAACTCTCAGTTGCAGTGTACCAGATTATATGTTTCACATTACTACATGCAGTGTAACCAGATATATATGTTTCACATTATTACATGCAGAGTACTATATATATATATATTTTCACATTATTACATGCAGTGAACCAGATATATATGATTCACATTATTACATGCAGTGTACCAGATATATATGTGTCACATTATTACATGCAGTGAACCAGATATATATGTTTCACATTATTACATGCAGTGTACCAGATATATATGTTTCACATTATTACATACAGTGTACCAGATATATATGTTTCACATTATTACATGCAGTGTACCAGATATATATGTTTCGCATTATTACATGCAGTATACCAGATATATATGTTTCACATTATTACATACATTGTACTAGATATATATATGTTTCACATTATTACATGCATTGTACTAGATATATATGTTTTACATTATTACTTGCAGTGTACCAGATATATATGTTTCATATTATTACATGCAGTGTACCAGATATATGTTTCACATTATTACTTGCAATGTACCAGATATATATGTTTCGCATTATTACATGCAGTGTACCAGTATGTTTCACATTATTACATGCATTGTACTAGATATATATATGTTTTACATTATTACTTGCAGTGTACCAGATATATATGTTTCATATTATTACATGCAGTGTACCAGATATATGTTTCACATTATTACTTGCAATGTACCAGATATATATGTTTCACATTAATACATGCATTAATAATGTCTGGTCCATGCTGTTAATTTATCTGGTCTTAAATGATGCTATTGAATTAGAAGACGTTTAACTTTTGAACTACCATGTGAGTGTCACTGCTGTTGGACCAAGAGTCCCCGAGGGCACATGTAGCCAAGTTCGGTTGATCGTCTGTCTCTTCAACGCATTTGAAATTTTCTGTTACAAAAGTTCTTGAAATTTCTAAAACGTGGGTCCTGTAGCATCATATCCCACCCTATTCTGCTACGTCTTTTGGTACATTTTTGGACAAGACAATTTTCACACTTTTTGGCCATATTACATTGTTTAGACTGAGGATCACTGACGAGGGTTAAGTACCCGATACGTGCATGTCTGGTCCATACTGTTAACTTATCTGGTCTTAAATGATGCTATTGAATTAGAAGACGTTTAACTATTGTACCAGATATACATTTCGGGTAATAAATCCTAATCAGTAGTGCTTTTGTAACTTAGAATGTGTGTAATATACACTTGGCTTTTTTATCATAGAAGTTTTTTATTTGGTAGCAGAACTTTTCATATCTATGAGAGATGGGACATGAAAATTGGGAAATGTTTCAAACCAACTAAGAACAAAATAGTCTTGTCACCACAAAAGAGAGTAGATCGAGTTTAAAACAAACTCATCAGAAATTGCTGTCAGGATATTTAGCATTTCTGGTCGAATGAGTACATTACTCTACAAGACGAAATTCCATCTAGTTTCCACCAGTTTTTATCCTAGCATCCCTTTGTAGTCGTTCCATCATCCCCTATGATGGTCTACACCTTCTAATCAACTTGTCGGGAAATTAGTTTTACCCACATACATCACAGAATGGGGTGAAAATGTGCACGACACTCCATCTTAGGTCCCTTATCAAGTCTTTATATCTTGTACATCGGAGATATCTTGATACACATCTGGTTAAAAGGGGTGGATGGATAATTACTTTGAATAAGTTTTGTATTACATAGCGTCAGAAAATGAAACCGGCCTTTTGAACAGGTGTGTATCATCGTCAACTATACCCACAAACACTCAATGATGGATTTTAATGAAACTTGATAGTGTTGGTATGACATGCTTTTCTACCTAGTACAAACTAATGCAGCATATTTGTAATGTATGAACTTTTGCAAGCAGTATTTATCATTCTATACGTGAAGGAAGTGTTCATTGCCAAATATAGACACCGCAAATTGCAGTCAAGGACTCCTGGTTATAATATGACCTGCCTATGAGAGCGTTATCTAATGCAGGGAAGCTATTTCCTCGGGTAACAAATGTTGCGCTCAACTTAATGGGTGGGTTTGAATTTCTATTATTTCGCAAAAGGATATTCTGTTCATATTTCTAAAATATTTTTTATATAAATGATCCTACTTAGGTATCCATACATGGGCTGCAGACAAGGGACAAAGAAAACATCTTACACTTAGACGCTTTATTAAGACAATAAAAGTATCTGTCTCATATGAAATATCAAATTTACCAACATATACGAATTTTTTTCTGGTCAGTGCAGAGTTATATGGCACAGCCTCTATACTTTTTCTCCTAACTCTTTGAGTTTTTCGAGAGACGGAGGTGTCGTGCACTCTCCCTTGATCAATTGATCATCACAAAACATCAGATTTAATTTCTTTCTTCTTTCATTATTCGCATAGTGGTTAGACAAGTAATTATAATTTTACATATAAGCTCATTATTGTGCATTATTTCAAAATTAAACAAGATACCAAGTTTCAATGAATATTGATCAATTATTATTCATATAACCACTTCGTACTTTGCTATAACAGTCTCAATCATATCCAATAAGGAAGGGTTCCAACTCTATAACTTCTTGAAGAAATTATTATGCACCATGTTTCGGATATTTTAAAATCCTCATCAGTGATGCCTCCAGCCAAAGTGCTTTTCATAAGCCACCAAAATTCATTTCAGTAGCACCCTCTGGTTTTATTTTTAGAATTTAAATATGTTTGTTTACTTTACAGAGAGTACGCGGCTCAAATGTTTTAACTCATTCCAATCTGATAAGAAGCAGGTGTAGTGCAGTTAAAAAAACCTAAATAGATCAGCCGCCAATAAGATGAAAAGAAGACCCATGGTATGACGACATTGTAGTGTTCACAACGGAACACACACGCATCGGGTCCATCGAACCTCACACTCACAACAAGCACAAGCAGACACCAAAATAAACAGCACAACTAATAAGGCAAAATGAGACAAATGGACAACTTTTGGTGAGAGTCACTGCTGGTGGACCAGGAGTCCCCGAGGGCACATGTGACAAAGTTCGATAAAAATTCGGTTCATCGTTTCTTCGACGCATTCGAAAATTTCTGCTATCAAGTTTTCGTGAAATTTCTAAAACGTGGGTCCTGTAGCATATCCCATCCATCCTGCTACCTCCTTCGGTACATTTCTGGACATATTACTTTTACACTCTTTAGTCATATTACATTGTTTAGATTAGGGATCACTGACGAGGGTTAAGTACCTGAAATCATGTCCTGACCATGATGCAAATTTATCTGTTCATAAATGATGCTATTAAATTTGAAGACGTTTAACATTTCAGAAGGCGCCATTGAAAATTAAATGTAAGAATTTTGACATCGGACACACATCGCAGATATTGACAACAAATTTTGATTTGGGTTTTCTACCGATACTCTAGGGCAAGATACCTTTTCAAATTCGTATAGCCACTTTGTACTTTGCTATAACAGTCTCAATCATATCCAGTAAGGAAGGGTTCCAACTCTAAGCCTTCTTGAAGAAATTATTACGCACCAGACACGTGTTTCGGATATTTTATAAGCCAGTCTCCTCCTAGTATATCAAATAAGACAAAAATAATAGAATTGAAAATTTGTTTTTGATAATAAAGTTATCCATGTGTGTTTTCATTTTCATGTACATGGATGTATGCATTGCTTCATGTGTATTTTTCTGCATGATCATGTTAGAGATGGCATTCGTATGTATCTTCATACTATCCATATCCAACTGCTTGTTTATCTATTGTTTATTTTTCATCAATGTCAATTGTAGCTCGTCATTATGAAATATAGATGCCCCTATCCGTAAGATATATTGTGCTTTCGCAAGAGAGAAACATTGTAAAGTAACGTGAATTGAATGAAAACATAGTAGAAGGGGAGGAGAGAAAATTTTCGTATTTGAATTCACACAATGTATTCTACCCATAAATCATACGTCTTAACTGAACAACCGTGCATGTAAGACGCTCGTCCTGCAATTGGCTCGTTGGAAGGAGCAATGTCTTTTAAGGCAGATGTTCAGAGGAGCTCTTCAATGGTTTACCATTGTTTACAAAAGAAAAATGGTAATGTACTGAAGGAGGTTAATAAGGTCATTCACCACAAAAACTACTATATTTTTTCTGAGAGCATCCTCATTTTTCACGCAGAAGGCCATAACGTTTAACGGCTAAGATAAAGGGTATGCATTGACAAGACTCTGTCATTTTTGGTCTTCATTCGCGTAACGTCGTTATGGGTTATGTGCTACTTAACCACTCGTGACACGGCCTTGGGCGTTTCTTAAGATAAATCAAATTCTACCACATTTTGACTTTTATGAACGAAAAGTATCATTTTTTCAGCCATGCTGTTGCTCCTTTTTCTTTCTTATTCGAAGTGTTGAGCTGTGGTTACCATTTGATTGTATTTACAAACTAATTCTAACCTCAAAATAAATCTTAATTGAAAAATTATGGACATGTCTTATTGCACTTAAATAATGAATAAGAAATTCAAGTTTACTTCTTATAAGGGATGCTTTTTTTCAAGAATGTAATGTAAAAATGAGAAATAAAATAAATAAGTTGTGGTCAAAAGAAATAATGTACATTGTAAATATTATGTTTTCGAGAATAATGTATGACGTCATAATAGGAGTCACGTGGAATGTGAGACAAGGAAATCTCAAACTGCTACGTCTACGTTTTTTCTTTTGTCTCACAAAGTAAGTGAGTGAGAATGATCTCTTGTCGTCTTATTTCTAAAATTACGTCAATGAATGAAAGTCAATCACAAAATCCAAAATCTGAATCCAAAAGCATTGACATTTTAGAAATATATTTGAAAAAAAAACCAAAAACAAAGATAAGGAGGTGATTACCGAGAGTAAAAACATATTCTCACGGCATGAGGAAAAAAGCGGACAAACATCCGTATAGAATAACACAGTACAATAGAATCTCCAGAGAGTACAGTGTGAGAGCGGAATTTATTCCAGCGCTATTTTGAACATCCGTCGTACTATTGCAATGAGATAGGAATAAGAAAACTACCAAAATATAACCTGACTGTATGCGATTCATTTTATTTTACTTTTTTATAATTGCCATTTTCAAATCACAAAATGACAAATAGAAATTAAATTTCAACTTAACAGTCAAACTGTATCAGGAAACGAAACTCAAATTGGCAATATTGGAATCCTTTACTTTTATGTTTGATTTCATTTATGCTTTATCAACTAAACACTTTCAATATCTACAATCTGAACTTTTCAAAAGTCAACAGGATTTGAAAAATAATTGTCTCAGTAATAAAATCCATCACATATGATTTATGGAATATATTTATCAAAACCTCATCTATAAAGGTTTGATATATTCATATTTGATCTCACTAATCATCGCCTGTTAAAATCAAACAATGTAAAATCATGGTAATCAATAAATAGAATGTATCAATACATCAAGGTTGAACCAAAGAAGAAAGAGCAAAAGAACAGAGAGAAACCTATTATGAAAATATTCGAATTGACCTCAATTTTTGTAATACTGATCTTAAATTGTCTTTGAACAAATGTCATAATCATCATGACACAGTAGAGGATTCTAAGTGTGGATGAAGATTTGTTTTCTATCTGATGACTTCTTGAAATGAATACTCTAAATGTGGTTATTTTCGCTGGAGGAAATTCCGCGATCATAACATCAAGACGTTACGCGTGGGGGAAATTTTCGCGATAAAAATGTCTTTCCCATTGTAAGAATGCAGCGAGGATACATTCACGTGGGAAGATTGTCGCGAAGTCCTTATATTCGCGTAAAACGCGAAAATTACCCCCACGCGAAAATTTCTACGTTTACAGTAAACGATAAGAAACAACAACAATGACGTGCATCTTAATGATGATGATGACAGTTGTGTTTTTAAAGTGCTTAATGATTCAAAATAAGGTTTGTGATTACTTTGGTGGTGAGAAGCGGTGAGTAAACCGGGTACCTGGCACATGAGACGAGCTGGCAATGTGAATGAAAAGCATTAGCGCCTGAACGGCAGCTCTGCTTGTATACTCCCAAGGGAGTTGAGAATGCACTGGATTGTACAGGTCTCGCCAGGGAGGTAATTGTGGAAGTCGCGTGAGGCTAAAGCGAGCGAGGCTATAAACCCCTACCTTTACCTTTACCTTTTTTTATATAAGGAGATGGAGTAAGAGAAGAAGTTGGAGGAAGGGTGCTAGGAAAGAAATAGAGGAAGATGATAAGTGTGCTACATGTACCTGTATTGGTTGTGTGACGGAGGAAGAAAGTTAAATTTAAGAATACATAAAGTGTTCTACTCCTACAACTTTCCAGACGATTTTATTGATTAAATAAACCTAATTTTCAATGGTTTCTTTACTTTTTTGTCAGACGCAACAAATAATCTAATGCTAAAGAATAGATGCGGGTACAAAGACACTTTATGGGAAGTGTCAAGAACTTTCTTAATAGTCACAATTTTTTCTTCTTTGGAATTCTTGATTTCATTTTCGTCATTAAAACTGCTAAATTGTTCTCAGCACCCCTATTGTAGTTGTATTGGCAGAACACGATTCCCACTGAGAAATCTTGCCCTCAGAATCTTAATTACAGCATATTCACATTAAGAATTATTCCCAATACTTGTGCGATTTTCTACCTCAGCAGACCTTGTTCACGGTGTGTTAAACGACAAGCCAGTTAACTTTTATTAATCCGCCATTTTATTGCAAGATGGGTCACGTGGTTAAGGACCTACGTCATTGATTGACACGAGTCATCCAGGTGTGTGTGCGTATTATATGGGTTATATTGTAACATTTACACATAATTACGTTTCAACTTCAACTAATTGAAATTCTTTGTTGATAAAAGTTCCAAGTGTCTTTGATGTGAAATGTCAGTGATGTTCTATGTTGTTTCAGGCCGAATTACTGTGGATAAGGCGTACATTAGGGGACATGTCGCCTAATGACTTTAGCAATTACCTGTTCACCCATGCGCTGAAAACTCTGGGTGCTAACTAGCGCTCGACACATCCCAAACCAATTCCCTCTTAGATCTAATCTCAGGCGTCAAAACTTTCAAATTATTCAAACAAACTTATATCTGTTCTCTCACAGAATTAAGAAAAAGTTCTTTTAAAAAAACTTATATTTCGTAATTTTCGAAAAAATGAAATTGCATGTAAATGCCTAGATAGTTCAAGAGACAGTTGTCAATTCTTTCGACAGATGGACAATGTCTTGGCACTTCGTGATTCGTCGTTCACGACCAAATACCGATGTCTCCTCAGAAGTTAGGGAGATCAATCTTCTAATGAAAAAAGAAGATCTTGAATGTTTACCTGTCGGAATGCTGAGGGGAACTCGCTAGCTTTTTAAATTCCTTGTCAGATTTTACAGTATAGGTGTGATGGTGATTAATTATGTCGTCTGCAGTTCATAACATTTGAGACATCACAAGGTTTGTTTCTCCACATTACCCTGACCGCTGAGACCAAAGTCTGCAAGGACAGATTTAGAGGATGGCTGAGGTGGAATAGGACCCTCTGGAACTTGCCAAAAATCCAGATTTGTCCCATTTTGTTTTTTTTTTCAAAATCAACAACTGGAACACCCCCCCACCCAATGACGGGCTTGACCATCTGGACAAATCTAGATCCAACAAGGTCTACACTTTACTTGTTACGGCAGATTCTGTTAAAATGAAACTTCACACACTGTGTCACATGGCTTTAAACTTTACAGATGTTTCAATAAAAAGTAACAGTTTCATTGAATCAGAGAAAACTATTATGGACAGCGCTATAAAAACCACGAAGGTCATGGAAGTGATGAAATTAAAAGGTTGCCCAGTACTCTGCACTCAAATTTCATTCTTTATGAATCTTTGTGAAAGAAAAATATACAAATAAATCTTAGACTTTAAGTGTCTCCCTAACCAGTAGGTCAGCCATGATTTATAGAGCTGTTATTCTGAAATCTGTCGACGTACGGCGGCTCTTTCCTCTACGTCACTCCTTACTGTTTCATCTGTTATTCACCGTTCTCAAAATCTCAACCTGTCATCTACTGTTTTAATCGTGTCAATAAAATAAATTCTCTTTAGTAGTCTTGTTCTCCAATCACATTGAATTGACGTGAAAGATAAAATTTTGTTAAATGTTCATTTTTATTTTAGATGGAACGACATAAATAAAGACATTTTGGTTGTCACTGTGCCCACTTTAATATTGAAGGAAATATCTTGTTTAATAGGCAATTTCTTTAGAAATAAGGTAATTTAGTTCATAGAGAAATAAAGAACATTTATTTCGATACAAATTATATCGAGAAATGATAACGTAAATCCTGAATAAGTCATTTCATTCATTATTGTGGATTCAGCCATCTTGCTTGAGTTAAAAAAGTGAAGCATTATCACTTTTAATAAGTTTGAACTTTTAGAAAATCACATATAGAGCCAGTGTAACCGACCCTAAAATGAAAGTTCAATGTCATTCCAAACCTCAGAATCTATACATCATAAAGGGTATACAGAACTTCTCGGATGTATGATAGAAACGTCGGACAGGACGAGTGAGAAGGTGGTACACGTTACTTTTATTGAATTGTGAATAAAAGTCTAACACATAACCTAAATTATAACCATTAGGCATAATTTTGTTTTAAAAAATACAGGGTGTTGCAAGCAGGAGATGTTGAGCAGGATTGTCAATGGTTAGAATGTCATCCAGATACCTAGAAGTATTATTGAAACATTTCAGATCATAAAATTTTCTTTGCTTTTGAAGATTTTGGATAAACTCTTTTTCATAAGTGTATAAAAATAAATCTGCAACAAGAGGCGTACAGTTGGTATGTTCGTCTGGTTTGTTTTTTGTTTGTTTGTTTGGTTTTCTTCTTTTTTATTGAAGTGACGTTCCGCTGTTTTAGCTGTTTCATGACAAAGATGGATAAAGACCATATCCCTATATACATTACAAAATTGATAATTCAGAAAATCACAAACCGAAGGCATACAAAACAGTAACCGAGAACACATGAAAAGAAGCGAGCTCCCAATATAGGAGTGAGCCATATAAGAATGAAATTTATCCACAAGAATTATCACTTAAGAAGGCAAACCTTTCAAATACAGAAACACCGTTTTTGAACCTAAATATCAAAATTGTAAACGGAATTATTCATACAAGTATATATGACAAAAGGGATGATTTTGGATTCAACATAGTAAATTTCCCCTGGCTTGACGGTGATGTTCCAAGATTACCGTCATACGGCATTTACATATCACAGCTCATCCGGTACGCTAGAGCACGTACTGATATTTTGGATTTTCACAGTAGAAATTTACAAATTACCAAAACAAAATAGGTCAAGGTTTCCGCTTTCATAAACTAGTTAAGACTTTCTGGAAATTTTACAAAAATTACAGTCAACTTCTTTTAAATTTCGGATCTATACATACAACAGAGTACATTACTATGGGTATTACACAACCTGTCTTTTATGGTGATATGATAAACAAAATAAAAAGAATCAAAGGTAGGCAGCATAACCATCGAAAATGCGTCAGAATCATCAAATGCCTTTTATACCGTGGATATGATCCTAATGTCACCAGACGGACACTAGGCTTGGTACTTGACCAATCTACAGTCTTGTACAAGCGCATTCTTGAAACTTGCACTCTGACTGACTGTGACGACGGGACTCCATGACGGGCCCTGTCCAAACCTCTTTAGAGAAGACAGGGCCCCGACCACCTGTCCTCTCTGAATGTCAGTCGGACTCCTCGGGTGATTACATACATGAGCTCGCTACAGCCGGCAGAGCACGGACTGTATAACGCATGCCCTCTGTCTCTTGGGCCTCTACGTTTCGCGGTCTTGTTTGTGTGATGTTATGTTACAGTGAGGAGGTTGTTTTACACCACAATTGTACGTTCTTCGAGACCTCTGGGTAATTGGAGAAGTGAGAGGGTTGTGCGCACGTAATCCAGGATAACCACACCATTTGCTACTTGCGTGACAAATGGCCGTCCAAAGTCGGCACCGGTTGCCCATTGGTCTCGTCGGTTTATGTGTAGTCTTTTGTGTTTGATGTTTACATGTCTTGTGTCTCTTTTCCGTCTCGTGCTGTACTCGTCTTTTGTGTTTTTGCGTCGGGTGTTTTGCTGTTGATGCTGCAACGGGGTCTTGTTGGAGATCTCCTCCCTTCTATTATGACACAGCACAATAGAGACACAATCTGGAGTCCAGTGTAAGAAAGCATTTTATTGTAGGTGGCGCTGTTAAATAACGCGCTGTGTTGATTAGTTAAGAATATCACATGAACCATGTTACATATACAATGCAAGTAATAAAAGAAGCTTTTGTTTCAAAAATGTTAAATGTCAGAACAAATTTTTGTACTACCGACGAACAATCTGAAACCATATTATCATTTTTTCGCAAGTTATCAAAGCAATTTGGTAAAATGAAAGAAAAACAATTTAATTCTTAAGAAATATATATATATATGCATACAATACTATGATATCTCAACTTCAGAAATTCACAACCTATCTTGAATGATGACTTAATTAACAAATAAGGAGGATCTATAAACCCTTGAGACCAATCGATGAGACTCAAGACGGCCATCTGCCACGATAGTAGCAAATTGTGTGGCTATACAGATTACGTACACACAACCCTCCCAAGCACAACTGATGTGTAAAATAGTCTCCTCCTACAGTAAGATGATGCCACAAACAAAACACAGGGGCCTCAAATAACAGATATCAAATGCATATGGACTACCGACCGGCTAGAGCGAGCCAATGCTCGATCAACATTCAGAGAGGACAGGTGACCGGGTCCCGTGTTCTCCAACAAGGTTTGGACAGGGCCTTAGCTTTTCATTTCTGTTTTGTGACAAATATGTGGTACAAATCAAACATATGATATTCATTTCTCAAGGAAGCGAGATATGCACCTAATAATCTATTAAGAACTATGAAGGCAAAAAATGGCGGGAAAATTTTCTCTTTATAATTCAACCAAATCTGCTACCTATACAGCGCCACCTACAATAAATATTGATTCTATATCAGTCTGCTTAAAGTACCACTGAGGAGGATTCACTATCAGAAACATGTCGGTGTACTGTATGTATTTGGAACTACTTTCTTCAGAATGCTGTTCTTTGACAGCAAAGTTCGACTTTAAGAGCAGTGCAATTGAGAATTAGATTTCCTCCATGTAAATACTATGTTATTTTCGTTTTAATATACATATTTTTTGCCCAAGAGTTGAAGTCCATGGCATTGAGAAAATATTCTATCGTCAGTTATTTAGACGTAACTTTCTTGTACGTGCAAGAACGACAAAGGTCCTTGGAATTCTTAACAATTTATTTGTTAGTGACTGGCTTTTTCACGACAGGGTTGTTTGGACGATACAATAAAAATATACCGTGTAACATTTCTTGATCAACAATGTTGAACCGTCCAATTATTATCATTATACCAAAAGCGATACATCGAATAAAAATAGAGGGCGCTACTGAAATGAATTTTGGCTGTGCTGTGATTGAAAATGCTGTTATCATCACTGATGAGGCATTACTACCCGAGACACGTTGGTGGTACGTGATCAATTCGTTTGAAATTTCCTTCAAGAAGGTAAAGAATTGAAACACTTCCGCATTATTATAATAAGAACTTATTTCCTTTTGCAGTGTTGAGCAGTTAAACTTGTTCCCCTTGACTTGATTTTTTGTGTGTAATAGGTACTTCTTTCCAGCTTTGTTTTGGCCCTTTACTATTTGATATCATATATTATTTTGCTATTTCGAAAACTTGTCATTTTATCCAAATATATCATCGACTTAAAGGAGGTTAACATCCTAGCACCATCCCTCCAATGCTATTTGATTGTGATTTTTACTATGTATTTGGGCTTTGTGTTTAACTTTCACTCAAGATAAACAAGTGAAACATTCAATAGATATACATTACGTACATTTCCAAAATAAAAAGATCAAGGTCAAGTAATACATGATGCACTAGGGGATATGACTTTTCAAAGTTAAATAAAAAAAGGAGTATACAAAAGGTCGGTAGAACTTGGGTAAAAGATTATTGGCATTGCAATCACAATGAAGGAATCAAGATGTAATCTTTGACGATGTTAAGGAAACTTTGAAAGTAACACTTTTGAAGTATAATTCAGCCGATATGAATAATAACATGAACTATAAAAGCTATTTTGGTCGTATTTATGCCAAATTCTAAAATTTGTAGTAAAACAAAGCACCAAAAATAGAAAAACATCGGAACAAAGAAAGACAAAAAAGGGAAATAAACAGGATATAAATCCGTCATTTTGACAATATTTCATAATAGTTTTCTTGAAGCCTGGAGCTTGAGAAATTCCATATTAAGTTCTCTAGGGGACAATAAAATACATAATGGTGAACGTGCCAGTTACGTTCTGATTGCCTACAGCAAAGTTTGCACTTTTCGAGATTTTTTACACTACCATTGTTGAGTTGATTAATTCATCCCTTCTTTTTTGGAATTAATGTCTTTCTGTATCTTTCATGAGATTACAAAAAGGGTCGCAGTCTTATTTAGTTGCGAACAAAAAAATTTACAAAATTTGAAGGCTTGGGATCACTCAACTTCAGATTCAAATGATCAAAGTCAATCAGAGACCGTCTCAGTGAGTGAAATGTCCAACACAAAAACCCAAAATCAGATTAATACTAGTCTATCACTATCAATAGACATGGACTTTCTTGAAAAAAAAATAAAATAAAACAAAGATAAGAAATACCCAGATGTGAAAACAGAAGAACGCATTTTCTCAAAATACGAGAAAAAAAGGGGGAAGTAACAGCACTATGGAATCACGAAAGACAACTCTAGGCGAGTAACCTCCACAGAGTTTAAAGAACTTTTAATGACAGCGCCACTTTTTATTTTAAAAATACCTTCAGCTTTTGTGTTTGACTTTCATTCACTGATTCTAACATTGAGGGTAACGGAATACTATATTCAATTAGTTATGTTTCTATGGTGTGAGTTGGTATTCCTTGTCGATTTTGTTTTGCGTCTCTTTATCTGGGTGTTTGCTCTGTGTTTTTGCATTGGGTGCTGTCGTTGGAGATTGTTTGTTAGAGACTTGTGGGTGTGTTCTGCTGTGGTCAATGTAGGATGATTTTGCTAAATATCTTATTCCATATCTTTGTGTATTACACATTTTACAGTTTCGTAAATAAAAATCAGAACCAAATTTTCAAGATGGAAACTCAAAATAAACAGGTGATAGCATAAAATCTGAAAACAGCGTCTTCGTTTCAAGACAAAAAAGCTTTGGTGATTTTGACTCATCCATCAATCAATATTCTGTTTTAAATTGAATACTCATTGCTAGTCGAACTTCCTATTGCTTAACATATGTCATTTAATATAAATGATTTAAATAAAGCAGAATTTGAATTTAGGGAAGAATACAACAGAAAATGAGAATCCTTTCATTTGTGCTATTTTTACTAATTCCATTTTCTGATTTGAAATATCTAAACATTGCAAAATTAATGAAAATAGAATGGAATATACATGTTTCAATTGCCCCGAAAACCAAATTCTGTACCTCTTATATTTGTTTTGAAAATCCTTAAAGAGGGGGGGGGGGTCTAGCCAAACACTCAAGCCGTTGTCGATCCCTATTTTATGTGCTGTGTATTTGCATACAGCTGGACAAATGTAGAAACTTGACAGACTGCGTACGGATCTGAGTGCACATAGTCTAACAGACAGGCCGTGGAATTTCGATGGCAAGCTGAACTTTAGCTGATTGTATTCAAGCTACGAATTCATCCGAAGTACGCCAAAATGGGGAGTTGTCGTGCGATGACGTACTCTCTCCCTGCTTTTGACACTTCCTTTCACACGTTATTAAAAAACAGGATACGACCTAAGAAAAGAGAAAAACTAACAAATAAAGGCAACGCAAGCAAAGCATCCCCTCGCAATTGCATGTTCTATTCATCAGCAAAATTATTTTGAATCATGTCCAAAGTGATCTTCACCTTTGAACCTTGATCTTGAAAACCAATAAGGTTCATCCTTTACTCATTTGTGGGAGGTTTGGTGATCCTGCAATAGTTGTTTGGTCTTTTTCAGACTAGTTCATACTAATATTGACCTTTGACCCTTTACCTTGAAAATCGAAGTACACAGTGATATTGACCTTGATCATCCTCTACCTATCTGGAACATTTCTGGATGGTTTGATGTTTCTATGATAATTGCTTTGTCTTCTATACTGTTCACAAGGATTTCGAGTCTAAGTCTACAGTGACTTCAAATGACGCTTGACCTTGAAAAATGATAGGGATTATCCTCTCTCCATGGGGAACATTTGTAGAAGGTTTGATGTTTCTATGATGATTCCTTTGGCTTCTATGCCTGTTCATAAGGATTTTAAGCCTAAGTTCAGAGTGGCCTTGGCCTTTGTCCCTGACTTTGAAAATCAATAGGGTCCATCCTCTCTCCATGGGGAACACTTGTAGAGGGTTTGATGTTTCTATGATGATTGCTTTGTCTTTTATGCTGTTCGCAAGAATCCGGACACGCAGACAAACACCATAACACACACAACCACCCTGACGCACGGCAGCAATGCTCTATCTCCTCCTCAACTGCCGCAACAAAGTTGCAAGGGGATAAAAATTAGGCAAAAACATAAAAGTATGGACTAGTGCCGAACCATATCAAAGAAAGAAGGGGATCTCCAACAAGACTCGGTTGTAGCCACTGCAGGATAACATGGAAACACCCTATGTGAATACACAGAATCGTCCAGCACAGTAAGAGATACAAAAAGGGGCAAGACGCAAAAGGGGAAAGGAACAGCAAAAACGACATCAAAACACAGAATAGTCCAGCACAGCAAGAGATACAAAAAGGGGCAAGACGCAAAAGGGGAAAGGAACAGCAAATACGACAACAAAACACAGAATAGTCCAGCACAGCAAGAGATACAAAAAGGGGCAAGACGCAAAAGGGGAAAGGAACAGCAAATACGACATCAGCCACTGCAGGATAACATGGAAACACCCTATGTGAATACACAGAATCGTCCAGCACAGTAAGAGATACAAAAAGGGGCAAGACGCAAAAGGGGAAAGGAACAGCAAAAACGACATCAAAACACAGAATAGTCCAGCACAGCAAGAGATACAAAAAGGGGCAAGACGCAAAAGGGGAAAGGAACAGCAAATACGACAACAAAACACAGAATAGTCCAGCACAGCAAGAGATACAAAAAGGGGCAAGACGCAAAAGGGGAAAGGAACAGCAAATACGACATCAAAACACAGAATAGTCCAGCATAGCAAGAGATACAAAAAGGGGCAAGACGCAAAAGGGGAGAGGAACAGCAAATACGACATCAAAACACAGAAGAGTCCAGCACAGCAAGAGATACAAAAAGGGGCAGGACACCATAGTGACAAGGAACAGCAAATACGACAACAAAATACAGAATAGTCCAGCACAGCAAGAGATACAAAAAGAGGCAGGACACAAAAGGGGAGAGGAACAGCAAATACGACAACAAAACATAGAACAGTCCAGCACAGCAAGAGATACAAAAAGGGGCAAGACGCAAAAGGGGAAGGGAACAGCAACTACGACATCAAAACACAGAAAAGTCCAGCACAGCAAGAGATACCAAAAGGGGCAAGACGCAAAAGGGGAAAGGAACAGCAAATACGACATCAAAACAAAGAATAGTCCAGCACAGCAAGAGATACAAAAAGGGGCAGGACATAAAAGGGGAGAGGAACAGCAAATACGACATCAAAACACAGAATAGTCCAGCATAGCAAGAGATACAAAAAGGGGCAATAAGCAAAAGGGGAAAGGAACAGCAAATACGACATCAAAACACAGAATAGTCCAGCACAGCAAGAGATACAAAAAGGGGCAAGACACAAAAGGGGAAAGGAACAGCAAATACGACATCAAAACACAGAAAGGTCCAGCACAGCAAGAGATACAAAAAGGGACAAATCGCAAAAAGGGAAAGGAACAGCAAATACGACATCAAAATACAGAATAGTCCAGCACAGCAAGAGATACAAAAAGGGGCAGGACACAAAAGGGGAATGGAAAAGCAAATACGACATCAAAATACAGAATAGTCCAGCACAGCAATAGATACAAAAAGGGGCAAGACGCAAAAGGGGAAAGGAACAGCAAATACGACATCAAAACACAGAATAGTCCAGCACAGCAAGAGATACAAAAAGGGGCAGGACGCAAAAGGGGAAAGGAGCAGCAAATACGACATCAAAACACAGAATAGTCCAGCACAGCAAGAGATACAAAAAGGGGCAGGACGCAAAAGGGGAAAGGAACAGCAAATACGACATCAAAACACAGAATAGTCCAGCACAGCAAGAGATACAAAAAGGAGCAAGACGCAAAAGGGGAAGGGAACAGCAAATACGACATCAAAACACAGAATAGTCCAGCACAGCAATAGATACAAAAAGGGGCAATAAGCAAAAGGGGAAAGGAACAGCAAATACGACATCAAAATACAGAATAGTCAAACACAGCAAGAGATACAAAAAGGGGCAAGACGCAAAAGGGGAAAGGAACAGCAAATACGATATCAAAACACAGAATAGTCCAGCACAGCATGAGACGCAAAAGGGGCAAGACACCATAGTGACAAGGAACAGCAAATACGACATCAAAACACAGAATAGTCAATGACAGCAAGAGATGCAAAGGGGGCAAGGGGCAAGGCGCCATAGTAACAAGGAACACAGAATAGTCAAGGACAGCAAGAGATGTAAAAGGGGCAAGACGCAAAAGGGGCAAGGAACAGCAAATACGACATCAAAACACAGAATAGTCAAGCACAGCAAGAGACGCGAAAGGGGGAAGACACCATAGTGATAAGGAACACAAAATACGATATCAAAACACAGAATAGTCAAGGGCAGCAAAATATGCAAAGGGGCCAAGGGGCAAGGGGCAAGACACCATAGTGACAAGGAACACAGGAAAGTCAAGGACAGAAAGAGATGTAAAAGGGGAAAGACACCATAGTGATAAGGAACACAAAATACGATATCAAAACACAGAATAGTCAAGGACAGAAAGAGATGTAAAAGGGGCAAGGGGCAAGGGGTAAGGCGCCATAGTAACAAAGAACACAGAATAGTCAAGCACAGCAAGAGATGTAAAAGGGGCAAGACACCATAGTGACAAGGAACACAGAATAGTCAAGCACAGCAAGAGATGTAAAAGGGGCAAGACACCATAGTGACAAGGAACACAAAATACGACATCAAAACACCAAACAGAAAAGACCGAGGCCAATGGACAATCGGTGCCGACTTGGGATGGCCCTGTGCCATATTAAGTAACGACTTCTATAGTAGGAAACATCTATATGAACAAATCGAGAGACAAAAATATTTAAGCAGGCGCTCAAATATCATTTCACACTTTCATTATTCTATACTTGCTATTATTTTTGATCTGCCTATTTTTTGCACTTGATTGATTCTACCTAACACAGATACGAAGAGGCTGGTACGATCTATTTACATATATCTTATATGAAATCGTCAATGAAATATTTACTTGTCATATTTTTTTCGTCATGTCCTCTTTGTTGCAATTTACGATGAAACAAAACAAAGGGGCCCATCATAAACTCTTTCCAATAAATCATACTACAGATTTTATGTTTATGACATAATCGTTTGCCAATTTCATTTCTAATTTCCGACTCCAGTCTGGTATTTGTTCGCACATATTTGGGAGAGGAAATCTTATTTATCTATTCCAAAAGAGTTAATAACTTTAATTTCGTCTCTGATTATGACTAATTAGATCGTCATCTTCATTAATTTATTACATAACATTTTGCCCTTCCGTCGAGTGTACTTTATGGCTAGCTAATGGTGATTCTATAAGTGTAATAATTAATATTGAAATATACGTCCTTTTGGAATAATCTAAGTGCGCCATATGCACATTTCAACGATTAATGTCTCATCAGTGATGCTCGCTGGCGATATAGAGAATATCCAAATATTGAAAATACGAAGAGCGAAATCTGAACATGACCTAAAATGTGTGCCAAAGAGCGAGCCAAGGACAGAGTTATGCCTTCAGGGAGATAACCCTTAGTTTCAGAATAATTCACACTTACTTTCAGTGAATTTACAAATATGAAGTCTAGACTAACAATCCACCAGCAAAGTTACCAACCTGGCGGTGTGAAATATAAAATAAACATGCAGCATACCAACCTGGCGGTGTGAAATATAAAATAAACATGCAGCATACCAACCTGACGGTGTGAAATATAAAATAAACATGCAGCATACCAACCTGACGGTGTGAAATATAAAATAAACATGCAGCATACCAACCTGACGGTGTGAAATATAAAATAAACATGCAGCATACAAACCTGACGGTGTGAAATATAAAATAAACATGCAGCATACCAACCTGACGGTGTGAAATATAAAATAAACATGCAGCATACCAACCTGACGGTGTGAAATATAAAATAAACATGCAGCATACAAACCTGACGGTGTGAAATATAAAATAAACATGCAGCATACCAACCTGACGGTGTGAAATATAAAATAAACATGCAGCATCATATCCCACCCATCCTACCAAGTCTTCCGGTACAGTTTTGGACATAATGACTTTCACACTCTTTGGTCATATTACATTATTTAGATTGAGGATAAATGACGAGGGTTAAGAACCCGAAACGTGCATGGCTGGTCCATGCTGCAAATTTATATGTTCTTAAATGATGCTATTGAATTTGAAGACGTTTCACATCAAAGATGTACCTATCAATTATTCAGTTTAAAAGTCGAGATGGCAAGGCAAAATCATTAGAATTTCCACTGGAATAGTTGCGAACCTCGGAATAAACAACATTCCGAAGTGAGACCAGGTGTCCGGGGAGAGTCAGCGTCTCCTGTTTGCATCCAACACCCGTCGCAATAGCTCTATGAAATCTTGTTAAATTCAGTGATTGTCAAGTTTTATTACGATAGCCATTTAATAGCAATCCAAAATGTCACTTATCATTCTGGAAGAGGGATCAATATCCCGTAGCGACCGCAGAACTTCCTCAATGATGATTAATATAACCCTGAACAAGTAGTATACTTACAAGCCTTCTGGTTCTAACGATGAAATCTTCACATTTGGAACATGTCCTGGCGTACCATATTAGCTCAGAGAAACAAAAACGTCATAAGCAGAAGACGGAATGTTGCTACTCATGAAAAGGAAGTTAGTTATGAGGAAATTCAGAATGAACTTTATGAAGTCATGTTTCCCTTTCGATTAATCTTTCTCACAAAGATTAGTTAACATTCAATCCGATTCATATTCAGATCTCATTTTATCTTTAGACGACAATGATCAACTGAATATATGACCGTCAATATATGACAAACATGACGACTTCAACTTCAAGATTGGAAATGTTCCTTTCTGAGTAGTAACATTCCTTCGTCCATCCACAGCAAGCTCAAGCTATGTACAACGGGTAGATACTGAAAGCAAGGCGAATTACCGAGAAAATACTCAAACAGGGATTTGTTTATTAGCTCTTATTTTCAGAAGACACAATCCAAAAATATAAAAACTATAACAAATCGTTGTCATTATATTGCAAGATAGTTAAGGTTAGATGTCAAACGTCTTTAAATCGATAGCATCATTTAAAACCAGATGAATTTGCTGTATGGACCAGGCATGCACGTTTCGGGTACTTAACCCTCGTCAGTGATTCTCAATCCAAACAATGTAATATAACCAAAACGTGTGAAAATTATTATTTCCAAAAATGTATCGAAAGACGTAGCAGAATGGAACCATCCTGTAGACAATGTGCCAAAATGATATTCTTGTGTAAGTATAAGATTTGAACACAGAAAATGCGAAAGAAATTAAGATGAGTCAATTTTTCACATGATCAGCACATTTGTAGATTCTCTCACATTTTCTATGTCCGTATCTCAAGCTTAAACTATTCAGAACACTTCTACATAATTTTGGACTTTCCTGATTCAATCCAAACTATGTTCATTTTGTTGTTGATTGTTTCTATTTTGTCTCATTAATCTTTATACAATGTGAACTCACAAAGGAATGACAAAAGCAATGAAAGAAAAGTCACAGTTGAATGGTGTCAATTGAGTTCCTTTGTTGCCTCTTTCCAGAGGACAATTGGCGGAGCAATTCACAATTTTGTCATTTGAATGCAGCCGTAGTAAGGAAGAAGATATCAATATAGCAACGAGACGACTGTCAAGCCAATAAAGCGGTCTGTTTGTAGCAGGTAGAAGCCGTCCAAATGGACATTTACGCTCAATAATGCACCGTAAATCTGAATGGATTCTAACTTGTACAACCCAAAAATGGCAAACGACAAGTCAGGGAGTCATCGTAAAAACTATAAATCCAAGAAATATGAATCTCAGCATTGATGCCATCCAATCATCCCACTTACTACCAATGCATAAATAGCAGGAAACTGACAGGCAAAATTGATCCGTGCCCGTCCATTTCCCCTAAAAGAGCGGGATAATCGTGAAATGTTGCCAATTTCTATGAGATTTCCCGCCATTTTTCTCGAACAAAACATACGTTTGTTGGTATGGTAGGCGCTAATTTGACGCGCATTCAAGCCTAGGTTAAAAGTTAGATAATACTAAATCTGACAGGCGGGAGTTACCGCTCTTCTTTATGAGCAAAAAGACTTAGTTGATATGACATATTACTTTAATGCAAGCCACTCCATCATATCTAACTGTCAGTGGTTTTGAAATATTCTCTTATTATTTTTTCTCGAAGAATGACGTAAACGATCATAAGATGCTCACAGATCCTAGGGCCCTCTTTTTTATATTTTGACGTCCTTTTTATAATCTTGACTTTTCAAAAGTTCTTCGTCAATTTCAAAGATGTTTACGTGAGTCTTTTTTTTTTTTTCTTTAATTCTTTTTCATCTTAAAGACGTCATCGCAAGATCTTTCAAATTGTTACTAGAAAAGAGAAGAAATTACATTCTATGATAAGTCTACTGGGTTATTTTAAAATGAAAGAAATAAAAGAAAAAACGTTTCATGTTCAGTCACAATTGGAGTTATTATCCGGGTTACGCATTCTGACAATCATACTATTAAAGAATTTGGGGAAAAAATCACAATCACTAAATCATTATAAAATCAGTAATAGATAGTTCAAGATTAGAGCACAATCAGATGGAAATAAATACTAGTTTTAAAAGAAAAGAGGAGATCTCCAACAAGACTCGGTTGCAGCACCAACAATAAAAAACACCGTATACAAAAACACAGAATAGCCCAGCACAGCAAGAGACGTAAAATGGACAAAGAACACCAAATACCACAAAGAAACATCAAACACAAAAGACTATAGATAAACCAACGAGACTAATGGGCAATCGGTGCCGATTTAGGACGGCCATCAGTAGCAAACGGTGTGGTTTTCCAGAACACGTGCGCACAACCCTCCCCCACTTTTCCGGTTACCCATGGCTCACGAAGAACGCACAATTATATTGCAAAATAACCTCCTCACCATAAGATGACCACACATGACAGTTCCTCGTGGCCTGTGTTCTCTAACGAGGTTTGGACAGGGCCCGTTCATGGAGTCCCATCGTCAATGCTAGTCAGAGTGCAATTCTGGTGACAGTAGGATTACATCCTTAATGTAAAAGGCATTTGATGATTCTGACGCATTTTAGATGGTTGTTTTGTTTAACTTTGATCTTTCTTATTTTGTTAATTATGTCACAATAAAAGGCGGGTTATGAAATACAAAAAGTAATATACTATGTAGCTGGTATAAGTTCGAATTCAAAAAGAAGCTGACAGAAATCTGTGTAAAATCTCCACAAAATCATAAAGATTAAAACAGTGGAAACCTTGACCTAAAAGTTCCTTGAAATTAAATGCACAAATTTAAATTCAAAAATTAAAACCAGAGGGCGCTACTGAAATACATTTGGCTGTCAGAAAATCACTTCGGCATTTAAAAAGCACCACTGATGAGGATTTACTATCCGAAACACGTGTCTGGTACATTAGTTCTTCAACAAGGTAAAGAGTTGGAATGCTTCCGAATTATCGGTAATATGAAAATACAAAATCATCTCTTTTGTCATACACTCTCGTATAAATCTCTCTGTTTGCAAATTTGATATTTAGGTTCAAAAATGGTGTTTCTGTGTTTGTAACGTTTGATTTGTTGAGTGTCAATTCCTGTGGATAAATTTCATTCTTATATTTATCTTAAACATGGTTGTCAATAGATAGAATATCATCCAGGTAACTAGAAGTAACATCGAAACAATCCAAATCATCAAGCTTTCTTTGCTTGTGAAGCTTTTTGATAAATTCTTTTTCGTAAGTGTATAGAAATGAAACTGCAATAAGATGAGTAGAGTAAGTACCTATAGGGATCTCTGCCATTTGCTTGTAGAGATTCTCACTAAATCTAACAAAAATGTTGTCCAAGATGAAGGAAATGGTATTACACAAGTCACTACATGTCCATGATTTGTATGATTTGTAGTTTGTTGCGGAAAAGAAACCCTTTGATCCAGATCTACAAATTGTCGTGAGGAAGCGTGGTGTGCATATTAGAGAGGTCGTATGAATTGACTTGGAAATTTGTAGATTTCATTTTGTCAATCACATCCCCTGAATTTTTAATCTACCAAAAGTTTAATCAAATTTATGACGTTCTGAAGTGTCAAGACTTTTAATTAGACTAGACTCATCCAAAAGCAGTGTAAACAACTACCAAGTATAAAAGTTATATCTAGGGATATTTCAAGCATCACTGGCGTCAAACCGTTAGTTACATGTACTCTCATCAATAATTGGCGGACAGAAAAACTAGGCAGGAACGATTTTTCTCTTTTATTTCACTTATTCTAGTGTATATTAAAAATCTGAAGTGATGGAAATGTACTTATATAAAGTATTATTATCGGGGAACCTTCTAAAATTCACTACCTTTCTATTTAGAGCAATTAATAGGCAGCGACATTTTCAGCCAAGACGATAGTAACGCAAATTTCTAGATCAAAGAGGGTGCTACTGAAATGAATTTTGGTGGCTCTACTGGAAGCATCACTGATGGGAATTTAATATTCGAACATGTGTCTGGTGCAGAAAAATTGGTTTGGAATTTTCTTCATGAAGGTATAGAGTTGGAACACTTCCGTATAATTATGATAGTAACTCAAAGCTCTCGAAGTTCATGAGATGATAGTAACGCATCCTCAAAAAAATCCAGTAGGATCGAGCATGCAAGATGTTTTTTAACGTAAATTTACATCAATGATTATTAAAGACGAAAAGGGAAATAAGAGACGCTCATAGAAAGTAGATAAAGTGACCGGGTTGAGTAAATATCTCCTGCTTATCATCATAGCGTGCCGCTGACGTATTGTATGAGAAGTCAACTCCGGCCACTGTGAATCGGTCTGTGTCAGAGTATAATTTCAACTTTCCGGATGCGTCTTTTTTTTTTTTTAAATAAGTGGCCTAAGCTGTATAGATTCTCAAATAATATAATGTCCTATATACACAGTCAGTCAGCGTTCAAATCCTATCAACCACCCAATATTTTCATAAAATAATAACCAAACAAAATTCTCTCTGTCAATGCAATCTATCTTTTCAATAATTGAGATGTTGTTACAATCTTTTTTATTATTGAATATGATCTTTTTTTATATTTTTCTTTAAAATTAGAACATTTTATCACGTAATTTGAAATCGGCTTACATCAAATTGTTCTCAAATTTAGAGAAAAATACGGGCGTTCAACGACAATTATTGTTTATACATCTGCGGGAAAATGTTCTTCAAACGCGCTTTATAACAAAAAATGGTACAACACTATTAAAAAGGTGACTTTTGTGGTTGGACACACACGTAGCAATATAAGATTGTTATTTGTTATATAGATTTACTTTATCATAATTGTCACATACTACACTTCACTACAAGTGGTACAAGTTTTCATATATTCGCTCAAAGACATCATTTTTCTAACAAAACACTAGAAAATTATTCTCTCTCTTTATGTTCTTCTTTTTCTCATTGTCATTTTACATATTTACATCTTCCTGCTGTATATAACAAATTAGAAAATATGATAAACTCTCTCTCTCTCTCTTTACCCCACTATCCATATTATTCCATTTCATTGACATTTCGACAAATCCACTTCCTGCTCTCTGCAGATATTTGCAAAACAAAGTGTTCCTCGGCTAATTAAACAGAAATATAATAAATTTACTTGTGGTCGATGGGTCTGGGAGAGGTGATAAATCTAACCATAATCATACCATTTCTGTTGTAGTTAGTTCGTATTTTAACGAGATTAAGCCTCGAATCGACAATGAGGCTATCATATACATTTCCGTTTCCGGTCAAACCGGAAGTGTTCGGGTGAAGAAGCGGTCTTATGATTTATCACTGAATAAAGCAGATATAATACTTGAAATATTACGGTGTTATATTGCTGTTTGATTTATAAATTGTCTCCTGAAAGTCCCTCTGGAAACGTAAAAAGAAAAATGACTTCTAATTATTACGAATTTGATTCATTTGTATTAAAATTGGCTTTCAGACACCATTCTCGAATAATTATCAATTAATGGACAATCGTCAAAAATGGACAAGCGTATAAAATTTATTTTTCTGGAGGGTTTTATCTTATTTTTATAGGCATACGTAGATTCATCTAAATAGAAATAATCTCGATATGTCTGATTTTAAATGTGTCAAAAGTTTTGATGTATAATCATGTGTTCCACTTTTTGATATTGTATCTGTATCACAACGCGTCTCATTCAAACCGTTAAAGAACAAATTTCATAAATCTCGTGAAATTAAAACTCGCCCTAGACATAGATAAAACACGAGAATTCAAACCACACGCCAATCTTAGTTTGTATAAAAACATGTGAACTCCATCTCTGAGAACACAAGAGAGGAAACGACAAATTCTTTATAATCCTCAATTATTTTTGTAAACCTCGAGTCAATAGAACCAATTACTCTCTTAAATTTCCATTCCCACTTTTGGTAGTCACTAATTAGGGCCGCTCCAAATCTAGAGTCCAACTTCTCGGAAAAATGGCATGTAATTTGAATGGAGATAATTATGGGCTTTGCGCCATGCATCCCGTCCTAATTCATTTAAATACTTGTTTAGTGGGAACCTACTTTGTGATAATATCGTGTATCCACGTGATTAGATGATTGTAAACAGCCAGATATACCAAAACTCTCATTTTCATTAGTCATACATTGTAACCTGAATATACGAATATCACTGTCATGTGACAATGCATGTACAATAATGACCAAATAAATTAACAAGACTGAATCCTTGATGTACCATTTTCTGTCTATCTTTATTTTGTTTAATTGATATTCTATCAATTTATCAGTTGTTGAAAAGAGATCTATAGATACATGTGTAACAATTAAGGTAAATATTACAAAGATATGCACAAGACATCCTTTCCATCACATCATGACCAAAATTTCATTACCTTGCATTTGAAGTCATAGAAATTGATCATCAAATATTTAAAAATAGATCACTGGAACAATCATCAATAAATAACGATACATTGATATGTACAGCTTGCAAATTCCAATGATAACATGGCAGAATTTATTATAATTTCATTGAATTTCTAGGAAAATGTATTAATATATGCAATTTTTTGCACACGTCATAAATTGAGTTCCGGAACATAAATTATTATAAACTGAACATTAAGCTCTTCATTTTCAATGATTATGATAAAGATGATTATGCATATTTTATAAGCTATGTTTTGTACACTTTATGACCTATCAATTCTGTTCTATCATTACCTTTCTATCCCCCCCTTTTTTTATTTATTTTTTATTTTTTCTTTATTTTTTGTGGCTTTAGCTTTCTGGTTTAGCTCTTACGGAAGACCATGAATGATAATTTATCTGTCGACCGCCACATAATTATATGGCGGCCGCCAGAGCATTATGTGGCGGTCGCCAATTAATTTATCTGGCGAACGCCACTTAATTATGTGGCGCCCACCATTTCGTTATAAGGCGGCCGCCACATACATTTAATTTATCTGGCGAACGCCACTTAATTATGTTGCGCCCATCATTTCGTTAAAAGGCGGCCGCCATATACATTTAATTTATCTGGTGGTTGTCACTTAAATATCTAGCGGCCGCCACTTTAACTAAGCGGCGGCCGCCACATAAATTAATCAAGTAGCGGTCGCCACATGATTAAGTGCATAGCGGTCGCAACAATTTAGTTGCGGTCGCCAGACGAATAAGGTGGTTGCCGTCATATTATGATGTTGCGGTCGCCCGATAAATTATAATTCACACCTGTCACCTACGGTCTTCCGTAAGCTCTTATTTCTAAAAAAATGTTTAACAGAAACTTTTGTTCGAAAAGCATCAACCATCGTTAAAATACACAATTTTACACATGTTTTTTTTTTCATACTTTCACATTAACATTCAGTTGTTTGTCATTCGTTTTCATTTTCTCTTATCTTAATCACAAAGATTTGTTCATGATATTTTGTTCATCACGATATATTGAGTTTTGTTCTTGTTTTTTTTTTTTTGTTTTTTCGTTATCTTTATGTATTTTATCTTATTCAAATATATAGTTCATATTCGACAATTCCTTTTTGAAAATATGATTTCGGTAAGCTGACACTACAGCACAAATATCACTCAGTCCATGTAACAGTAATCTCTCCGGAAATTTTATACTCTGGAAGCGATTGCGACCAAGCCGCGAAATTACGTGAAAGGAAGAAAATGAAAAATGTCTTTTTGATTATTTAATAAATAGTTTTGAGTGGAAAGGCGCATTGGAATCGATTCAGAAGTCAATCCTCGTACGATCTGAAACGTGTTAATCACGGGCTTCAGCTACATTAAGTTGGTCCTCTATAAAACCCGTCACATCATATTGCAAAGCTTAACATGTAAAGCTGATACTTTCTAAGAAATTGATAGGTCGGCTTGACACAATGACAAAACATTGTACTTGTCCAAAACTTCGAGGTCTATTATTGAAATAAATTAAAGAAATAACTGAGAAATTTCCTTTCAAGATTCCTCGTTTAATCAAAATATTTCTAAAATGTTTTAAAATCCAAAAGAGGATTTGTTTAAAGCGTGAAATCAGATTTGAAGGGGGAGTGGTAGATGGATCCAAAGAGACGGTTGCATCAAAGAATATTCTAAAAGATATTGATCGATTACGTGATGAGGTATGATCTCCAACTAGACGACGTTGAACATAGTGATCACAGTGGAACACACATATATATTTCCATTGCAGAGGAATCCCCATGTTGAGCTCCCGTTAGGCGAACGGATTTATAAACTATAATTCTGGTTGCCTACTATGACGTCACGCGTTAGTTTTGAAAGTACGGAGAATTTACCAACGTTCAGATACTTTTGACGTTATAACATGCAAAAGGCTCATTATAAATGCCAAACGGGGTGTCCGATATTTAGTACAAATGGAAATATAAGTAATGACTGTCTTACTTTGGGTGTTCATGGTAGTATAATTCTGGTTGGACACGTGCAAATTATCCGAGAATCTCTTCGCGATTCACGGAATTTGCACGTGACCAACCAGAATTATACTACCATGAACACCCAAAGTAAGACAGTCATTTCTTAAATGACGAAAAAATGGAAATAGGACAGAACGTAACAAACTACTACATGTATCAACAAACAGACATAGACAACGAGAGCAATCATATAACCAAGGAACAAGGCAAAAACTCCATTGAGACAATAATAATTTACGAAAAAGGTAGATCGTCCCACAGTCATTAACTTTAAAATTGCACCGCTCTGGTTGGTTGTAAATGAAAACAGATTTTTTTGTAGATCTATGGCAACACCGAAACAGAGTAAATAGGCAGCCAAGTATACTTGATATATCTGAGTTTCCTACATGTATCAAGGATCAGCAATTTTATTTTAAATCCCTGTTACAATTGAATCTTTTTCGGTGTTCGCCCTAAACATGTACTATTTATCAAGCAGAGAACGCAGCGATACTTCATCAACTCATGTAGATCTAATACACAAAATATTGTTCATTTTTCTTCAGACTTTATCATACAGAACCCTCGTCTCCTCATTTGAAGTTACATGAAGGTCTTATAAACAGAGTGTTTATAAGTCCTTTGTTACATGTAGGTTTGGCACCCACTGAGTATCCGGATAAGTACATCGTTTGAGCATATATATATATATATCATCAGTCTAGGCCGAGATGGCCGTCCAAAGTACACTGCGAGAGCACTTTGGATTGAGCCTTTTTTATGTGCTGCTCCATGTAGTGTCTGCTTCGGCTTGTTTGACTGTCTTACCGTATACCACTGCGGGGATCTAATTAGAGATATTCTTCTTGTAAAATCACATCACGTTTTGAAATTGTTTTCAAGAATGTAACGAGTTCAGTGGAACTTTTCGATTTCTGCCTGTAGCGTACATGTACTGGTGACGGAACAGTTTCCGGACGATTTTGAAGGGTTTTTCGGGGATAATTCCTCCGTCCATCAATGGAAAACATTCAAATTTCTCTCAAATAATGCTATGCCCTTCCCACAGATATTCATGTTGAAAGAAAATATTAAATTAAATCTCTCAAGAAATATGGTTTCTAGACCGATTTTATGACCCTATATTTTGGCCATTTTTCGCAAATCACTGGAACAGTTTCCGGACACCTGATTTTAAATCTATCAATCTCGATCAATTCCAGCCCAAACTGGATGATTTTTGGATATTGTTTTCTTCAATCTTTTCTACAAATGACTGTGTAAAAATTATTTTGAAAATGGAACAGCAGAAACTTCTCAAATCGCGTAGATTAAAATAGTATGGTTCTCGGCGACTTCCCCCGGTGCGCGATATTAAACGGAGCAGAAAGGGGTAAACAGGTGGTGTGATAAAGCAACTTAGATTCAAAATTTTGTTTATATGATTCCTGATTTGAAGTCTGCATTTAAAAATCTACAAAATTGTCACAAAATTTTGAAAATAATTTCCTTCAAAGTACTTGAAAAGGGCGACTGTCCGGAAACTATTACTGTCCGGAAACTGTCCTAACACCAGTATACGTCACCGATTGCATCAGATGCGGCATACATATATCATTTACTTATTTATCATTTCATTTTTTTTTTTTTTTTTTTTTAATTTTTCTCAAAGTTAAATTTTTTTTTTCATTTCTTCAGTTCTTTTTTATATTGTACTGAGTAGTAGTTTTACTTTGGCTCTTTTTTTCTACTTACCAGAGCAGACTTGTAAATAGTGTCCTGTGTGCCACGAATGGGCTTTTAAATCAAGTGCGATTATACTCGGAATCGAGGGATGCACTCAATGCAGAAGAAGAACTAATTCACATTTATGAGGCATTGCGGAAAGTAAGGGGGGGGGGGGGGGGCGCATTCAGACACAAGACCTAATTCTTACAAACTTGCCAGGCCTATTTGATGAAGTCAAATCTCTACCCCCGATAGGCAAAGCGGACCATGATATCCTATTCACTGAAGAAAGAAATTCAGCTCCTTCTTCAAAGTTTCATTAAAGCAACAAATAGGTTTTAAAATTTTGTTGTTTACGAATAGGTCATATCATCACTTCCATTTGTCTTTCTCTTTCCTTTCTTTTTCAAAAATTCCCATTTATTAGTGCTACACTATATAGATGCGATGCTTGCCATTACAAGCAATTATAAATAATTGCATTTATACTTATATCTATGCCAAATTCTTATTTATATATTACTTGTTTTGAATTTCTTGACACATTGTACATGTCAATATTTTTAGTTAAAACTATATGAGTTCATTACTGTACACGTCATGGATAACAATTTATTTATATTATCTCTCTCTCTCTCTCTCTCTCTCTCTCTCTCTCTCTCTCTCTCTCTCAGCATTTTTCTTTTAAAATTATTTTCATAAATTGTTGTTAAGTTGTATATACTCATGATTAGTCACTTATGGCGATTTTCTTGTGAACTTGTTTTGTATGGAGAGGGCACTAATAATGTTGGTATAACTTATAGCCCAATCCAACATTTCTTATTATAGAAATAAAATATGTTTAAACTAAAAAATTCACTGAATGTAACATCTCACTCAAACGGCACAAAAAACACCCCCGTTCAGTGTATAGATATGGTAAGGCAAATTGGTCACAAATTAAAGAAGACACTGAACACATGACAGCACAGTTAACAGAAATGTATGACACCAGCAACACTGAACAACTATGGGAAGAGTTTAAAAGTAGATTAACCACATCCATCAACAACAACATCCCACAAAAACGAATCACTTACAAAATGAAACACCCTTGGATAACAAATGAGTTAAGACTTAGAATCAACAGGAATAAACGACTACATCGTAAATGTAAGAAAAACATCTCACTGAAAAGCAAATTACTACAAAACAAACATGAGCTACAAGCTGATATGCGTAAAGCTTATTGGAAATACATAGAGAATATGATTTTCGATTTACCAATTAACGAGCCAGAGAATAACATCACAAAACGAACACCCAAGAACTTATACTCTTACATCAAGAACACAAAAAATGAAAATACAGGTGTACCTGCACTCAGGAAAGATGGTATATTGACAAACAATATAAACGAAAAATCTAACATTCTAAACAGACAGTTCGAACGAGCATTCACAACAGAATCACTAGACATACCAATACCAGAGAAGGGACCCTCTCCTCACCCAAAAATGAACAACATACATATAACAGCAAAAGGCATCACTAAACTTCTTAACAACATAAATCCAAACAAGGCAACAGGCCCAGACAACGTCAGTGGTAAAGTACTTAAAGAACTCAGTACTGAATTAACACCATCTATCCAACTTCTATTCCAAAAGTCATTACAATCTGGTTCAATCCCATCTGACTGGAAACACGCCAATGTATGTCCTATATATAAAAAGGTGACAGACATAATGCTATCAACTATAGGCCTGTCTCACTTACCTGCATCCTCTGTAAACTATGTGAACATGTCATCTCAAGCTCTATAATGCAACATCTCGAAAATAACTCAATCTTATATGACCACCAACATGGATTTCGTTCTTCCCGATCATGTGAGACTCAACTTGTTTCTTTCATTCAAGAACTCTGCCAATCAAACGACAATAACATACAGACGGACATTATTGTGATGGACTTTGCCAAAGCGTTTGACAAAGTTCCACACAAAAGACTCATACACAAATTACAATATTATGGCATTCAGGGGAAAACTCTAAATTGGATTCAAGACTTTCTTGCACATCGGACACAGACAGTAATACTCGACGGAACCCATTCAGATAAAGTAAATGTAACTTCCGGGGTACCGCAGGGGACGGTCCTCGGACCGATACTATTTTTATTGTACATTAACGACTTTCATGAATACCTTAATTACTCCACCCTTAGACTTTTTGCTGACGATAGTATCATATACAGAGAAATTAAGACATTTGACGACACACAAAAACTACAACAAGACTTAGACGCCGCAGCTCAGTGGGAAAGTGACTGGTTAATGTCCTTTCATCCAGATAAATGTTCTGTAATGCACGTAACATCAAAGAAACATCCAATCACAAGTACATACACACTACATAACTACACCCTAGACACTGAAACACATACAAAATACCTTGGAATAACCCTTCAGTCTGACCTCAAATGGAACACACACATCTCAAACATCACAGCAAATGCAAACAAACAACTGAATTTCCTTAAACGTAACTTAAAAGTCTCATCTCCTAAAGTTAAAGAACATGCATATAAATCCCTTGTTAGGCCCAAACTTGAATACAGCTGCTGTACCTGGGACCCCTACCATCAGACCCAAACAAACCAACTAGAAATGGTACAGCGCAGAGCAGCTAGATATGTCACAAATAGGTACCATAACACCAGCTCAGTTACCAACATGCTTCAACACCTTGAATGGCCAACTTTACAGCAGCGGCGTCTAAGGACACGAATTATCTTTTTCTATAAAGTACTCCATGGTCTTGTCAAAATCTATCCTCACAACCTCCTTTACCCAATAGACAGCAGAACCAGACACACAAACCCACACAACTTCAAACAAATTTACTGCAGAAAAGATACATATAAATACTCTTTTTATCCCAGAACATTAGTACAATGGAATCAGCTACCAACCATAATTACATCCTCAGACTCACTTGACACCTTCAGGGAACAGCTCACCATACCTGTCCTGAAGGCAACATTCATATAGAACCACACAGATCACTGTAAATAGTTTTAAAAATTTTGTTTTGTTTTGTTTAAATTATTTTAATTCCCCCGCCACTGCGCAAAAAAGGCACGTAATGGTCAATAGTGACCGTGTGTTTAATTTCCAAAGAAGAAGAAGAAGAAGATAACTCTCTATTTTCTATACGTCATTTCCGGTAAAAGTGAAAATAGACGTAGCATGTGTTGTATTGATGAATACAGACTTACATTTTGAGCATTTTTAGAACAAAATATAGTATAGAATTAAAATAGACATCGTTTAGGACATTTTCCGAAAACATGGCATCTCTGAAAAATGCAAACAAAGCCAGGGCTAGAAGCCACAGAGAGAGGGGACAGGTACTAGTTACCTAAGACTTATGATAAGTAGAGAAAATAGATTTGTACATAAAAATAAATGCAGATGTCTGTTACTTAAACCCTATCTATCTATCTTCCTGTACTGCCGACTCCTCTATCACGCTTTTATGTATCGGTCCATGTAAACGGGATACGTGGCAGTAAGAAAGGTAGTTCGAAATACCTGACCTAAACCAGCCTTTGACGTTATTTGGACAGTTGCCGAGTTGGGGCATATTTGGCTTGTTAGGGTCAGGACATAAAGGATGAACATGCAACCCTTGAGAGGGTCGCTGATATCAACGGTTTGCAATATAGGATATGTCCTGACCCTAACCCAGCCCCCAACTGTCCAAATAACCGTCAAAGGCTGATTTGGGTCAGGTATTTCGGACTATAAGAAAGGAACACTGTAGCAAATTGCCAACTTTGAAATTTCGTATCAAGTACTCTTTTATATGTCGCATAATCTCTTCATACGAATGCGGCGTTTTTTAAGGTCACACTTAAAAGTACATAGCACATAGCGGTAGGTTGCAACATCCATACATTGTGTGTACTTAGCATGAACACAGTGCAAACGAAAGAAGTGCAATAGCAATGAAAAAAGGAACGTCTTTAATACTCTTACAACACAGTATGAATGAATCACTATTGCATACGGTGTCTCAGTGGCATACATGTAGGTGCTACGTCATACAAGGCATTGCTGATACGTACCCTCAGCTTTCTTTTCTTTTTCACTACGTATGATACACGTTTTAATTTCTTATATTTCGTTTCTTCAGTTTACTCCTGCATATTATGGCATACAAACTATGCTCTCTTCGTTCCTGATATGCAAGGGCTACATTGGTGATGCGTTGTTGTTTGAGTATATTTTGTGTTACGTTAAGGGGTATCGCTCCCTCTACCTCGGCTACAATGTGTATTTGCTATGTTTAATTAACATATGATGATAATCCATGGGCATTAAGTAATTTTTTCACCAATTTACAATAAATTAGAATAAATTCTACCATACATTTACAAGTTTCCACTACATCAACCAAGCAGATTAGATTCTATGACAAACAAATCCTACCGGCAAATAAAGTACACGCAGAGCGTCACAAAAGGAACTTTGACAGTATCCTTTAGCCTTTTTGTGTTCATGTAAGTTAAAGTGGAAAATCTGAAGAAATAATATTTGGAAACCAAAGAAACTTTTCATTTGAACATGAGCGCCATGGTTACGTAGTAGGAATGCCGCAAGTAAGAAGAATATGTAACAACAACGTTGTACTTACGCAGTAAAAATGCTTTGAACAGATCAGGTACATCCAAAACCGGCACGTACATGTTGGTAGGATGCATCTGTACATCGCTCTTTTGTGATAGAAACACCTGTTATGCCGCACTTAAGACTTGGACTTGTGAGAGGGACGAAATATGCGGCAGACCTTTTCGTTTCTCTCTAAAGAATTTTGGCAAATATACTCCTCTTACATAGCCGATACGAAACAGTGTGATAGGGGCTCTAGTCAAGTTAGAGGACTTGACCTGAACTGAGAGGTGTCACACAGTTATTGACTTATTCCCTTACCCATGGTATCTGGCCAATCAAGTCCATGGGGAGGGGGGGGGGGGGGGGGGAAGCGCAAAGAGTATCTCAGTTATACATGTAACTTATAGCACAACAGAGGTGATATTTTGCTGTGTCTTCTCCATTGCAGTGGATTTATGATGTCAAATGTCACTTCTCCGTTGTGCGGTAACTGGCGATATTTAGGCTTCCCTTTATGTTTTCATGTTATTAAACATTTGACCTATTTTCAGGTAGAAAGTAGAGCTCATCTTGGTTTCTTAGAGAAGAAGAAAGATTATAGAGCACGAGCAGAGTGAGTATATATGTATTGTCCAGCTATTTCTCCATTATAAAGCACGAGCAGAGTGAGTATATATCTATTGTCCAGCTATTTCTCCATTATAAAGCACGAGCAGAGTGAGTATATATCTATTGTCCAGCTATTTCTCCATTATAAAGCACGAGCAGAGTGAGTATATATGTATTGTCCAGATATTTCTCCATTATAAAGCACGAGCAGAGTGAGTATATATGTATTGTCCAGATATTTCTCCATTATAAAGCACGAGCAGAGTGAGTATATATGTATTGTCCAGATATTTCTCCATTATAAAGCACGAGCAGAGTGAGTATATATGTATTGTCCAGATATTTCTCTATTATAAAGCACGAGCAGAGTGAGTATATATGTATTGTCCAGCTATTTCTCTATCCTAATATTTCTGATCTTGTATTAAGAGGGTCTAAATATGTCCGAGCTGAAATACTTTGATGTTGTTTTAAGTTTTAATTTGCTGTTGATTTTCATTATAATGTCATTTACAGGCACAAAATGAAATGAAAAACATTGGTAAACATTATTAGTTCCATGATAAGGATTTGAAGTGGTCTATTGTAGATTTCATATCTATCCAGAGTTCTTACATTCCATGGCTCTCACACCCATTTTTGGGACTGGGGTCTGAGGCCTTTGCAGTGTGTGAAATTGACTTTTAAAGTCTTATAGACATTCGGTCTACAGTAATTTCAGTTCCTATAGACCGCAGAAATTTCCTGTAGACCAAAATATAAAGACCCCTAAAATTTAATCTTTTATGCCATTTTATTTGATAAAACAATTCTAGTATTTGTTTTCAATCTCTAACAATTTTTCTGATCATTTCATTATTTTCCTCCATTTGAACTAATAATACAATATTGTGGAATGCTGTTTTAAGTTTACAACCCTAATATTTCTAAAAATGCTCAAATTTCCTATAGACAAGTTGGTCTATAGCATTTTTGATCCCTATAGAACGATCCAATTTACTGTAGACATTGGCCATCGGGCCACCGTTAATTTCGCACACTGCCTTTGAAATTGGGAAAAATAGCGGCATTTCCTTTAACACTTGGAAAATATATAAAATAAGTTTGGATGCCATTTGACTCGAATAAGAGAATTTATAACTCATTTTGTTGAATTTTCCATGAGGTGTCAAATTGGGAAAAATGGTCAACAAATTGGGAAAAAAGATACTATTTTGCATTGGGACTGGGACCCACTATGGAGCCCAAATTAGACTGATTGAGAACCCTGCATTCTTATGCCCTAGTATATGAAAGATCGGAGGGTATACTCTTTTTTTCTCAGTCTGATTATTAACCTTACATGACCTTGTAACTTGCATGGTAAGTGATAGGGCTTTCTATCAGTCTGGTTTGAATTGATTGTCCTGAAGGTAGAGCTTTCATATTTTATGCATGACTTTACTATGATGAAGGAATGACACCTACCAATTTTAAGGTCAGATGATCGAGGATCAAGGTCAATTCCTGGAATCTGCTGCAAGTCTGGTTGGTTCATCCTCAATTCTTAATCTTTTTACATTAGGGACTACCAACGTAAGCAGAACACTCTGAAGTTTTTGAAGAGGAAAGCTTTAGATCGAAATCCAGATGAATTCTACTTCAACATGGTCAAGACACAGAAAACGGTAAATGTGCATTGTACAACTTTCATTTTATATTATAAATTACATTCTGTTTATAATCATAATAAATTTAAACTATGGTATCAATATCATATATTTAAAAGGCAGGAAAAAGATTACATGAACAAATGGCTTTCACATTATCAATGAATCTTGAAACTGAAAAGGAGGCTTGTAACATTGGGAATAGCTACATGTATTTTGGATTTCTTGGACTATAAGCTTACATATTTATAAACCATCCATAGATTCCTTCAGAAAATGTCCTGAGCAAAGAAAGATAACTCTCCTTTAAATTTGTGTTATTACAAGATATGTTTTTATGTATTTAGGAAGGAGTGCATCAGGAAAGGGAGAGCACTGAGCCAGTCCATACAGAAGCCGAACTGAAACTTATGTATTCTCAAGATCAACGATACATTAATATGAAGAGGACTTCTGAACTCAGGGTATAAAGATTATCACTTGTATATTTCTTCAATGTCACATTGGTCTTTCTCATCCATAGAAGTTTAATAGTTTTTATATCATATAAAAACTTCTTCTATTGCAAATATTTCAGTTAATTTTTTAGAACTTCTGACATTTTTGAAGTAGTGATTTACTGGCGGCAAATAAAAAAGAAAAAAAAATTTGTGACACTTAAAAATTCAATTTGAAACCTGTGAATCACCTATTTTAAAAATGCCAAAAAATCTTAAAATACCTGGCAGGAGCCATTGCTAACCTTCAAGTAAAGAAAATACTGTACATAATATTAGAACATAAAGTCATTCTTTTTATGTGAACTTTGCTGTCAAAAGTGGTAAAGTATCAATAATGATACCTTGTCCTTTTAAAAATCAATCACATTGTTGTTAATTATTTTCAGAAAATAGAGAGGTTAAAGTCAAGTTTACATGTTCTGGACAGTGAAACAAAGCCGAAAAACAAACACACTGTATTTGTGGATTCTGAAAAAGAAGGTCAGATATCTTAAATCTTTCACCCTAAGTTTCTTTGTTTATGTTAACTTAAAGAATGATAGATTATGAATTGGGCTTTACTTAGATTTCAGTAAGATAGACTAAGAACATTTGTCTATATTTAACATGTTTAAGGAATGAATTGATCCATATTTGCTGGATTGAGTTACACATATGAATTATGAAGATGGAAAATATTGCAATTGTGACCAATACAATACTTTCCTAAGACAATTCATGAGTGTCTTTTGTTGATTTATCATCTGTTTTATTTGACATACATGCACATGTATATATATAGGATCTCAAATGGATTTTCATTTCATACGATGTATTATGAAACGAGTTGTGTGTTTTATATCCCCGAGCCTTGGCGAGGGGATATAAAACGCACAACGAGTTTCATAATACATCGTATGAAATGAAAATCCATTTGAGATTTTTTTTATCACATGATATTGCCAAAAAATGTGTATTTCTAACGTGAAATCAACGTTTCCGAGAACTACAGAGGCGAACCACGCCGTGATCTTGAGGTCGTCTGCTACGCCATGAGAAGTAGTGTCCCAATCGTATAGATATTCTGTGCGTAAGAGAAAAGTATTTCAATTTTGAATAGTATTTTAATGCAAGAATTAATTCAACAACAACAATTTTAATCACTGATATTGACTCTTGGTCTGAATTTAACAGTTGACCGATATTTGAAAGGTCACATTTGTCAAGGTTTATGTGATTCGGTTCCAAACTTGACCAATCGCATTCAAGCAGAGCGATTTGTAACGTGTTATCATATTATATATTTATGAAATGGCTTTATGAAACTGCATAACGGGTGTATCATGTGATAAATTAAAATGATTTCTCTATATTTAACAGCTAAGGATTTTGATGCTGCAAAATATTTTAACACCCACCCAGCTCTTGTGAACAGAACTTATAACAGACCTACGTTAGAGACGCTGGAAAAAGACAGAATGGGTGGAGACCTTGATGAAACAGATATTGAGGTATGTATTGGTGCTGGTAGACATGATGCTTTTTTTCAGTACTTTGTATTATTTTTGGATGTTCCATTTATGAGATTTACAAAATAGAAAATGATAATCTAGTGGTAGGTATCTTAAGAATTTCATGTGAGAATAATTTTCTTTGTAACTCCTAGTGGAATTTCCCAGTATTCATTCTTCATGTTTTTGCTATGCTAAATATGAATTCTTAGATTTTTTTGTTGAACTTCAATCTTTTACTTTTTCATGAACCTTGATTAAAGTCACGTATCAAATTGAATGTGCCGTGGACATGATGGACAGCAGGCAACAAAATTATTAAAAGATTGAGTTTTCTTTTGAAGTTTAAACTATTCATGCATGTATAGATTTAATAAACTGTCTTGTTTCTGGCATATTGAAAATAATTAACTTAATTTTGACAGTCATGACAGAGTTATCATTCTTAGTATGTTACAGAAGTTCTGATTATCTTTTCTGAACAAAAAATGATGAAAATTATTGCTTGTCAACTGTGATAATAGTGTTAAGATACAAAATTTATGGAACAATAACCTGATATTTGTCCTTGCAGTGATGGCATAGATGTATACATGTATAATTCAGGGTGGCCATGGACTCGGGGAAAACAGGGAAATTCCCTGCAGGGAAAAATCAGGGAATTTGAAAACTTCATGAAAATCAGGGAATTTTATGCAGTAAATGTTTAAAGAAATAACAAGTACCTGATAGAATTGACTATATACATTCGAACAAAGAAACAAGACATTTTATTGCTGATGTATTGTCTTAAAAATTTTCTGGCTCGCTTCGCTCTTGAATGAACACTTTGAATGCAAAGTTAAGTACAAATTTCTAGAAATTAGTAAGTAGAGTAAAGGAACTTTAATTACATATTTGAACATAAATATGTAAAATAAACTTGTATTTGTGCACATTTTGTCAGGGAAAATCTTGTACGAGTCAGGGAAAATCATGGAAATTTCAGAGAATTTCATTTATCAATATCTGTGGCCACCCTGTAATTATTTTAGAGACCTTCATTAATATATACGGTAGATACCTTGAACAGAGTTATATACTGTTACTCATTCAACAAATTCTGGGTACCATTGGCTTTTCCATAGACTTGTTTTGTGCGTGAACATCAACATCGGGTGCGGCTAGCCAAACAGGGGATGCTTACTTCTCCTGGGCACCTGGTCTTACCTCTAGCTTGCTCAAGATCTTCGTTATCTCATTAGCATCAGAGATCATTTTGAAATTCAGTTTCATTTAATGTTGTAAAGGTACATTGAAATCGAAAGAAAAGTATCTCATACATGATAAGACAGGGCTTAAAAATTGTCACTGAAAGTCCTCAAATTGTTTGATCTATAAGATGTACTGCAAAGAATCAACTGCCTTATCAATAGGGCTAGGCTGATTTTATATTGGAACAATGCAATACATATTGCGATATTACCTTTGGGATGCGATATGTATCATGATACTCTAAATGAAAAGATTATAAATGAAATTGATCATATGGAACATAAAAAACTTGCATATTTGTCATGTTCCCTGCATGTTCAAAAGACATTTCTTATAGTCTTATAGATCCTTATCTTGTTGTCTTATTCCATTTTCCTTATAAATCGGCATTCCAAAATGTTCCAACACAGATGAGATTTCACCCAGCATCACGTCATGCTGGCCTTAGTTTCAGTTTTCGCTTTTAGGAAAACGTATGCAGACTAAAAATTAAAGTGAAGAAAATTCAGAAATATTTGGATGCCAATAGCGATCTAGCAATGCATATATCGATCCTCTGATCGGCAAATGAAATGTCGTGATGCTTTGATGTATCAGCCCACTTATCAATCTGGAAAGTTATAATGTTTATTTAATATTCTGTACTTAAAGTAAATTGTTTTTATTCAAACAGGAGATGGTAAGGGAAAGAGACAGTAAATACAGTGAGCTTGCCAAAAGAATAGAAAGGGAAAAGCAGCTCAATGTTATTCACCAGAAAATGGAGACAAAGAAACATCTTATGGTAAGGGAGGAAATAGAGATATGCATTAGGTATCTGCCAAATTACAACATGTTTTTCAGAGAGGTGTCACTGTTGAGATTACTCAGTAATGAGGGTCAGGCAGTTTATAATGATAGATAAGAGAGGTATAACCATTTTACAAATTATTTTGCAGAGTTGAACTACATCTCCTGTGAAATGTTCAACAGTTTGGGATCTTTATCAGTCCTAATAATAGTGACATAATGAGCTTTCTTCAGACCAGTTTTCTTTCTGCAAATGTAAAATTATTGATACTTTTCAAAAACTCTACACTTCTTGTGTGATATTTTTGTTTGAGATAATTATGTTGTTCAAACAGGACAAAAAGGCAAAGAGAATAAAAACCCAAGGTGAGACAAAGACCTCAGCTGCTCAATACAGATGGTGTTATAAACGGAAAAGATGATTTTACAACATTCCTTCCTTTACTAACAATACCTGCCCACAACCTTCAAATGTATGATGGAAAGTTAAAGGATGAGACTGAAAAGCAACTGTCAAGAAAATGATAACTTTTAGGCACTCCATCAAAGAATAGGAATATATTGTTTGTCGAAAACTGCAAGGTTTTGAAATATCTTTGCATGATTATTTATAGGGATTTATACTATTTGTTTGTATTTAGTATGGTAACACCATAACATTGGAACGAAAGTTTTGAGTAAATCTTTGTACAATGATAGCAATTGAAGGAGCATACATGTTGTATTGATTTGTAATTATCAGTAAGAAGTACATGTAAGCTAGGCTACACATAATTATTGTGTCCAGTGCTAGATCTGTAATATAACAGAGTCACTGTGTGGACAAAGATCTTTAAATGATGCAGAAACATGAACATTTGTGAACATATGATTGTGATATTGATGTTACATTAATAATTCTTCATGTCCAATTACATTAAATTGAAATATGAACTTATGTTCGTGATTTTTGGAACTTTTTTTCTGGGAAGAAAAATTAGCTTTGGTTATGTTAACGGGATATCACACGCGTTTCAGTAGCCTCCCTTAGACGAGAATTTTTAAGAAATCTCCACGCTGAAGATTTCTGATTACATAACTTAAAATGTCTTGATGTTCTGGCTTTGTAATAATCGCTCAAGCAGCATGTCGATCCAATAGCTCAGAGGTAGAGCTCTTGCCCACCTTGCGGGAAGACCGGGGTTCGAGTCTGAGCGCAGGGGTAATAAACAGATTGTTATTAGTATGTACATACAAATGGTTTTTTTTTTCTTTGCAAAGTAATGGTAAGCCTATAGTGATCAACAATAGTCAAATTTTTGCTGAAATTGAACTTTTACCTATACCTATCTTTTTATCTATTCAGAAATAAGTCAGGTGCCAGTAAAGTGTTTGAATGTAGAGAAACTTATAATTATATAGTTACCCATATGGTAATATAATTACACATGTGCACATACTGTTGTGTTATCACACAAAATCTGTATTCGCTCGATTTATTTACATATTGAAATCTTTGCGAGTGAAGGAACACTGCTGTGATATTTCAAAAAAGTTGGTTATATAAAATGGGATGCTTTTGTCTTTGGTCACATAGTAAAGAAAGATAACTCGAATTGCACTTTTAATTTTTACATGATAATTTACACAGATTTTGCAAAATATGACGTGGTCATTGAATGATTTCTTTCTATAAGAATTTGCACAATATGATGAGGGAATCATATGTGAAGTTTCATTTGAAAATCTTGGGCTGAAAAAAATATATAGCCAAGAAATGAGCATTTCCATTACAATCAATGGACGGCTAAGAAGTCTGATCAGTTTCAAAATCTCAAAATTTTGGATGTTGACCTCCTAATATTGTCCCTTACATCTGAATTACATTAGGAAATCAGAATTATGCTTTTTTTTCTGAAAATAAGTGTTGTATAACATAAACGTGTGATATCACCTTAACATGTACAGGGGATTACCCATCACGAAAGTATAACACATGATATGTAAATGCTAGTAATATGTACCATGAACAACCCCTTTATGTAGGAGTAATTGGTTTAGTTAAGAACTTCCAAAATCTACTTACATGTATATTTATTAATGTTAATGTTGACCATATTTTAGCACAAGTCAAACTTCAGGAAAGGCTAATTAGATGAGATAATTAATTTCAATCTAGTCTAGGTCAAGGTCATGTTTAAGAGTTCAACAGGTCATTGATATCTAGTTTTACAGTCCAGAGAGCAATTCCATAAAATATTGCCAATGGAAGCAAGTACACAAAGTCCTCTACCAAAAGTTACTTTTATCTACCTAATATATTGAATAAGATGGAT